>KZ308461.1:1330186-1361016 GCA_000376725.2 Ladona fulva | reverse complement strand
TAAATAAATAAAATAAATATCAAGTACTTTTTCGTCGTCATTCGGGCTATCCTCATTAAAATATTTTCTACGCTGCAGATGTTTATTTAACGTAACAGAAACATTTAAACTGATAAAATGTGTTGTTGATACAATTTGCCAATGAATAATTAAAATTCCAATTATCAGTGTGTTATAAATATAGAATAGGCAGCTTGACAAGTTTATTGCAGAAGCACTACAAACCTAGCAACCAAATCAATATAAAAAATTGATCAAAATCAAAAGCAAATCATATCACGGACGCATTTCGAAGGTGGCAATTGCTATTAATCTCACGAATAAGCTAATTCCGCATGTATGAGTAGAAAATCGCGTTGAAAAGCACCAAAATTTTACGTAAAATTAATATGTGATATAGAAGAATACAGAACTGTTAAGATACGGAGCTTTTCAAATTTCTTGTACTTATAATCAAATATAAAATTGCAGACATATTTCGTAGCACGAATATAAGATTCAGGAGTTAACGAGTTAATATAACCTTTTTAAGAACTCAGATATATCGTTCCGTTTTCGGTAGCTGGTGTTCCTTATGCACGGTAAACAAGACGCGGCAGTGTCAACAAGAGGGAGAAAGAAGGTGGGGCGAGAAAATTCTAGATCCGTGTTTGAGGCACTTTACCCACCAAGCTTTGTGTACAGCACGGAGAGAACAGGAGCCGTAAAGGTCCGAAGAGAAGGGGTCTGATGTTGAGCGATCACTTGGGTAGGGGGCTCTTGCTATGATTAGCGGAGGGAAAGGGTGGAGAGAAGGAATAATCGGGAGATAGATAGGGGATAGTGTCCCGAGGGAGTCTGGGGATGCAGATGCGAGAAGACGGATGAGAAGGGAGAGTTGTTTGGGAAGGGACAGTCGTAAGGGTAGAGAGGGAGCCGTGTGGCAATGGCCACATATGCATTTATATGGCCGAAGAGGGAATGAAGAAGTTAGGAGGATGAAAAAGGACGAAGATGCTAAGATGTGAAGTCAGGGCATTAAACCCTTCGCCATTCTAAGATAGAGGTAAAGGGAAAAGGATGTGCTTGGAAATAAATTTCCGCTAGGGTGTGAAAAAAAAAACAAAATAATACAAACATTTGTCCTGTTCCAGATAAAACACATCAACGGCTGTGTTGTACTAAATCAAATAGATATTTCACCAAACTAAATTATTTTATTCGGATATAAATATGTGTCAGACTCGTTTCTGATGGTTACGATAAAAACACACTAAAGTTTTGTTGGAAATGAAAGTAATAAACAATAGAATTACGTAAGATGATTAATTAATTTCTTAGAAGGTTAGAAGAAACGAAGAAAGTGAAACGAACGAGTCTTTGAATGAATTTTAATGAACTGCAGGGCGTTGGAATGGGTTATATGGATGGAATGGTTTTATGGACGGGGTAAGGTGGTTCGCAACGGAGTTCTGCCATACAGGAAGGTTGGTGAGGGCAAGTTGTAATGGGAGGGGAGGCTGAGCAGCTACCCTTAGGCCAACTTCTCTCTCCCAAAGGCAACAGAAGTTCAGAAAATGATTTCCCGTTCGTTCGGAGGTGATGGACCCTGGAGAGATTTTTCCCCTGAGGAGAATAGAGGGTTATGGGAAACCAAATAGCCTTTCCCCCTCTCCATCAACTTCCTCTTTCATTTTCACTGCATACAGAGTTTCGGTAATAACTTATAAAAGTTCTTCTTTTTTAATTTAAACATTTTTTCGATGGGATGTATTTCGGTGGAACAAAATTTGAAAAGTTAAACGCCTGAAAAGCTTTACAAAAACCATATTATCGGAAACCGAAAAAAGAACGAGTTTGGATACATTGACAAAGCCTTTACAAGTTTAATTTCATTAAATGTTCATTAATTTAGCGGAAACCATTGGAGGTTAAGTGAAAATTAGTTCCCGTTGAATTGCTTACGGGCATAATATTCATTTATTTATTTGCGATAAAATTCCCTACACAATTTAATTCTTATTACACGATGGCATGCCATCGGTACGCGTGTGAATTTATTCATAAGAAAATTAACATTTAAATTAGTATAAAAATCTTTCTTTCTATTGGCTCAGGCTTTCTATTCATTTCATTTTCTCAAATTCTATTGAGAAAATTCTAAATATTATTATGATCGATTTATAATAGGGAAAATATACATTTTAGGTCCTCAATGAAGTTAAGGCGAAAGTAAAGAAAACCTTAAAGAATATCTTAAAAAATTCTACGGGAGACTAAAAACTAAACCTTTTTGTGAAGTTACTAAGTTTTGTCCCTAAAATATGTGTTTCATTCCTCTACATCTCGCAGGAGGATAACAAGTATATGCTATAGAGAATCCGTATTATTATTCTTATGCATAATCAGAATACCATGTGATGACGGGAATCCTTATACATATAATTTGCGTAATTTTTGTCCGCATGTCCATTCTCCCCTCTATTTCAGACATGGTATGTTATAGAGTTATCAGAAAAACAGCATTGTATTTCTTAAAGGTAGTGAGTATCAGGAAGACTATTCTTATCTCTGAAAAGGCTCGGGTTCCAATTCAGGAGCCCATATTATGTTTCTGTGAGATCACGAGCGATTTTCCATTTTCCAGGTGCAAGGTTTTATTTTCCTCTCATTATAACCGGTAAATGTGAACTGATTTACATCTAAATTTCTTCGTTCGACGACTAAAATTATTATCTATTTACTTTTTTAATGTTTCAGAATTTTCGGTCGATTTAATCATGAAGTCTCCATTTACATCTAAAAATATCAGATACATTTATTTTCGGTAATTATTGAGGCGACCGTCACCGTTCTTTCGCATTCAGTTTCTACTTAATAAACTCTACAAAGAAAGATGAGGAATTAGCGTTTGTCTTCTTTATATTTTTTTAAGTAACTGAAATTATAGCAACCAAAATTGATTTATAGTTGCGTAAGTGTTCGTGAATATTTTTGTGCGATATGTTTAATGAAAATCTGAAAAGGTATATTTAAAGATATCCAGTGGAATAACAAGCGAAGATTTAAATAGCATTAGTTAATGCAGTTAGTAAAAATAGATTATCTGGCAAATAAAATTAATTGGTAATAGGTAATACTAGCTCATTTTTTTCAATTGAAAGTAGATTGTTTTAGCAACCAAACATAACAATTGGGTGGTTTATTAACAATTTCTCAACGCATTTCTAATCACCGAGTGAATGGCAGGAATGTAAACACTACGCAAAAAGTTCCACAAATATACATTTCACTAACACCGACTACCTAATAGATATTCATCATCAGGTAAAAATGCAATCATGAACAAAGTATATATTTGAATTTTTACCAGATGATGGCTATGTATTAGTCGATACCGGTCGATTTCTGTGAAATATATTTTAACTTTTCTACAAAGTGTTTTGATTCCTACCTGATGGAATTCCTCATAGTGACTTCTTGTAACATTGATCACCGTGTGTATATTAAGGCTAAAGATTAAAATTATCGATTTAAACTCAAACCTTCCTCTAAAATGCTTACTTTTCTACACTATTTCCTGTGGTATCTTCGTTTTCCATCATCATTCTGCGTATAATTTTTCGTGTTATTGTCCACTGAAGATTGAAGTACTTCAGAAATTGTGCTTTAACTTCAGATTAGGAAAATATTCTTTAAAATTGATAAAAAATATACTTTCATCTCCAAATTTATCTTGTCTGAGTACAGGATATGTAATGATAAAACTACTTTTATTCGTAATACTCGAGGTATGCATGTTTTTAAACTAAATACTCGAAACATTCAATTTTCATTAGCCATTTAATTAATTAGATTGTGAGTTTATTATTTTTTATTCATATCTCATGGCACTCAAAAAGTATGAAGAGGTGGGTAAAGGAGATATATGTCCTTCTTATGAAGTGAAATATATCTTCAAAAAATCAACCGTTAGCGAACCAAGATATAGTGCTCTTAATTATAAATGGGAAAAAATGGAGATCCATGAAAATGAAAAACGCTGCAAAAAATCTTTCTCACTTACAAAATGTCTCTTGTTCAAATACGTTCCCGGGACAATGTGTGCTGCTCAGCCAGAAATTGATTACGTAGCAAAAAAGAGGAGCGAAGCATAAGAAAGGAAAGGGTAACAACCGCGGAGAACACGGATACACACAAGCTCGCGCACACCGTGTATGGGGAAGAGGACGTTTGATTAATGAAGCAATCCGTGACTACCGCTGCTCGTGCCCACCCCTGTCCATTCCGCTCTTCGTCTTGCTCCTTGGACCAATTCGTCCTTTCAGACAGTAGAAAGAAACCGTCTTTTCTAAGTTATTACGCCTTTTCTTTCGCGGAGGATAAACCTTACTCTCTATTGTAGAAAATGAATGATGGACAAGTGAAAACTCGATGAAGGAGTGTTTCAATGAGTGTGAGTGTTAACGGTGTCAATCGAGGTAAGATAGTTATAAAAATAAAAAAAAATTTGTTTGCATTAGGCAAATAGGTTTAGTTCGCATCAGGAGTTGGGTATTTTCGAAATTTGCCAATAGTAAAGAACTTCAATGTTCAAAAATCTCCATATAATCTACAAATAAGAATATACTGCTAATATGATAGCAATGATTAGCAATTAACATCAATAATTATTCAGGCAGCAATAATTAACAATCACTAGAATTATTTTATTTAAAATCCAATAATAGCTTTCCAAATAAACGTTGAAATACACCTGTAAATACTGCAGATTTTAGAAGGTTTACATAGAGTTCAAGCGCCGTCAATCAGTCAAATGCAGCTCTCGTTTTCCTAATAAACTGTTAACTCTGTAAGTATTTAACCAATTCTAAATACACGGATAGCTGCATACAAACCGAACATAAACTTTACCATAGAACATGAATGTTGGTAAGGGTGGATTAAAGAGTGAGACGAATAATTAAAACGGTAGAATAAATTCTGTTTCGATAATCTGTATGAGTCCGAAGTGATAATGTGATAATGTCCTATTATCACAAATTTCCTATTAGGTTTTTTTAAACGAATCGAGGTATTTGGAGAATGTAATTACCTCTTTGAGTACAAAGAAGAGTGATTACCTTTCTTTCATTTCTCCATTTATAACGGAATACATCGTTCTTACTGCCATAGAGAATACTAGTAAGTACTGCTACTCACTAGTAGTAGTACTCAACGTTTTAATAGTGAATAAAACCATAACTAGCAACTTTTAAATCATTTATAAACAAGGGGAACTGGGGTCATAAAGAAACACGTTGAATAATTGAGAACAGTTAACAGTGCGTGTGTTGAGAACGCAGGATATAGTAAGGTGAGAATTGAGGTAGACGGACAAAGGGAATAGGGAAATACGAGGAGCATGTAGATTAGAATGGAGGTGCGAAGAAACGAGATAAAGCAAGGGAAATCAATGGGTTGACCGGGCAAAACCATCCCGAAAGGCTACCTTATCTTAATCTAGTTGGAAAGTGAGAGCGATTCTACTCGTCACCATACCTCAGTCTAGCACTCTTTCCCTTCTCTTTCATGTTCTCCATCCTTTCCTACGGCTACCTTCGTAAAATAACAAATTTCAATTTGTAGCTAGGAATAACAATTCCCTTTTCTCCAATCGACGCACTTTCCATAATTTCCCCTTCTTTCTGACCCCCGAGCAAACCTGGGTTCATGAATGCGGTATACACGAGAATGCCGGCAAAATTAATCAATAAAGCATCTGCTGTTGTTTGCGGAAAGGCAAACTGGTTAACTTGATTTCTCGGAGCTTTGCATCTGGGCACCGCATCAACCTCCCCCGCTCTTCCCATAATACTCTAGAAGACAAAGGAAGAGGGGGGGAGGAGAAGGGTCACGGTAGATGCGTGCGTCACCAAAGGACAGGGAAGGGCTCTATCGCATCTTTGAGTTCTCTCGGAAATCTTGAAGGGAGCGCGGGCGACTAACATTGTGACAACAAGATTAAATCTCTTCTGATTGTTCAGTAGTCGCACAAGTCCTTTTGGCACAACCTCTTCAAAACATACGTCATAATATTATATTTGAATGAATCACACTCTCCAAAAGAATAAATATTATTCAAAATAAAGAATTTTATAGCAGAAGTAACGGTATATTTATCAATACCTCATGGAAAATTAAGTTTACTAATACCTACATTTCTTAGAATTAGGAAATCGAAAAGATTGCTAGCCTTTGTAAAATGATATTGATTATAATCTGAAGTAATGATTTAGGAAACATATATTTCCGCTCTAGCTTTCTCTTGAGCTTTCCTCTTCGATTGTTGATATTGAATTTTAACAAAATATAATTCCTCCGAATATTCTGGGGGCAAGTTAGTAAGATATAGATCATGATTTTACTAAATATTGTTGTTTGTAGACGTAATGTAGGGTTTGGGACTCATGAAGGGTAATATTGGTGTTAGGATTTCCTGAGAATTTTGACAATATTTATGAATGTTTGTGATCTGTTATAATTCTTTTGGAACATTGAAGATAGTGTAAGTTATAATTTCCAAATTACACATCAGGTAAAAATGCAATCATGAACAAAGTATATATTTGAATTTTTACCAGATGATGGCTATGTATTAGTCGATACCGGTCGATTTCTGTGAAATATATTTTAACTTTTCTACAAAGTGTTTTGATTCCTACCTGATGGAATTCCTCATAGTGACTTCTTGTAACATTGATCACCGTGTGTATATTAAGGCTAAAGATTAAAATTATCGATTTAAACTCAAACCTTCCTCTAAAATGCTTACTTTTCTACACTATTTCCTGTGGTATCTTCGTTTTCCATCATCATTCTGCGTATAATTTTTCGTGTTATTGTCCACTGAAGATTGAAGTACTTCAGAAATTGTGCTTTAACTTCAGATTAGGAAAATATTCTTTAAAATTGATAAAAAATATACTTTCATCTCCAAATTTATCTTGTCTGAGTACAGGATATGTAATGATAAAACTACTTTTATTCGTAATACTCGAGGTATGCATGTTTTTAAACTAAATACTCGAAACATTCAATTTTCATTAGCCATTTAATTAATTAGATTGTGAGTTTATTATTTTTTATTCATATCTCATGGCACTCAAAAAGTATGAAGAGGTGGGTAAAGGAGATATATGTCCTTCTTATGAAGTGAAATATATCTTCAAAAAATCAACCGTTAGCGAACCAAGATATAGTGCTCTTAATTATAAATGGAAAAAAATGGAGATCCATGAAAATGAAAAACGCTGCAAAAAATCTTTCTCACTTACAAAATGTCTCTTGTTCAAATACGTTCCCGGGACAATGTGTGCTGCTCAGCCAGAAATTGATTACGTAGCAAAAAAGAGGAGCGAAGCATAAGAAAGGAAAGGGTAAACAACCGCGGAGAACACGGATACACACAAGCTCGCGCACACCGTGTATGGGGAAGAGGACGTTTGATTAATGAAGCAATCCGTGACTACCGCTGCTCGTGCCCACCCCTGTCCATTCCGCTCTTCGTCTTGCTCCTTGGACCAATTCGTCCTTCCAGACAGTAGAAAGAAGCCGTCTTTTCTAAGTTATTACGCCTTTTCTTTCGCGGAGGATAAACCTTACTCTCTATTGTAGAAAATGAATGATGGACAAGTGAAAACTCGATGATGGAGTGTTTCAATGAGTGTGAGTGTTAACGGTGTCAATCGAGGTAAGATAGTTATAAAAATAAAAAAAAATTTGTTTGCATTAGGCAAATAGGTTTAGTTCGCATCAGGAGTTGGGTATTTTCGAAATTTGCCAATAGTAAAGAACTTCAATGTTCAAAAATCTCCATATAATCTACAAATAAGAATATACTGCTAATATGATAGCAATGATTAGCAATTAACATCAATAATTATTCAGGCAGCAATAATTAACAATCACTAGAATTATTTTATTTAAAATCCAATAATAGCTTTCCAAATAAACGTTGAAATACACCTGTAAATACTGCAGATTTTAGAAGGTTTACATAGAGTTCAAGCGCCGTCAATCAGTCAAATGCAGCTCTCGTTTTCCTAATAAACTGTTAACTCTGTAAGTATTTAACCAATTCTAAATACACGGATAGCTGCATACAAACCGAACATAAACTTTACCATAGAACATGAATGTTGGTAAGGGTGGATTAAAGAGTGAGACGAATAATTAAAACGGTAGAATAAATTCTGTTTCGATAATCTGTATGAGTCCGAAGTGATAATGTGATAATGTCCTATTATCACAAATTTCCTATTAGGTTTTTTTAAACGAATCGAGGTATTTGGAGAATGTAATTACCTCTTTGAGTACAAAGAAGAGTGATTACCTTTCTTTCATTTCTCCATTTATAACGGAATACATCGTTCTTACTGCCATAGAGAATACTAGTAAGTACTGCTACTCACTAGTAGTAGTACTCAACGTTTTAATAGTGAATAAAACCATAACTAGCAACTTTTAAATCATTTATAAACAAGGGGAACTGGGGTCATAAAGAAACACGTTGAATAATTGAGAACAGTTAACAGTGCGTGTGTTGAGAACGCAGGATATAGTAAGGTGAGAATTGAGGTAGACGGACAAAGGGAATAGGGAAATACGAGGAGCATGTAGATTAGAATGGAGGTGCGAAGAAACGAGATAAAGCAAGGGAAATCAATGGGTTGACCGGGCAAAACCATCCCGAAAGGCTACCTTATCTTAATCTAGTTGGAAAGTGAGAGCGATTCTACTCGTCACCATATCTCAGTCCCTTCGCTTCTAGCACTCTTTCCCTTCTCTTTCATGTTCTCCATCCTTTCCTACGGCTACCTTCGTAAAATAACAAATTTCAATTTGTAGCTAGGAATAACAATTCCCTTTTCTCCAATCGACGCACTTTCCATAATTTCCCCTTCTTTCTGACCCCCGAGCAAACCTGGGTTCATGAATGCGGTATACACGAGAATGCCGGCAAAATTAATCAATAAAGCATCTGCTGTTGTTTGCGGAAAGGCAAACTGGTTAACTTGATTTCTCGGAGCTTTGCATCTGGGCACCGCATCAACCTCCCCCGCTCTTCCCATAATACTCTAGAAGACAAAGGAAGAGGGGGGGAGGAGAAGGGTCACGGTAGATGCGTGCGTCACCAAAGGACAGGGAAGGGCTCTATCGCATCTTTGAGTTCTCTCGGAAATCTTGAAGGGAGCGCGGGCGACTAACATTGTGACAACAAGATTAAATCTCTTCTGATTGTTCAGTAGTCGCACAAGTCCTTTTGGCACAACCTCTTCAAAACATACGTCATAATATTATATTTGAATGAATCACACTCTCCAAAAGAATAAATATTATTCAAAATAAAGAATTTTATAGCAGAAGTAACGGTATATTTATCAATACCTCATGGAAAAATAAGTTTACTAATACCTACATTTCTTAAAATTAGGAAATCGAAAAGATTGCTAGCCTTTGTAAAATGATATTGAATATAATCTGAAGTAATGATTTAGGAAACATATATTTCCGCTCTAGCTTTCTCTTGAGCTTCCCTCTTCGATTGTTGATATTGAATTTTGACAAAATATAATTCCTCCGAATATTCTGAGGGCAAGTTAGTAAGATATAGATCATGATTTTACTAAACATTGTTGTTTGTAGACGTAATGTAGGGTTTGGGACTCATGAAGGGTAATATTGGTGTTAGGATTTCCTGAGAATTTTGACAATATTTATGAATATTTGTGATCTGTTATAATTCTTTTGGAACATTGAAGATAGTGTAAGTTATAATTTCCAATCTACAAGTTTCATCGATACATGTTAGAAAAGTTTGCCCGAAATCAAAGTTTCATAGGGAAGAAAGATGGGAAAGTTCCAGTAATTTAGGAAAATGATAATCTTTACTTGAAAATGCGCCTTCTTCCTTTATAGACAACCGTGATCTAATGACAGCTTTTGATCATTATAGATAGTATAATCGAATCGATAGTATAATCTTATAGATAGTATAATCGATTCGAATCAACAAGTCCTCCAAAAGGTGTTGGAAATGTTTGCATGAATGCAGCGACTCACAGAAATGAAGGATAGGCCTGTAATTAAATTTATAAACAAAACAACTTATACTTCCTTTGAATTTTTCTTTATTCGAAGAATTTTGTTTTATCAAGTAATCATAGATAAATGGCTACCGTTATCGAATGATGATTTAGTGGCAGGCAATGAGACAAAAATTCTGTGATAAATCTGTAATAAATATAAACTTCATTGATTCTTTATCTCATTGCACATTTCTTGGAACGCCCGACTAGAGGTAAAACATTTTGTCAATTTTTTTAGGTGAACGTAAACTATTGGCTCGCGGATACGCTGTTTTCCCAAATAACATTATTTATGCTCGCTTGGGGTTATTTTTTAGTTTTTCAGAAAATTTCAGAAAAAGGAATTTTCAAAAAATTTCTTGATTGAAGCATTCATAGCCCATTTCTCAACAATAATAAGATGATGCAGCATTAATGCTACAGATAAGCGATGAGAAACTCATGGTTCACATGCTTGAATTTCGATGAAGAAATGGAAAGGGAAGAAGTCTGCCGCAGCCGGGAATCTAGAAAAAGTGGGATTCACGGGTTCGATTCCCGGCTGCGGCAGACTTCTTCTCTTTCAATTTCTTCATCTATATTAATTCTACTGTCTTATTTTAGGATATGATACTTGAGATAGCGTTGTTATGTTCTATTCCATATTATAGTGTTTCATATTATTACCTCCTGTTTACATTCAATGCTCAACTTTCAAGCAATTAGACGTTTTGGAAAAGAAGGTGGATTTAAGAAATTCGCTTGATTAATCTTAGATGCAGTATTACACTGGACCTTTGATCACAAATTCTAACTAGAGCGTTGTCCTCTTTCAGCTTTTCGTGTCATTTTCTTTGGATAGCACATCCCGTAACTTTGACTCCATAGATTTTGTTAGTGAAAACATTGCCGTTACTTTTTTTTTTTGAAAGAAAATTAACACTGGAGATTTTATAAAACGGAATCAATTTATTATTAAATAACTGAAGTGTGTTGACCAGTTTCTCAAGGCGTTTCTTAGGCGTAGCATCACGATAGTTGGATAGAATACAAATAGAGGAAGCTTTATTCGCAAAAATTTGAATCTCCATAGAAATTTTCTGTAAAATGGTGAGTAAGAAATATATATATTTTGCTTTATCGATGATACAAAGTGAGACGCACACATTAATCGGCCTTAATTGAAATTATTAGAAAGTGACTGGTGTTAAACATATTCAAAAGTAATACTTAGGAATTCATATGTAAAATTGTGTGTCAATATATTACTCCAATCGTAAGAAAACTAATCAGAAATTTATACGTCTCAATTAGTCTATTGCATTATTCTGGATGATATTTTCATTCAATCGGGAATGACATAAATTTGCGTCGAAAATTCATAATACTACTTGATATTGAATGAGCTTCTCGTTTACGAATTTAGCGAACTAGTTTGGAGTGTGAATCTGCAACGTGCATTCTTAATGGGCTACAGCTATAAAGCTAGACAGGATAGCTTATACAGATACAGCTTATAGATAGATACAGGAAAAAAACACTATTTATAAAACACTGAAAAATGAATAAAGCACGCATTTATATAAATAATGAATAATCTAAATATCTGTTCCCGTAATATTAACGATGACAAAATATTATAATTACAGACTTCCAATTATTGGTGATTGCATTAATAACTTTATATTTCTTTATTATTTCTTTCCACGGCTCCAAGCTGTTGTTTGCGAAAAATCCCAATTTCAAGGGAGGAGTTACTCGAATGCGTATATATATAAAGCAGAAATTCTGTGGGTTTGTTGGTGTGTTTGTCTGAGATTAGAGTCCACGCCGTTTGTCCGATTTGCGTCAAACTTTGCATACGTATTTTCTGATACCCGGAAGGAAGCACTGTCATTTTTATTTGATAACTTTGCTGGGTTTGAACCAAGTTCGTTCAGATAGATTTCCATAAGAAAAATATCTTAAGTTCCATTTTATCGGCTGCAGACTTTTGCAAAATTATATTAGGAATAGTCGTATACAACCATTGAGGAATGTTTTATTATTCAGCTCATATTTGTTAACGGGAATAATGAAACATCTAAATATTATTTTCGTTGAGTAAAACTATTTCTACGTCTATCTGTGCTAGCCACATTTCGGCGAATGGCAGGGGGTGCTTGAACAATTACTCTGCTTCGATCACTGTCACATTTCATAGATGAATGGAGAGTAAATAATAACCCAATTTCATGTGTCATTTGCTACGTTGGCTACCTAATTTATTTTCTGATATTAGATTGTGTCGCTATTAATATGTAGTTATCAATTTTTACTTCTTATTGTTTCTCAATGGGCAGTTGAACTACTCTAAGTTTGGGTGTGTATGGGTGAATGCTCGCCTGAAACTAGATAACCAGTTGTTATAAAGCATGCAAACTTGCATACTTTAAAAAATCGACGACATACAGATTCCTATTCGGGTATTTATTGGTCTCAGGTTCGATGTGCCATGAGTTAATGCGTTCCTATAAGATATTCATGTAAACTTCATATCGATCTTTTTCTGGATCTATTTATATAGCAAATGAAAGAAGAATCATCTTACGAACTGGAGACAATTTGCATAAGAAAGAAATTCAATACAATCATATTTTTGTCGTCGATTAAGGATTTCGGCTCCAGGTTATGAGAACTTTGGTTTGGAAATTTTCATTTATGATAATCTGTCCCATTGATCTAAGTTAAGATGAAAGATGTTAGTTTCTCTTTTGTACAAATATGGCTTCCTATTTAGTCCTATCTCTTTTTTCCCCGATGGGAATCAACGGGCATCTCAGCTAGATATACTATAAATGATAACCTAATCCATTAAAATTACGAAGGTTGTAAGTAATACAAAATACTTTTAAACTTTATATTGTTAACATTTACGTATTTATAGCTTCAAATTGCTTTGATTTCATTTAACTGAAAACTTTTCTACCCTTTGGATATTAAGTTATCTTGCAATTCTAGCAAAATATGGCCCTTAATAGGTACAATTTAGTCACAGTACGGCTGTACTTCTTGAACAAAACGAACAACATGCTCTGTGTGTCACAATGAGAAGATTTGGGAATGTGGCAATGAGTGCAAGAGCAGAAAGATAACCGAAATAAATTTCCGGGGACATTGATGCATAATGAAAAGCTGGCGGCATTTATAGGGGAACGATTGCTTTTGATTTTAGGAAGTAACTGCCACATCAAGATTTTTCGAATTAATATCTCTCTATATCACACGTTTACATGGTCTAAATGCTTAAAGCTTTTTTTATCAATTTAATATGATTGTAGAGACTACTAATTAGGCCTTAACTTTTTGGTAGGTATCTATTATGAAGAATAGGGAAAAGAAAACATGCCTTTACCACAGTTTTTTATTACAGGACCATGGTTTCGACCCTTTAGATCATCACTACCTAATGATTTTGATAAGATTATCAAATTAAACTGAAAAAAACTTATAATCCTCCCACTTAGCTGAAATATTTTCAATATTCAGTGGTTTTTGTTTGACTCAAGGGAATTTGTTCCTTATCTACCCAAAACCACTAATTTAGGACAAATCGAAATATTAGAACATTATCATGAATGAGAGGTTGTTCTCATAGGCATACATATGCATAAATTATGGCTCCTAATTCCTTATGGGCCAAGCTACATACGTAAATGAATCACAAATAAAGGGAATCTGTTCACTTACAGTCTCCGTTTGCTCTTCGCATTTCTTGACATTGATAGGAATTGAACCGCTGGACACAAGTTTCGCAAGGAGAGTAGAACTAAAACTGTAAACTCAATTTCGCGTTCTGATTCACCATTTTCAACTCATATGCTCTAGGGAAATTATCTCGAAATATCGATCTCCTTGATCAATGTCACAGCATTGTGTGCGCACACAAACGATAGAAGAAGGCATTTCATTCCCCCGCTATTATGCGAATGAAAGTAATCCCAAATGGATTAGGAGACCGCTTTAGGATAACTCCGATATCGCTCCCTTGTTATTTTTACCAGAATACTTAAACCGGTTATTCTGCCATGAATTATGCATTCAAACAACATTATTAACCATTCTCTTTGGTTGAGGCTCAGCATTCGGCATACGCTCCATTCTCATCAAAACCCCCATCTCCCGCTTCATTCCTTTCTGTGCCTCATTCCCTTCCACTCCCGTGTTCTCTGTATGTTGTCCAAGCACGCCCGTATGTGCTTTGGGCTTAATTAATCCTCGATTGAATGGAAACAGGCGCCATTGATTTCCAACCCCAGCAATCGCACGCACCAACTTCATCCTTCCCTTCACCTCACCTCTTGTCTCCAGGGCTCCTATCTCTTCCACCGACGACACCGTTTCTCTTTGCTCAATCTCCTATACATTCCACCTTCTCCTATCTCTAGTCTCTGTATCAATTCTCCTCTATATATGCTTCGAGTATACCTCATATTTTCAAGTGCAAAATGCGCCCCTCAATAGCTCTTCAAGAGCGAGAAATCGCCTTGAAAACATTTCGTCGATTCACATCGATTCCTTTTGTCTTCAAGCCTTTTCATTCCACAAGTATACGATCCTCAGGTATGTTTTATATCTCAATAACATCAGAGCTATTTCTTACAAAAGCAGAACTACACGTTGGTGGAACACATGGAACCTATGAGTAACTGCTACTTCGAGCTTTCAATAAAGGGAGGTCTAATACACACCGTTAGTAAGCCTCATTCATACCTCAGCATCTCTTAAACATTATTTCATTGAACAGGACTTAAACAAGAGTTAATTGCAAATGCATTTCATCTATCCCTTACTGAAATCAATTGTAAAATATTCCATTAATCAATCCATGGTTTCAGTAAAACATTATCATCATCTAGGTTAGGATCCAAAACGTTTCGAATTACAGTGATGCCTTGGGTAATGACGGTAATCCATTCCAGGATTACTAATTACAACCATACTACCAGTCAAATATGCGGGTAAAATTGGTTTAAATGTTTTATAGATATGGAACATACGTATACTTTATTCATTACCATTTGCTACAAAAAATTTTCTTAGACTTGTTTTAGATTCACACAACCTCCGAAAGATACGGGATGTGGAGGGGAAATAATAATTCGGTTATCATACGAATAGTTGGAGCTGATAATAATCTCAAACTTAAATGCGGGCGTACGATGATTTTCATTGTAGATAAAGTAACGAATGATTTAGCCTAAGGGTTAAAAGAAGATCGTTAAATGGATTTCCTATTCATAAAAGACTCTCACCTGTACAACTTGCAAGAAATTCTTTTGTTAACTTAAGAAATTAGTGATCAATAAATATGGATTTTACAGAGCTATTAGTATTAGTCGGAAATCAATCCTTGTTAGACTCAATTCCTAATTTCTTTGTTATCGTTCGATTAGGAAACCACATTCTCATTGAATTTCATTCCGTGAGCAGACTTGAGATTTTCATGTAGAAAGTATAGTCACGGAGAAAGTAGCGTGTACGTCTATCAGCAAGAGCATTCAAGAAGGATGAAAATAAGCTATTTATGGAGGTGATACAAAGAACTGGCTATTCTTTTGGAACTGCTTAGGTTCTGCTTTAACAGGGCGTGTTCATATTGAAGATGTTTGCATTGTAGTGGATACACAATGGAAGTGACAATGCGGTGACCCGTATCGCTATAGCTCAATCATCAGTAACATCGACCTCTCTTCTCTAGTTGCTCTAAGTAAAGCGAGTAGGGAAATTAACTATTTCGCTGATGAAAACTTTTTCATAGAAACCGGAGCCAATCCGGGAAGACTTTCTGGTCAAAATTTTGTAACATTTTAGACCCTGTATACCTCGAAGAGAGTGAGATAAAAACAACACCCTCTCAGTATGGAGATTTAACATAATATTGGTCATATGGGTCAAAATAGTGCATTTTTCTAGATCTTTTGTTTACCTGGGAAATATTTATACGTTAAAACATTCTTCGTTTATCCAAAACATAGATTCAAGTCTATAGTTTTTATATGGTGCTAAATTTCATTGCAAAATTCCCGTTCATTTTGCCATTTTAAAATTCGTAATGGAAATACCTCGGGGATGAAACTTTTATTCTATATACAAATAATTGTATTTTTACTGATAAGGACAAATATTACTCCCTTTGCGTCCAAGGCCCTCTTTAGTGACGATGAAATAAACGAGGAAAGGGTGCTCTCAAGAAGAGGAATTGAACTACTTTAAAACGTGTTCCTCCTGAAGTAACGTCTGCCATAGGAGAAATATTACCTCGCGCAAGGAGCGTAAAGCAAGTAGATGCGCGCGCTCTCTCTGTAAACCCCTTCTCGTTCCTAATTCACTCGCATTCCACTAGAGAGCATTTGTACCGCATACCCTAGTAGTAAGTCTCGTCTGTTAATGACTCATGCACTGGGGGCAGGAGATTACTCCGCATCCAATCCCATCCGCAACACCTCAAATTCCAAGCGACGAACAAGTGTAAGCCATCATTCCCTCCGTCTCCTCCTCTTTTTCAGAACGATTTTCTGTTTCCATTAAGTCATTTTTTCCAAGAATCTCTTTGCCATACCATTACTTGAGCCATGTTCTGATTCCAAGATTATACCTTTAAAGATGTATGAGGGATTGGTTGCCTCAAAATGTACTTCACCAAAATTCAACGGTAATTCAAGAAAATTTCTCCGTAGTAAATTATTAGTTAATATGTTTATAGGTCGATATAAATTTTCTCCAACTCACATCCCATATTCATGATGTTTTCTTCTCGTATATTCATGTATAGATCCATTATGTCCCGAAAGCCATGGTTTCTCTTGATGATGACCAAGAAACCTCATTTACAGATTAAGAGCTGCTAAAAATATTGCAAGAGTATATAAGTAGATCAGAAATAAAACATTTTTAAAGAATGAGTACTAAATCCCTTATCTAAATTGGGATAGTCATACATAAATTTGCATATAAATTAATCTAACGAAAGGCTTCACGAATGAATTTAGAGAACGAACGAATGAAGTAAACGGCGACACAAAACTCCAAGAAAAAAATGAAAATATCCTGAATATAGTAGTGCGTGATCTTAGATGAGACGAGAAAAGGGTAAGGAAAGTTGTCGAATAAATGATCAATCCAAAAATATGACTCTAAAAGAAACTAAAGTGAGTGTCAGAGTAGTATAAAGAAAATTGATGTACTTCTTATTCTTAGTGTAAGACATGTAACGATGATTACAAACGCAGACTAATTCAGTCAGAAAATTCAAAGAACGACTAAATTCATCTATGAGCTCTTACATTTGGTTGTGTGCCTTTCAGGTTAAATTAAATATAACTAACTTAAAAGTACGGTCTTTGAACTTTTGCGCACTGTACACATTTTTTGAAACACTAATATAAGGGAGGAATAAATTCGTTTCAGAAAATTAAAATTAAAGCTTAACATAAAAATAGCCTTACTATCTCATAATAATCGAAATTAATTGTTAATAATTCTATTCTAATTCTAATTACCGGCAGATTGTGTGCTCAAAGTGAAAATCTCATAAGCTATCTTTCAAAAGATATCCACCGCTGAAGCTTCTTCCGTTTGTTTTATGGAAGCGATTTAATTTACGAGGGCGCATTTTCAGCAGTGGGAGTGATTAAATCAAAGCCAATGAAGCGTCAAAGATTCCATTTTCATGAAATGAGTACTTAAAAGCTATCTAAGGGTCATATGATCTTCCGGGTTCACACTCCTATCTCCAATGCAGGATATTGCAAGCTGATCCAGATCTTTAAAGTAGAAGTATTGAAACGCATCACAATATAAGGGTTAATGAAGACTGGGGTATTTTTCACACGTATAAACAAGATATATTTATGTATATACATACATATGTTATCTCTATAGATGCTTCATTCTGAGTTTATTTTTCTGAAAGTTAAAATCAAAGCAGGACTAGTAAAGAAAGCCACCATTGATTAAAGTTGCATTAAGTCATCGATCTACGTGTCAATAAAACCTATGCCTAATTTTCGTGAACTAAAGTTAATGAGGATAATATAAGGAAAAAGCTGATATGTTGTAGAAGTGCATTATAAATGGGATAGAAAACTTATTAACTATTCGCTACTTCTACAAAATGTACTGGGAAACTATATACTACTCCAACATGTAAAGTAAATAATTCACCATTTTTCTGTTTTAACGTGGAAAATTTTGCTTGAGTTTTCTCCAGCCCGTTCTTAAGAAACAAAAAGGTAAGTTTACGTGTGAAACCTTTCCGATATTCCTCTTCCTCTATCGATTGAACAAATTTGTAAATATAAACAGAACTATGCGATGAAGGAAAGCACGTTTCTGCTAGAAATTACCCCTTATTATAATAATATTCATAACGGATTGAAAACAGATCATAATAATCAGCTAGTTTTAATTCATCACTATAATCACAAATTGGAAATAACTTCACCTTATAAAATAAAAAATAACCAAATTGATGATAATTTAAACAAAGATTTGGCCTTCACATTTTTTGTGTGACAATTATGAATAGATCTTTAAAGTAAAGTACTTAAACGCATCATAATATAAAGGTTACTTAAGACTGAGGTATTTTTCACGCGTATAAACAAGACATTTTTATATACATACCTATGTTATCTCTCTAGATTTTTTATTCTGGGTTTATTTTTCTGGAAGTTAAAATCAAAGCAGGACTACCAAAAATACGAATGCCTGCAAGAAGAAAATCAACATTGCAGCTTTTTCCTCAATGATGAGTGCTTTTTTCAGTCAATTTCCGAAATTACCACCGAGTTGCAAGGTAAATGACACCGATGGTGGAGAGAGTTTTTCAAGAGGCTCGCCCCTAACAGCAGTCGGCTCGCCCGATGCTGATTAATCGCGGTGACTGGACGAGAACCTGTGTATTCAACGCGGCAAGTCCCATGACAGCGGAAGATTAGTAATATCTCTCCATCTAGATGCACAAAGCATTCGAAGCATTTCGATAATGCCACGGAAGGCAATATTCGGCTGTTACGCAGTTGATCATCGACGCGGGACCGCACAATTAGCGTCGAGTCAATCGAATGAAGTAACAATGATAATCAATAGCAGATAATGTAATGACGCATTTAAGGGAAGAAGATGAAGCGTTCCTGCAGTTTAAACTGAAGCATTAACACGAAGTATTAGTTACTGAGAATAGTAAATACAACATATCATATATAGAGTAGTATTAACTGGACATTATAAAGTAAATTCCGCCAAACTGTAAGTGATTAATATATATTTCATTCTATTTTAAATTTTTCTAATCACACTAAAATTAAATTAATGAGTGGAGTTATTAAAATATTTTCAAAAGGTATCAATATCAAACTATTAATCTTTCATGACTTTCTCGACCTTCTTACATATTAGGAATTTGTTAAATCTGTATCAAATCTATGAGGGACTTGGCAGAAATATTGAATCTCTCTCTGATCAGCTCTTTCATTTAATAGAATAATTCGACAAATTAGTGTAGTTTTCACGATAAGTATATTTTGAAATCTGATTTACAGAATACCTAAAAATATCATTGAAAATGAACCAGACGAAATTTTGAAAAACATCTAGTAATATTACAATTTGAACATTCATTTCAAGATAATGAATCCATTTCACAGAAAAATTTTATTTCTCTGGAATTTTTTTGTACCGTAAAAATATGAAATATTTTGATTTTGGTTCAAGATTTTCAAAGAAATGGAAAAATGCCTACTTTCTAGAGTAAGGAAGTTCTACATTTACTGTTGGTATTTTTAAAGGAGATCGGTTGCTTTTACTCGCTCATAGATGGAACAAAGCGATATATTACGCTATTTTCTATTAGCTTAGTAATAGAACTTTCTAGAGTCTTTCGTTCCATGTCGTCCAAATCATCACCCTCCTACTTCACCACTGCGTCTACCGGGAACTTATTCATAGTTTATTTTTCCGTCCTTTACCACTTCTGAATCGCTATCATTCGCGTCGAGACAAACAAAGGCATCAAGTTGTAATCTTTTAAATGTCAACGTAAAATATCACTAGAAATTTCACGGATGAGTTAAGGAAGTTTCCTTACTGCAATATACATTTTCTACAGACGAATAGACGAACATTGGACCATGAGCAATGCCTCCCAAGTAATCTAGCTGAGAATCTAGGCAGGAACGAAGGTCTCTCATTATCATGATGCTGCACGGTAATGATTTTATTTACAATTTTTATCAAAAATTTTTCACGATTTATTTTATTAACAATATATCAATTTTTGTCGATGTGATGAGGAGGTAGGCTTAAGAGTTTATTTTGGGGATTCACTCGAATCTAACGTTCTCCATCTTCCACTCCTTTCCTTAATCCATCTTCCTTCCCTCCTTTCTCCCCCATTCCTCTGCCGCGCAGCACGAGCTAAACCCAAAATGTGGTGAGCATTTGCAGCCGTGCGCACGCGTTCCCCTCCGAGTAGTCTATAGTCCTCCCAGCTATGCACGTTCCTCAGATGATGAAGAGTTAGGAGTATCGGCAGTGAGGGTGAGGAGTGTTGGGATTCAGATAGTAGGGCCGAGGTGGGATTGCGGTTGATGGGTATTTAAGCACGTTCCATCAAAATCTCCTCTTCGAAACCCCTCCTGACTGACAGCAGATCACGAGCGCTTCAAAACCGCTCCGCCGCATCAACGCACCCGTAAAGAGCCGCTCTCTTCTCTCTCCGGACAATTAATCAGTCGGATGCTTTGTCTGTGGTCTGATGTTTTGGCGCGTTCGCACTTGCGTGTGATCGGCGTGATGAAAAAGGACAGACTTCCGATGTACACAATTATCCGTTCAAAACTGATGCCGCAAGGTCCTACGTGAGATTAGCGGCCGATGACTGAGAAAGATGTTTTCCCGAAGTCTCTTTCAAAGTGTAAGCTAGGCGTCATAGGCTGCGAAAAATACACGCAGAACTGCTTTTAAAGTAAAGCGCGATGTAGAGTTTTCAATATAATAAAAACTGGATGATTTCGGCAAAGATATACTTCTTCAAAACCTTCATCACGAAGCAGGAAATTTGTGTAAACTGACGAAAGCATAACCATATTCTGAAATGCTGACTGGGTCTATAATTTTTTAAATTATAACTATGATTCGAGGAATAACAGCTAGAAATGGCAAATTACATTGAATCGTAACTAATAATTTCATCATAGCAATATCAAAACTTAATACTCAACAAGCTTCAACCCCTCCTGTATGTGTATGAATTATGTATTGTTTTCAGTATAATGACATAAATCCAATGGAATTTCCACAAACTTTTTCCTACACAAAAGAGTTTGAGAAATTTCCATAGGATTTTTAATCGTTATAATGAAAGAAATCCACAAAGCTACGTCAGAGGCAGTAATTTATAATATCAGTGTTTGAACTGTGATTATTCCTGATAATAGCTATTATCAATGGCTGTGCCATGTTCTCTTTCAGTGAACAAATGAATTAATTTCTTTATTGAATGCGCGTTTTTAGTGTAACTTCTATGCCTACTACCACCACTCCATTGATTACGCCCATGAAATTTAGATCGAGGGCTAGAATAAGGAACCATCAATGCTTTCATGTCTTTAGTTGCTAATATAAAATAATACAATCAATAATACAATAATAGTCAATAAAATGATTTATAATACTTTTCATGCTCCAGTAAAGTGCATTGTATCGAAAAAGAAAGCTCATAAGCCAGTGTATACAGTATTATTTCCACAAATAGAGCAGATCCTGAAAAAATCCGCAAGAGGGGTGTAAGAAAACTAAACCTAAATCTGCCGTAAATCACGGTAGCAGATTCCTTATCTTCGCTTGCACAGACTGACTCAATACGGCTGCGATGATAAATAGCGACTAGTCACCACCCGAAGCTTACTAAATCCAATCAAATATCGTCCATCATTTGAAGGCCTAAAGAAATACGGACTCCAAAATCTCTCCCCTTCTCTCATGCGCCACCCTGTACATCCCGCGTACCCGACCATTTGAGAAATAAATTTAATCCACGACTTGGCACTCGGAAAAAAACGCAGACATCATTAATAAAGATTTCGGAATTAAAATCTTGATAAAACGAATAATCTAACTCACCTATACCTCCCCTCTAGCACACCCAGCCGCAAGAATTAATGGACCCTATTGCCACACATTCATTACAAAAATCAAACACCCCTCCCCTTCCACGTGAGAGCGTCTTTTTTATATTCGCTCAAACAAAATGATTAATGACCCCGTTGGACGTTTGACGTCACAATGAAAACTTCCTCCCTTTTTTCTCGCGAAGACTTAATTGAACACCGGGGAATTTAACATTCAGAGAAAAAACGGAATAAAAAGGTAGATGAAGATGGAAAGGCCCCAGAGATGTGCCTTAAGGAGCACGGAAGGAAACGGATCCCGCAAAAGGATTAGGCAGATACCCTTACTAAGACAAGAGAATGGGTGAAAGCGTACTCCTTTTATATGCAAAGGGAAACTGCTTAGAGTTACCAACTTTTCTTCCCCTCAATTCTTACGGTTCTCACCCCTCCTCGATATTCACTCACGCAAATGTCGCCACGGATAGACACAATAAAAACCGCCACCGCTAACTGCACCCTTCCCCTCGAAGCTTGGATATATTACGAGAGCAAAAAGAAAGAGATTGGAATCCTTCGAGGGAGAATTGGGCGAAAAAGAATTCATCGGCGGGAAAGAGAAAGAGATGGCTGAAATAGAAGTTTCCTTTTTCGATCCGTCTCTCCTGAAAACCCGTTATTCCTTACAGTCGACAAAAATCTTTATTATCATTCAAACCCGTCAAGTGCGGGAGGGAACCGCCCCGCACTCATTTCCGCTTCCGAAATCCATCCGTTGCTCGCCTCTTGGTCTCGAAAGAATGACAGGCGGAGGGCCTTAACAGCCATTGTCTCTTCGCCTTCTACTTCTGCAGTCGCGGGCCCCTTTATGCTCGGCCATTAACTACTGTTACGCCTTCTCATATCCTCAACTTTCCCCTTCCTTTTCCATCACCACCACGTTCTTCTCTTTTTTATCTCCCGCTCGAAAACTACCAAGCTCTTGCGAAATTTCGAATTCATTATTCAACGGGGAGATGGATGAAGGAAAGGGAGGTTTGCTTGGGATGTGGAGGTTTCAAGAAAAGGCCTCGACAATACCGTCTCGGTCTTTGGTTGGAGGGGAACGGAGAAAACTTGTGAATGACTTCAAACCAGTGATAGTCATACTCGATGGAGGAAACAGGGACTGGTTTACTTATTATCTTGATTCCTTTGCTTCTACTCTTTACTTCCTCCTCCTTTTCTCCCCTCCATTTCTCACTTTGGTCCAGCCGTATCGACTGTCAATGAAGTAATGGAATAGTATTCAACAGAATAACTCGTAATAGTCGCTACATTACTGTAAAATAAACAAAATAATAAAACGTCTTACATCGAGTCCATGAGTACTTCAACTTCAAATAGACATTTTCGACGTACGAACTTTTTTCGTAATTTATTTGGAACTCTATATATTAATTCAGTTTTGAGAAACGAATCATAATACTGCTATCATTCCGATCGCTATGATATAGGCAAATGCTGGCCATGCAATACACATCTTCTATGTGCTACTTTGAACCTAATATGAGATAAAAATGAGATCAAGAAAGGGAAAAGGATAAGGAAGAGAGGCATGTGTTTTCAGAGCTTGAAGAAAAGAGCAGCAAAAAACAATGGACGTAAAAAATCTGTTGCAACTTCTGGAGAATAATGAGAGGGTTTAGAAGAGTCTTCCAAGTTAAGACTTCGTCTGTCGAGCCACTAATATTTTAAATGATCATTTTGGGAGAGAGTTAACAGAACGATAGACTCAGTCAACGCTGAACAGCTTCCTCAAATCTTCTTCACCGAATAGACCAAACGAATCATCGTAGAACGTATATTCATGGAAAATATTTTTGTAAAAAGAATTTAGAAACAAAAATGTCAAAATTTGATTATGTAATTGGTTTTATGCAAACGAATTTCTTCAAATTTCCATGTCTGAGAACGGATAAACTGATTTTCCATAATATATGTTAAGAAACTGGGTTTCGAGTTACAAACTTCGGACTTGAACGAATTAAGTACGTGACTCGAGGTACTACGGGACATTAATTAAAAAAAAAGTTGAATTTGCTGATATTGCTTCTGCATTACGCAGTGCTTCAGATACAATCAGTTCGTATGGAGTGAAGAAAATGCATTTTTAAATCTGCAAATTCTTTTAGAATGTATTTTAGATAAGTATCAGAAGTAGTAATGGGTGGGGACCAAATTTTACTGATATCGATATAATTCCTAATGCTTTTTTGAACTTCCGATACATGTTCGATCCGATTCCTTCAATGATAAACATTCGTTGTCAATAATTTCTGTTGGTATGGGACCGTGAAAGAGGGTGATGCAGCAGAACTATAATCTGAGTTACTTTTATTTTCATGTGACATATTTTTATTTACAATTACATTAATATTAAATGAGTGAATTAACATCTTTTATAGAACATCGATTTTTTTGTAAGCTGTAAAAACTAGAAATATCGGAGTTTATGGAAAGTTTGAGAACTGCGCAAGAGCTGGGAGATTTCGTATTTATATAATAATAAGTCAAATAAATTCACATTAAAACAATATTTAGTCTGTATAAAGTGCTATAGGTTTTAGTTCTAGTAATAATTTAATTAATAAGTATTTACTCAAAATATTTCAATATTTTCAATTCCTAATACCAATTCCTTACTATTAAGAACAAATTTAATATTTCAATTTTTAACCCAGCATATTAATATCTTATCTTATGCTAAAGAAGAGTTTCCTTGTTTGAAATAAATTCAAGAGTTGCCTCTTTTGTTTTGCCTCTTTTGCTGTCGTATTTTGATGTTTCTCGTTTTTCATTGAGAATAGCATAAGATCAAGATTATATCTTTTAATCCTATTGAGGAATAAATGTTGACAGTGCATCGAGATCAATAGCTAATATAAACCGTTCCCCAGAAAAATAGCGGAGTAGGTAAACCGTGGTAGTGCTTCTAGCATGAGACGAGCGGCTTGTTTATTTTTCGCTTTGCTAAGATTCGCAGTTTAACTCCTTCCTCTGTTTGCTTGATTCGAAGAGCTGGCAAAATTGACGCTGAGTATCAGCAAAGATTTTCCGTACTAGTCATCAAGTTGTCTGTATCTCTCGAGAAGTAAGTACTCCGTGGGGCAGAAACGAAGCGATTTATGACGGTTGAGTCAAACGTCTTTTGTGCATCTCCAGCTGAACTCCCTGTTAAACGATCGTTCGCGCGTTATGGTGGCATTCAAATGAAACGCGGGCTCATAGCAGTTGTCTTAGGGGTTTATCAATCAAACACGTTCTCGTACCGTCGGGTTTCCTTAGGCCGAGCGAATATCCTGTTCTGAACGACTGATCTCTTCACGAAAAACGGTCTTGTTAGATTTAAGGGAATACAAATGAAAGTTATCCTTCACTGAATGAGTACCGTATGTTTTTAAATAAAAAAATCAAATTATTTTTTATGATATCCCAAGACTAAAAATTGAAGTATAGTAAAAATTATGATTGATTTAAAGGGAATGTTTACTCTTTCACATCACTCAACTAAAATATAAAAATATCATATTATATATAATTTCCCAAGTGTCTATCCGTCCGTCCCCCTCCATATCTCAGAAACGGTTAGATTTAGAGACACGCGGTAAACTGCGTTGAATTTCTAATAACTGGAAAACCCGACGTACGTGATTTCATCCCCGGAAAGACCCGGAGTCGAATCCCGGAGCTAAAAATGTGTTTCCGTAAGATTTTTCCTTTTCGAGAGTGCAGGGCTCTCTTTCTTCATTAATTAAAATACCTAATTTTGAACACATTTCCGTCAAACTTTGTTCATTCGAAGGCTAAATGTGCAACCAATCTTATTTTTGCCATGTTTAAACGTTTTAAGGTCTAATTTTTAAATAATTTTACTTTTATTTCGAAATTTAATGGACATTTTCTGCTTTTTCTGCACTCGCTACGGCAACCGTCATTGTTGCCTCGGATGAATAAACAAGCTTTAGAAAGAAGGGGAGATGGAATTATGTTGTTTTCTATTTAATATCTTAAGCGTCTGTAGCAACCAAACGTTATTTATAGCAACGTTAATATTTACAAATAATTTCCTGTGAACTTGCGTTTTCCTGTAGCGTTGAGAATATAAAAGTAATACTTTTATGCGATTAAAATGAGGTTCAGTGATTCCTGTGTGATGTGTGAGTGATTCCTCTGATTTAAGAGGATGTTAAACAAGAAGAGAGATTCAAATATCTTGACCGTCTACAATTATGAAGAAAAATAAAAGAAATAACTTGGAATGATGAAGTAAGAAATGAGGAGGTTTTGCAGCATTTGGAAGAAGAGGGGTTGTTGATGGAGATTATCGAAATTCGGCATAGAAATTGATTTTGGGCACAATAAAGTATAGTACGAGTTCCATGTAATGTTGAAATCTGCTTTCCTAAAGGGAGCAGCGGAAAGAAGTTCAAGAGAGAAAGAAGAAGAGTAAATCAACAAGACCGCTTTAAAGAGGGAGCAGGAAATTTAAAATTGAAGAGCAAGGCTGGAGATTGTGATAGTAACAATGCCAAGGGTCTATCGCCAGGCAGAACACCCAATGATGATGAAGAACACTTACTGAAGAAACTAAATATTCCTCCTTGTTCTCTATTCTACCTCTTTACTTCATTGAGCTTTCCCCTTACTTCGTGACAAAGCCAATCGATCTTGAAATTATAGTATTCCATAGGGTGCGATATATTTAATTACTATTATCTCCTTCAAGGCAAATTGATAAATATGTATTTGGTGCTACCTAGCTGTTACTCCACGTTGAGTATATTTAAGAGGAACAGCTCTACCGGCTTATGGGCCCCTTTTATACATACTTTATAATCATTAATCCGGCATTTTAGCGATCAGAGTGTTTCCAAAAGGAAGTTTTTTCTATAATTCTGGTTGCCAAGTTAAATTACACAAAAAATACTAGAAAGTACTATTTTTACTATCTGAACAATTTCAATTAATAATAGACCAAACGAATCATCGTAGAACGTATATTCATGGAAAATATTTTTGTAAAAAGAATTTAGAAACAAAAATGTCAAAATTTGATTATGTAATTGGTTTTATGCAAACGAATTTCTTCAAATTTCCATGTCTGAGAACGGATAAACTGATTTTCCATAATATATGTTAAAAANCTGATTTAAGAGGATGTTAAACAAGAAGAGAGATTCAAATATCTTGACCGTCTACAATTATGAAGAAAAATAAAAGAAATAACTTGGAATGATGAAGTAAGAAATGAGGAGGTTTTGCAGCATTTGGAAGAAGAGGGGTTGTTGATGGAGATTATCGAAATTCGGCATAGAAATTGATTTTGGGCACAATAAAGTATAGTACGAGTTCCATGTAATGTTGAAATCTGCTTTCCTAAAGGGAGCAGCGGAAAGAAGTTCAAGAGAGAAAGAAGAAGAGTAAATCAACAAGACCGCTTTAAAGAGGGATCAGGAAATTTAAAATTGAAGAGCAAGGCTGGAGATTGTCAACAATGCCAAGGGTCTATCGCTAGGCAGAACACCCAATGATGATGATGAACACTTACTGAAGAAACTAAATATTCCTCCTTGTTCTCTATTCTACCTCTTTACTTCATTGAGCTTTCCCCTTACTTCGTGACAAAGCCAATCGATCTTGAAATTATAGTATTCCATAGGGTGCGATATATTTAATTACTATTATCTCCTTCAAGGCAAATTGATAAATATGTATTTGGTGCTACCTAGCTGTTACTCCACGTTGAGTATATTTAAGAGGAACAGCTCTACCGGCTTATGGGCCCCTTTTATACATACTTTATAATCATTAATCCGGCATTTTAGCGATCAGAGTGTTTCCAAAAGGAAGTTTTTTCTATAATTCTGGTTGCCAAGTTAAATTACACAAAAAATACTAGAAAGTACTATTTTTACTATCTGAACAATTTCAATTAATTGATATAATTTAATATTTTGTATTCTAGGTTCCATTGTCCTCAATCAAAGCTTTGTAAGTATTGAAATGTGAAATATTTATAACTATAACTATTTTTTTCCGGTTTTTTGATCTTACGAATAGGAGATGACCGAATCAACAGGATAAACAATGTTCTACGAGATCGTGTAGATAAGTATGAAATGTAAGTATTAAGACAAGTATATTTACAGTTAGCAGCCACTGGCTTCTGAAAACGGTTCGTGCTCCATCTGTTGAGATTTCACCTGCAGTTAGGTGAAATGGCTTATTGGCTGCGGGAAACTCAGTCGCGGATGATGCAAGGCAGTTTGGGGCGCATCGACAAACAGTGTATGCATGGGTCAATCACAGTAATGACTGGCATAATGACTTAAGAAGTACATCACGAATGGGTCGGCCAAGATGCACGTCAGGACATTAAGATATGATAAGTCAGCATTGTATAGTCTACAATCCTTTCGCAAGTAATTGGCTTCCGTGCAGCGAGAATTACGTTTGAATTACAGCAACTGGGTCCACCGGGGAAAACTGTTTGAGACTTATTTTACAGTCTTATGCCTTGCTGTAAGCCACGGCTCACAAGAGAGCATTAAATATGACTCCAATCATTTAATATGGAGGAATATACGAAAATTAATTAGCTTTACTAGGATCTCGTGATATTTTCTGACAAATGATAGTTTAAAATTACGAGGTAAAACAGATAAAATTATGGCGTCTTATTTGGAAAAGGTTTGCATCAGTGATACCGTCATTACATTCTTCTTTTGCAATTCAATATGATTTGTTACTATTTTATACGTTTTTGGAACTATTTTGCAAATAACAATTCTTTTCTAAATATTTGAGTTCTTACAGATACCGCAGCAGGTGATTCAAAGCGAAAGGTCAGCAGATGCAAACAGAAGCGTTTGGGGCGCAATTGCTGAAGCTGGAGCCGGCCCTTTATTGAAAACACCATCGAGAATGACGGAGATGGCTTATTGAAAGATATTATGAGAAAATCGGCTGATATTAGTGAACGAAAGGGCCCCTGGCCGAAACGAAGTCCGAAAACACAGTTTCTTCCCTGGCCTGCAGGTTCGCCAGATTATAACCTAATTAAAATTTATGGAGTATAAATAAACAACAATTTTCAGCATATAGCCAGCGCATTCCTGTAGTTGTGGAGCAGCTCATCGGAATATCTGGACCACTCGGGATCCTAGTTTATTAAACTTCTTTGGCTCCATGGTATGTCAACTGCATCGTGCAGAAGAGGTTAACCTAGATATCGCCCATTGTCATACTACTCAAATATTCTCCGTACTTCTTTAATTCATCGGGTATGTAAATTCCTTAATCTTACGTTGCTGCATTCTGCAGAAAACGAGGAATGGGGAGGAAGACTTCGAAATTAGTGAAAACCAATCACAGCGCTCTAACTCTAAATCATTCCGGTGTAGTAGCTACCATATGTAGAATTCATAATTCTTAGAATCGATACATTTAATGTAATTTAATTTTAATAACGGAGTTTATAACTTCAGTGTAATAAATATGTTGAAAAGAAGACCTCAAAGATTTCTGGTAAAGATAACGGAAAAAAAATAGAAAATAAAAGAGTTTCCGCTGGAATGATATTTCCATTTCCTATGTTGGTATGGTAATATTTAATAAAACAGTATGGAAAGGTAGAGCTAAAGTCAATTGAACACAAAGAATATTCCACTAAGTTTCAGTTAAATATTCAACCTGGAAACAGCGCAAAAGGCGAAAATATCTGCATATGCTCATGGTTATATATTTACATAGTCGATGCATGAAATCACGTCAACGTCGCCAATTTTTTCGTTTAGCTGAAACATAAATACCTTTCCTTTCACTAAACTAACTCAAATCAGTCGAAGACCAAATAAATCTTCAAAACATTTGCAAGGCCCCTTCCCTATTCAATGTATGTACTCTGAAATTCTACGAGAATTCCTTCTTTCCTCTCACTCACCTCAAGTTCTAAAACATATGACCCACCGCTGTTTTCATCCTTACCTAGAAATAACTTAAGTGCCACCAAACATTTTAAGTGTTCTGTTTGGCCACTAGAGCCGAGACAGAAAATGCCCATAGATTTTTGCAAATGACTATACCTTCGTCTAATACTGAACGATGAACGGCTATTCAGAGTAACTGGGATACATACTAAAAAAAAAACCTTTTCATGTGAGAATTTTTCGAGTAAAATCATTTTTATTTCGTTTTAACTAAAATCTTCAAACTTATATAAGAGGGTCATCCGGAAAGTAGTACCCGTTAGTGCCGCATGAAGTGCTGACGACGCGAGTAGCCGCTGGACAAGGTCAGATAGCTTCAGTGGCTTGTCTGCCTTCTCTGAGCCAAGTTGCGTGACGCTAGCATTGCCTGTGTTGTTTCTGTGATTGTTTACAATGTTTAAAAAAATTGAGAACGCCGCCAGTTGTGAAGTGAGGGCAGTGATTAAATTCCTCAATGCAAGAAACGTTCGCCCATGTGATATTCATCGCCAATTAAAGGAGGTGTATGGAGACAATGTAATGGACGAGTCGTCTGTTCGGCGGTGGTGTCGCAAGTTCAA
>KZ308461.1:1009822-1330162 GCA_000376725.2 Ladona fulva | reverse complement strand
ATTATATAAGGAAGAATGGACTTGAAAAAAGTCTGACGGGACCGGGAATGGTCCCGTATCCCGGTCCCGTCAGACTTTTTTCAAGTCCATTCTTCCTTATATAATTAATTGAAATTATATTCACATCGTGGAAAGCAATGACAAATTTTATTCAATATCTTCAAAATGGCTTCAGAATGAAATTTCTATGGAGAGGAATTACTTTCCATTGCATAGTTTACTAAGCTATTTTAGAGTGTAATTGCCATATTAGTGCCTAAATATTTAAAAAATGCATCTTTAGAAACTAAAGACAAGGTTAATTACCGGAGGATAGTGATTGCTTGCTCTATCATGCTTCTGATCCTTAAAATGTTCTCGTTATCCATCGTATTCCTGGCTCCTGCTAATTTTTTTCCTTTCTGAATAAACTGGGGTTTATTAGAGAAATTAACATTGCAGGTGGGAGAAAGTTTGGAAGAAATGGAGATTATTAGATGTTGAAGGTTAAAAATTCTAGCCTCGATTAAAAATTATTACATTCTTAAAATATATAAATAAATCAATCAGAATATATTGCCCAAATGTTTTCAAACAAAGACGAAGAAATATACCTGCCGAAAATCCTAGGTATATGAATAGCTAGGATTGCTAGGTATAGACTAGCCAGGATTCACTTACCTTGTATGTGAATCCTGGCTAGCCGGATTTTTGCGGTCAGGGAATGGTCGTGTGTTTGTGTCTATAACAGTCCAAATTATTGTAACGGGTGAAATTAGGGACTCCTGTATCCGTTAAAGAATAATAATAATGTGCATGAGTATAAAGTTGGGTCTTCATATTAACATCCACGCATAGATACACACTACATGCAGTTTTCTAAACGTTGGGTTGCATTTCCATACAGCCGATATCCCATATCAGTTTGCGTCTGGCATCTTTTGCGGCTAGCAAATTCAGCCTGTTTAAATATTCTTCCTTCTTAAGGTTCCCATCCTAATTAATGAACCATGATGATAACGAGTTGTAACAATGATTATCAAGGAAACGTATCTCTTTTCGCTGAACCCTTCGAATGCAATAACTATCAGCATAGTTCCATGCACAACAGGCATAATCACTTTGGAATTTTATTTTCGCGATGTAAAAGTAATCACGGATAAAATATGAAACCATTCATCTGCAAAAGGGTTTCTTTTGATCGAGACATTACGGAACGTTCTTCTACGTTAAGCTCTCACAGCAAGTCACCGAACCTTTTCAAAATTCCATCTATATCATTAAAAAGAATTACTCTATCCTTTTTGCCTTCTAATTCCATTTAAATTGCCGTATCATCGGCAAAAAAATTATAATTCAAACTTAACCAATTCAAGGTGCCCTGCAGGAAGTAACACCACGTAGTACGCATGGTTCTCATCAATCTCAAAATGTAATTTTTAGCCAACTATTTTCTTCTTTTTCGTTACCCGCAGAAAGCGGAATGAAATAATTTTCATGATTAATCGAAGAATCTGTCTGAAGAGCGTATAGAATTGGGACTATAAGCAGAAAGAGTGACGGACAAACGAGTACATATCTACGTGGTTTCGAAAACGATACGTCTTGTGAGTCACAGATGTTAAATTTACAGCAATATTTGCTAGGCAAATCGGAGTATTTCTGTAATAGCTAGTGAACAAGTCTACGGAATTTTGACAAATTCATATTTGAGAAAAGCGTTTGATACTGCAAGCCATGATAGATATTCCATATTTCATGGAAGAAAGTTAACGCAATATTTGCGCAAAATTCGGAAAAGATAGGAATTAGAAAACATAGATCAGGGGCAAGCTATCAAAAGAAATCTAACGAATGTCAACTAATGGCGATGTATTGAGGCCCTTATTGCTTCTAATGAATATTTTCTAGGCTTTAATATTTTCTTTGTATAGGTTATAGGTACTCATAATGACTTCCCTGCGGGTACTAAATAAAAATAAATTCACCTACTCATTGTCTCCACAAACATTTACGGGCCAATTACAGTAGTGGGCTTCAAACAATAGCAAAGGACAAACACACACGACCATTCCCTGACCGAAAAGTCCGACTAGTCGGGATTCAAACCCGGGACCCTGGGTTTGGAGTGCTAGCATGATAGACCGCCAATCACTCCTCCGGTATAGAAACAAGGTACAAACGAGGTACAAACAAACAAGCAATGTATGTTCGGTGGGGGCTTTTCTCTAAGACCGTCATCGTAGCCTTGAAAGGCTATCATGCTACTCGAAATTCCTGTACAACAGAAATTAATGGGATATTTAACCGATACATTACGGATTTTTACCGATGTAGGATCGGATTTTATGGCGATGGTTTTATTAGACTTTTCACCAAAACCTCAAAAATATAACCTTCAAGGAATCGATCTCTACTATAATTGTTTGTTGGGGAGTCCAAGATAGCTAAGAGGGTAATGCGTTCGCCTTTAATAAAAGAAGTCCCGAGTTCGATCCCCGGAGGGGGTCCATATATGCTAAATGACCTCAGCTCTCGCAGCATCTTTAAATAACAAAACTTCCAGGAATGTACTTGCAACGTTAGCTCACTTATAATATCGGAATCCATTGAATAGTTTTTATTTGTTTCTTAAGTTTACTCAAAATGAATGTAGCAGGGGAGAAAACCGAAAAATATTAATATAAGTAATTTATAAAATGCGCGTTATAATTTCAACTAGAACATAATAATCCTTAAACCACTCGCTCGAAACCTGAAAGATATGGCACCATGTACATGAAATAAATCGTAAGGGAATGAGATTCTATATTCAACTTCGAAGCAAATAAAATGGTGACATTAGCAGCTAATGCACATAGGAAGAAGCGGTAGTGGTGTGACGCTTTTAGAAATGGCTGCATGAAGGAGCAATTGAACGAACTGATTTGCAGCAGGCAACCCTTATATCTACTGAAATTGACTGTTTAGTAGCTGAAACGATACCAGATCTCCTCTTCGTCTGGAGAATCTATAAGAGGCAGGAGAGAGAAACGAGAAGGAGAGAGAAAGGGACCTTGTGGCAGTCGCAAACACTTCTGCAAGCAAAAGGGAGCGAGAAGGCGTGTTAGAGAGAAGCTATTAAGGAGCGATTTTCTTTTCACTTTACAGAGATGCCACTTACTGCTTACGGCTCGAACAATGCCTATTCCTCCTCCGCCAGTTCCCTTCTTGAGAAAGGAAATGGACGGCGATAAGGGTTAAAAGGGTTATGGGGAGAGAGTGAGGAAGTAAGGAAGAAAGGGAGAATGCTAAGAGGGGGAAAATGTACTTGAAAGTGGCAATGCGATCGGGAGGAAGTTTAAAGAGAAGGGGTTTAATCCAACTAGAGACCTCGAAATGACTTCAGAATTTCAACTCTTTAGAATGTGTGCATTTAGATATCCTCGCAATGCTTCTCCATCCATCAGATTTCCCTCTTTCCCTCAGGCACAGCCGAGGGAGAAGTTATGCGGGAATTGTGTGGTTTGGTTTCAACAGAGTGGGCAAAGTTTTGCGTTCAGAGAATCCATGAATTTTAATGCTGTAATCGCGGAAACGGATTTCATGTATACGACTTTTCCGATCTGGTTATTTGGAGTCGCAATTGGTTCGGTTTAATCATTAAATTATTTACTTAAATTCCTTGACTAACGACAGTTATGAGATTACCAAATATATTAAAAATAAATTCATTTAATCCTCTTAAATAAAAACTTTAACTCATGCGTATAGTATTCAAGATAGCGTAATGATTGAGTTCAAACCATTTATTGAATTTAATTATGGTATTCGCATTATCATGTCATTCCTTTAGAATTAAATGATCATTGTAATACTTATTCTCGAAAGACTTTGAAATAAATAATATTTCTTTTATGTCGTGTTAACTTCAGTTAATGCCGTTTGATTAATTCCCCTACAAAGGACCTTCTACTCCATCGATATCTTTGTGTAATAAAGCCTTGTTCAGCCGCCTGATGAAAAATAATCTATAAAACCATTAAAGTATGTTACTGAGTACAAATAAGCAATTAAATGCTCTCCGTGTTCAGTAGCCAGGCAGTCAACGAACAAAAAGGTAAGGAAAATCAACACGTTGTGTAAAGTGATCTCTTCGGAGCATCCTCTCACCACCTGCATCTTCTGCCTTTTATCCCTATTATTTCCTTTGAACCTGTTTGACGCTCCAACGATCCTTTTTATAATCGAATTTTACTATCGCGCAGACCAATCTGAAATGAATTAAGTTCGGAACAATGGAAGGAGGACATTTTTTCATGCAGCTGGATGAGATCGCAATCAAAACTCCGCGAGAACGAAGACGCTCGATTCGTTTTCTTTCCGGACTTCACGCGGCACTAAACTCTTGTCTTGAGCACAAAGGAATCTCCGAGGCAGCTTACCTTTGTGCCCAGATATCTCTCCGTCAGCGGAATACCCAATGGAGGACCCACATTGTCTTAATTTTCTGTTTCATGGCTCAAAGCTTGGTTTTCTGCTAAAGATGAAATAGCAGACTTGAAGCAGAACGGAGGCTTAAAAGGAAAAGGAAACGATTTTGACTGTTGACTTCATTTGTCTGACCGAATGTCATACGGACATTATTGGTGATGCATTTAATATAGCAAATAGATGGTTACCATATAGTATGTTTAGTATTCATTATGAATGCCAATAAGTGCGTTCTAAGATTGTATGTTTCATTTTTACCATCCCCGATTTTCAACGCCAACGGTCTATCCAAAATTGCATTCCGCAATTATTATTTATGTTTACATCATCATTATACCTCTGTAGTTTGATATGAATGTTTATTAACATTAATATTATAATAATATTAATATTGATCTTTGTTCCTTTTGATATTGTCATCCGATTCTTAATACATTTGGAGATTGAACTTTATAATGGAGGTAAATTAATTTCAAAGGTTTATTGTTTATTCTTGCTCGTTATTTTCGATTAGGAGTCTGAAAGAAAACATGAAATAATTCCAATGTTGGTTTTTTAATGGATTAAATGACAGGTAATTTAGAATAGGTAAGTCGTGTGAAGGACGAGTTGTACATGCCTACTAAGTGAAAACTACGATCTCGAGTACAAGAAGCAACTAGTAGATACAATTTAAAAATGTTCCTATTCTTAGGTTTGATCTTTTATGAATCAATATTCTAATGATGTCAACGAAATAATTAACGATTACTAAGCTAAAGAATAGGAACTCTTGGTACCAAGAATCTTAGATATGCATCCTTGTTATGAGGAGGATTGTACATTCCATGAGTATACCCTAGAATTGTTTATTTTTTAATGTTAAACATATGAATATCTCATGAGTTTCTAATGAGGAATCGCACATAATATTTTGGCCATCAAACAAACATCTTTTTGCATGCTCTCTTCGATAAATATTTTCCAGACCACTACCGTGAGGGCAATAAAAATTATCTTTAATTAATGAGAAAAAAAGTTTTATAATAATGGAATGTATTCATCTCTTATCCTAAAAAGAAGTAAAGAAAAATCGTGGCAACGCTCTTCCATATAGTGTTCCACACATATCCGACTTAAATGTGATATTTTTGGAAATCACAAAAGGAAAGAATTCCAAGCCTGCTTCTGTACTTCAGTTTTTCCAATATCCCCAGTCTTCCATTTTAGATCGATATCTTCAAAATGTATGATACAATCTTTCACCCGTCAATAAATAAATCTGATATTTCTGATTTTCGTCAACTACGAATTCAACAAAATGCGATTGTATTCTTAGGAATCAAGATCCTCGTCCTCAAGATATTTCCCTTTAAATAGTCGATTTGCTTGCATTGTCGGTCCGGTCTCCGTTTTCTCTTTGGAAAAAATGTGTTAAAAACTTTATTGTAAGCAAAAACAGTGTATACATATCTTTCTTGAAACAGTAAATTACAGAAAATGTATCCTTACATCGAGTAATGACATTTCTTCATACGGTAGTAAGCTATTCATGCGGAAGAATAAAACCCTTAAGATTTTAGTCTCGTACCAATCATTAAGATGTTATAAGATTTTAGTCTCTTACTAATCATTAAGATGTTAAAATCATCGCTTATTCGTCACATTACTAGATCACATTACATCACCTATTCTTCGTTATATTATTCGACACTATACTTATTTGTTACTCTATAAAAAGGTATTTAGCAATATCGCTTTCAGACAAAAAAGCAAGTTTAAAACATGACGAGCTTGACTTTAATTGATTACTTCATGGAGAAACCTTGGAAACCTTAGATTTTCAGGTTGTAACGCAAGGAGTTTCTTTGCACTAAATATTAGAGTAAAGACGTAAAAGCCGCACATGAACTGATCATGGGACAAATCTTAAATCAAAGATATGTTGCGTATTTACCACTCAAAACTCAACCTGGAAGGCTATTAATTCGAAGGAAATTTCGAAGGTAATACATTCGAATGAATTATCAATTAGTTTCTTACGTAATACCAAGTAGAAGATTTTAAAGGCACCTCCTAAGCGAATAACGATAAATAGGGGAACATATTGCACTATAGCCGACGATCTAAATAAACTTCCATCCAAGGCCTACAATTAACGACTGTTGCTCAACTTCAAAATGTTTCTTTCCGGAAGGTAGTAAAAAATTTTCTAGGTCGTCAACAAGTATACAGCTAGTCCCGCGGTGCGTAAAATATGTCTTTCACACGAGTGTGTTTTCCACGGTGTGCCCTTCCACGTCCCTCGCCGCGGGAAACCCGAAAATATTTCCCGCCCCCGCAGAGAGAGGGAGTCCCTCTCGGCTGCAGTGGCATTATTTATGGGCAAAGCGCTCGACGGGAGATTATTAATTCTAATATGCCGGAGAAGGGAGCGCGCATGCGCTGCACGCTGTTGAGTGCCCGTCACGTGGCATCCCGTGCTTTTAAGGGGATCTTTACGGCCCCACCTAGGCAAACTCTAATGGACATGTCGGAAAGGGGGGAAACCATTTCGGCGAGCTAGGCTATAATCGGTTTCTCTTGTCGCATTATGCCATTAAGAAACAAACACGGCGGGAGCGCGTGAAGGATCGTCGCAGGTCTTTTTTCGACTAAAGCCCAGTCCCGCGTTCGAAAATTTAAATGAGCATGTAGTTGATCGAGTGTTTGGATACAGGTCGTAAACATTCTAGGTGTTTCCAGTGTTATGCGTTCCTAGAACATTGATCAACCTACAGTACCAATTAACCATTGTCTATTGGAGATAAAAAGCTGACGTCGTGTGAAGGACGAGGTGTACATGCCTACTAAGTGAAAACTACGATCTCGAGTACAAGAAGCAACTAGTAGATACAATTTAAAAATGTTCCTATTCTTAGGTTTGCTCCTTTATAAATCGATATTCTAATGATGTCAACGAAATAATTAACGATTACTAAGCTAAAGAATGTAGTATCCAAGAAATAATCTAGAAACCAGTTCATTATGAGCGGGGAAATCTGAATAATATAGTGACGATATAACACACGTATAATGTGACGCTAAAGAATTAGATATTAAGAGACAATTAGTTAAGATTGTAAGATATTATAATGTTTGATAGATTTATGAATTTGATGAAGTTAGGTGAACATAGCCATATAATTTTTATAATATTTTTTGTTTCTTTTTAGAATTGATTCTATCCGTTTCCATGGTAACATCAACGAATCACTTTGATTAACAACAGCATTAATTAGTAGCGTTTTTAGTGCAGTCTAGATGAGAGAAATGCATGTTTGAAGAAATGAGAACATTGTTTTCAGGAAATACGGACTTAGGAAATGATATACCGGCATAAAACCTTTTGATAAATTTCATGAACATGAAACGCAAGAAATTTTCTAAGGAAGATCATTAGGCTTTTAATAGAGAAATTAAATACATAGCGTATTACGTCAACCTTTTGTCGAAACGTAGAGCCATTTATTTGACGTTTGTAATGAAGAATATTCCTCTTTTTCTCCCTTCTGAATATTTTATGGATTCGAGTATCAAATCTTATCTATTATTTTCTATTTAATCATGTGTATTATGTAAATTCTTTAGATACGGTATCCACACAAACCAAATGGGGCATAATAATGTCTCACAAAGATAGTAGTTCAAATTGATCGTGCTTTATGCCATTTTTCTGTGGCTATGTATCCACAAAATCTCTAGGAACCCTAATATTTCTTATCGCAGCGAATATCTTCGAATTGATATTTCCAATAAGTTCTTGAAATGGCGAGCAAAAGGGACAAGAAAAGTAAACACGGAGTCTTTTCATAGCCGGGTACCCTTTAAAGACAGGCTCATGGCGTCCTTTTTGTTACAGAGTTTTGGATTTCGACAAACAGTGTCCCTTTCTATGGCAACGGCGTCATCGCCTCGCCTGCCGATACATTTTCATCTAAAGCACACGCAATGCCCTCTCCCTCTGCGACCAAGCATCTTTCATCATTCACATTCCCGACTTACTATATTCCCAAATGAACGAATCTTAGGGACCCCTTTTCTTCATTCTTCCGTGCCTTCTTCCTCCTTCCCCAAATTTCTCCCCATCGTAGTGGTTTTCCTGTAATCTTGTTGACTCACCACCAACTCTTATATTCTAAGTAATTCCTATGGTATTAATAGGTAATGCATGTCGTACCTATTGTAGCTTAGTCAGCTATTTCAATCAAAACTTAAGAATACGTAATAGTGACATTTTATTAAATAAGTATTGTATTAATAAAGTATAAATAAAAGTCTGCCTATACAACTGCAAATCTTTAAATGAATTAGCAGTAAAATATAAATGCAGCTGAAAATGTTGCTTCGTTCACTTTAAACCTAGCGTGTGTAACTATAATTTTAAAATTCCAAATGATGTTTCGCTAGACGGATATAACATTCTCCAGCAATTAATATTTATGAACGCAGCAGTATCGATCTGAAACGATTTGTTAGGTAAAATACAAATGGAAGTTAATCATTGCCCGCTATTAAATACTGACTGTGGGCAATTCCGATGGTATCCACTGAGCCGTGTGAAGATAAGAGACAGAGCGTGTTTTCAAACATTTACACTCCATAAAAACCGCTTGGTTAAAAATGAAAATTTTTTTCAGAATTATTTAAAATATTCCTGGTGATTATAACGTTCATCGATGTCCTGAAAAAAAATCGACTACAAATATTCGCCGAAGAGATTTAGGTTCTGCAATACGTTGAACGAAATTCGGCGAAATAAATGGATAATTATATGACTACCGCGGAGTGGATGTTTGCTGTGCAAGATATTGCCTGTCTTACATTTCCCACTGCACATTTGGAGAGAACGATGTCTCATAAGTAGTTTGGGGTGGACGTATCCTTCGATCGATACAGCGTTATTGCTTTCACTAAATCATCCATGCTTCCCTCCCCAACCCCACGATCGGAGACCCGGCATCCCTTCCAACATTTCCAACTACCAATCACCTCAGCATGAGGTATTAAATCAATTTAAAGGGAAATTAGGTAAGAGTTACACAGTTTCCGTTCAAGGTGATTCTAAAATAAAATTATAATTCGAATGCTTTCTTCGAACTGGCTAGTTGTTATTGCAAAATACGATTAAAAGTCTGACGGTCAACACGCTTGAAAACTATATTGACGGTAGAGATATTGTATTATCATATTAAAAGACGTTAATTTCTGAGGTCGAATGATATATGGATATTTTATAAAAATAGAGTAAGGCTTGTATTAGGTTGTAAACGAGTTATTTTCTGCAATGAACTGATTGTTTCCTCTTTATCGTCCTTCTTTACTGCCATGACAGTCGACGAAATTACTATAAATTACTACATAAGGTGATAAGATCCATCTCATCACGTTAATCGTCGGAGAGACCGATGTAACACCTGAACAAATACCCACGACGTTTATTAAGAGATTGTAACCTCTCAGATCTATATATGAGGTTCTATTCTCGTATTAATCGGAAGCATAAGAAATTGATACGTAATTGTCAGCTTGCGGAGAAGAAAAAACTCAGGCTTAAGATGGGCAAGACGTGTGATGAATTGAAAAGCCTTTGGTACAGGACTCCCTACTATTTCGATGTGGAACAAGGGATGGAGAGATGATTTATCACTCCCAATAGAGGTCTATGGAGCCCTTCTGGCCGCGCAAAGGGGAAAAAAGTTTAAAATTTTTGTGTCGCTCTTGAGTGAGAGATCTAAGTGAATTATTGGCATGCAATTACCGTTTGTTGCCTCGACGTTTAGATAAGACTATGAAAGAATTATTGCTGGCGAGCAAGGAAGCAACTATTTTTTATGAAATATGAGGATATTTATTAATTTCAACATATCCGAATAGGGAATCCCTCAATAAATTCGACGTATTTTGATCATTTGAGCATTGAGTTGAGTTTTATTACAAAACCTTTTCCTTCATCATACGAATGTATACTTCTCCATTTCAATGCCATTTCAATGAAGGAAGAATAGAGTTATTTGAAAAAAAGTCTATGGAGGGCTAGAAGGATATGCTCAGTCCTCTTATTTATATACAGAGAGTATAAATATGCTATCCATAAATGATAGAATGGTTATATTAGTATTTCCCATTTGCAATAAAAAAGAGAGTTACACGATGTCGATTACAAGCCATTTGAGTTGTTAAACTATCTTCTCATAGATACTACTCATAGATACCCACAATTAAACAGTATAATATGCATATATATTGTTTATCGTAAAGGATAATTTCAATTTTCGTTTAAAAAAATTACATTAATAATCCATACCGTAGCTTATTTATAGGTGCAACTGGTATATATTTTTTTACGACAAGTAAAGTTAAACGTAGCAAAAAGGACGGATGAGATACCAAAAAGTTATGCTTACTTTTATTGATACGTATAGAGTTGTCAAATAAAACTTTCATTTCGATTAATACTACTCTATCATATGCCTTTGGGACATTATACCCATTCTTCAACTTCTTTTAAGTTCGCAAATGTAAAATATTTTGCAACTATTTCCCATTGAAATTGGCTAGATGAAATGAATAAAATAAAAAGATCATTTCCAGAACAACTAGTCGAAGAATTTAAATATGATTCTTTTCTTCTTCTTCTTTTTGAAAACATGACATATTTCTAGATTTACATAGACTAGTATAGAGTTTTCTATGCCCTTAGATGTGAAATCACACACACTATCACAGTACTAGCAAATGAGGGCGAATGTGTTCAAACGAACTCAATTTCATTTTGCGGACATGCCACGAATGACAGTTGGGCTTGCAAAGGTTGAAAGCAAATTTCATATTTTTTTGCGGACGCACAAAATTGGCGTACAAATTGAAAATATATATGATCGCGCATCGGAGCAAAGAGAGTTCAATGGAAACCGTCGTTGCAATACAATTTACTTCGTTCATTTTATGTAATGTATTAGTATTCGAGAGTTTTGCTTTTCGGAATATGAGACTAAGCTCACCGCGGAAATAAAATTTATGATGTTGCATATATCTTTGTATTCAAAACACCTGAACGGATTTTGCCCCGCATCAGCTTTTAATGATGGCAAAAAACGAATAAATCCGACCAGTGTGATTATCATCTTTATTCATGTTTGTTGAAAAATGTGAACGGGATGGAGGGACACAAGGAATCGCCCCGTTAAAAGAGCTTTAAACCGGAATTTTAAACGCCACTCCGATATATTTGCATTTTAATTGGGAGTTCGGATAAGAATTACGAGCATGATTAGGAGATATGTCCCGGATAACAATTATCATACGTCTGTGACGAAAAATTCAGCGACAAATATGGGGAAAAATCTTTCACTTGCCCTTTCGCGATATCCCTCGAATTTTCCCAGAATTTCCGGTGGTGGTCCTTTTCCTTAAAAAGTCCCCTTCAGCCACTCTCTGCCACCCCTCCTTTCCCTTCGTAAAATAATACATAGTATGAATAACGTTCATACGTTGCGGCTTCGGCGCAGGTGGGCGGGAAGGGGGCGAACCCTGTTGGGTGGCGAAGGGAGGGGTTTTTGGCGGAGAGGGGCGATTCGCCCGAAGCGGTCTACACTGCGTCACGTAGCAAAGTGGTTGCCCTTTTTCGTTCGGAATTGATTAATGCATGAGTATGTCCAACGCCATTCTACCAAAATACCCAAGAATTGAAAGTGTCGCTGTGATTTTACCTTTTCTTCGAGGTTTTCCAGTTGGGTAATGTTGACGCACATCAAAGTAATAGTAATACCGAAAATAAAAATGAAGACAGGCAATTGCGATGGCATCTCTCGTTAAATTATTTTGCTTCCAGAATGAAAGTAAAGAGATAACACACAATTTCAGTTTTCCAAAAAATCTGAAAGTATGTACCGCTGGTTTACGATAAATTTGTAACTCAATAATGCAATTTACTTCCTGAAATTTAAAAGAATAAAAAATAAAAGGATTTTTAGCACATATTAGGAAATATTGCAAATTCTATCAGGAGTAAGAATTCACTCTCTTCGTAAACTTATTTTGTAAGCGTTGTACATTCAAATGAAACAAAGGCGCCTTAAATTTAAAATAAATTTTGTAAAATGTATCGAATTATCTTCAAATAACTGGGATTTATAAAACGGTTAACTCCTTCGGACTATTTTCAGCATCATCATTATACGGCTTGACGCAGGCATTTGGTATTTATCTTCTAATTAATGAAACAAATGAATGTACCGGCTGCGGTGGCAGAGTGGTAGTGTGCTACCACGCCAGTGCTCCAAGGTCCCGGGTTCGAATCCCGGCTAGTAGGATTTTTCCTGTTAAGGAACGATCGTGTGTGTTCGTCCTTTGCTATTTTTTGAAGCCCACTACTGTAATGGTCCAACAAATGGATGTTTGGGGGCATCGGGATATAAATTTTGGGAAGAAATTGACGCATAATATGTTGGACACAAATACTTAGAATAATAATCAACAATGAGATTTATCCAAGAGCGAATTGAATCGGGTTAAACTGTTGCAATCATTTTCGGAAAATTATTTTAAACACGTTTCGTCATTTAAAAACATTGAGTAAGCACTTTTGAGATCTGAATGTACAGCATTTAATCGTTTGAATAGCGCTATAAATAGGCAAGTACGAGCTTTTGGTATGATTATGCAACAACTTTCTCAGGAAGACTATTCTCAAACAAAATCTCCATTTCTGTAGTAATTGGCATAATTTATTAAAAATTAAGAAAAAACTGAAATTGAAGTCCACAAATAAAATTATTTATAGACTGTCAATTTGTTTCTTAATTCTTAATAAATTATGGAGATGTTCTTCCAGGTATTGCTTGATATGTTTCGTAATTGAGAGAGATCTAAGCAATGTGTAATACGTTGATACATTGGGTATCTGCAAAGATTAATGTCTAACGACAATAAATAATTGCAATCACAAACCACAGCCTTGAAAAGCATTCCAGAAATGCTCAATAAAAAAGGCTATCGGTGAAGCGCACCGACATGTTGAATTCTTATTATCTCCTTTAAAGGATAATTTGGGCTTGAAGAAAATTAAGATTTTTATTCGCCAGATTATTATAAAAATCTACCATTAAAAAAGGGGGCTCGTTTTAATTTACAAAAATCATCAGGAAGAGCATTCTCCTGACATCTTTCAGCCCACACGCTGATTTTGAACGAATATTTAATGTCACTTAATAGAGGAAGGATACGCACGAATGCTCGCGGCGTATAAAAAGTTAATCAAATTTTACAATCCGCGTGAATTATTTGCAGCACACTACTCTCCGTTGTATCGCGAACTTTATCCTTTTTTCCTCTCTCATCTCGCGTTTTGTTTTTTCAATCTTTCCCATTCGATTTCCCCGCCTCCCGCCTCCTGTAATCCTTATTGATCACCTGATCATACGCCGAAAGAAAAAATCAATCGCAACAAACAAACCGGGCGGATTATACAGGAATAATAACATTTTCCACAAGTACGCGAGCGATCCAGAACAGCGGTCGAAAAATCAAACGGAAAATAAAATTCCGAGCGTCGCTCTTTCGTGTCTTTTTTGTTTATTTCGGTTTGTGGGGAAGGGAGGGGTGAATTCCGAAGAGGAAATGTGCGTAACAAAGTTTGGTGACCCAAGCGGTCTCATCCCTGCCTCCAGCCAAAGCAGGACCACTCAAAACGCCTACCCCAAACCCCTTTTGTCCTCCCGCCGTCTGATGCCGAATCCACCTATGCCAAACAAGGCCCGTTACGAACAACGGGCAGCAGAAATGGGCGGAACGCGTTGAAAGAGAGGGAGGGTGAAAGAGATACCTCGGTGAAGAGGGAAGAGAAAGTTTGCAGGAATAGGGAAGGGTTCAGGAATCCATACAGTGTCCCCTCCACGGGAAAACCCTATCTACTCTCAAACTGGCCCCCGCAGCTCCCGCCGGCCCATTGTCCGATGCGCCCAACCGGCGGAATGCCCAAATTGGAATCCCATCGATGATTCAAGGCGCCATGATTACCTCATTGCTATTCGAGCTACATCCCGAATGCCGGTGAATCATTTCCGAATCGGACCTCTTTTCCCATTTATCCTAACTCCACCCCCGCTCTCCTCCCATCAAACCCATCTATAGATGACGCCTGGTCGCCCACTCAAATCCCCATCTATCCCTTTTACTGCATACTTCCTACGAAGTGCAATCCAGTTGCTCCAACGCACAGTGGCATTCCGCAGTTGCCCTTGCGATTCCTCCATATCCATTTTATTTCTCTCTCTCTCGCTTTCTCATTCATTGAAATCATTCCTCACACCCCTCGGTTGCTCTTCCATATCATTTCCCTGCAATTTCAAAATCTTTCAATGGCTCACGTCTTAAATGACCTCGTAACACGCTTTAGAGTTAATGACTGAAAACAATCCTTTCTCATTCCTCGTATTCTTTTTAATTGCGTATCCTTTGTATTCCAAAATATTAATGGCACTCATTCTAATACTTAATACTAATGGTTTTCTGTAGGACGAAGAAAGGCGTTAAGTCGAGATATGTAAGGAATCCCTGTACGGAATTGAGCATAAAATTCATACCCTCACACTGGGATGTTCGCATTTTCAATAACTATCCTTGTCCTGAAAATTAACAGTAGGCTATGCATGAATGCCTCATAGGCAATACCATCTCAAAATGTAAAAATAAAGTAAAACAATTGCATGTAAAATAAAAGTAAAATATTTGTATGACGGATATGAATTTGCTTAAGTATAGAGTAGAAGTTAGAATACAACGGAAAAGACGAAAAGGAAGAAAGAACAGCTATTAATTCGACTATATAATGGAATGAGGTATTTATCAGGAAGGTGGGGAATTAATATTAGGTAGGGTATAATAGCGCACACGCAACTACATTGGATAACTTAGATAAGTAGGTGTGATACAGATTACCTAGGAACAAAACGCAAAATCCAATTTTAAGAAACGATTAAAGAAGAAAGAGTAGAAAAGCGAAGTTTTGAGGAGGTCCAATAATTTCCCTTAAATGAGAAAAGGCTTTTTCCTATTTCGATAAAGTGGAGGATGTGTATACGTAGCTGATGTCTTTCATTAATCTATAAATGGCGAACATGATACTACACATCTATTTTTAAACACGCAGAAACATGATTCACCTCTCACAGGGAAATAAATGCAATCAGCATGCATCCCGGAGATGGACAGATAGAACGACCAATTTCTCTTTGGAACCTGCTAGGAACATAGAGATTAGCGTCCCCGGGAAAACACTTTCCTTCTCAAATTCGATTCGAAAGGGACGGAAGAAGTGCATTTCCGCAGCGGTTACACTCCTATTTCGATGCTTCTCGATTCTAGCCACCCTAGGAAACCTCGAAATGATCCCCCACTCCAACCCCCATAAAAACTTCTTCCGCTGCATCGCACCCTTATTCACCCCCCAACAAAGTTGATCGATGACGAACCTCCCCTTGCTGCTATATCCGATTCCGGACGCTGAACACATGTTTAAACGGCGAGGAAGCACGCCTTCGGAGGAGTATCCGTTCCGAATCCGTACCCTTCCCCTTAAGATCTCGTCCACATTTCCAAGGTGCCGAATCACTACCCGGAATGGATTCCGAAGGCGAGAAAGGGGGAGAGAGGGAATGATCTGAGGGGTAGGTGAGGGTATGAGTGCCGCAAAGGGTGGTTTTTGAGGGTTGGTATGAGGGTTATTGGTGAGCAATATGCCGAGGGAGAGCAGTCATCGGGAGAGAAGTGTGGTGGAAAAGAATAGAGAAGGATCCTTCTGCGTGACGTCCGTAATTGCCTCGCGTTATATGTCCAATGGGCATTTTACGCGTCGGGCGCACACCCTAGAAAGCAGAAGGGGCGAGAATAGTAATACCCACTCGATCTCGCATGAAGATCCCCCTTTTCTCTTCCATATATAACATTATACGCGACTCTTTTACGGTTCGCATGAATGATTCCCTTTTTTCCCTCCTATCCGCAGCCCTCTCTCTCGGGGCCCATGATGTATAGTCTGGTGCATCAGTTGTTCTTTTCCCATGCTCCGGGGACAAATGTGTTTCGATAATTGCGACGCCACTCCTGGATCATGAGAAAAGGGAGAGATACACACTACGTATAGATATATATATTAGGGCTGTCTGAAATAATCATCGCGTGGCAAAGTGTGGAAAGACTCGCGGGCATAAATTATCTGCTCATGATTGTCTCGGAAAAGAAGATTTAAAGTTACTCCCTGCGGCGGACGCACGCGGCAAAAATCGTGGTTATCGGACGAGTAATGAGGACGGAAAACATTGGTGTGGGGGATAATTTTTTTGAATTATTGCTATCCCAGGAGTAAGTTGATGAAGCATTTAATGCGAATGCTGCGCGAAACAAGCCCTCCTCTGAATGGCCGGTGAAATACTCGGACCCGAATGCGTTTCCAGAAATATTCAGCCCCTTTTCCTGAGGTAATGAAGATTTGCGTAGTAAAACACCTCAATTTATGTTTATAAATCAGCGGTGGCTGTGGAGTAACAGCTGACATTGGTACTTTATATACTCGCGAACTTTTTTAATTTGTAAAATGTTTGATGTTTTCCTGCTGATTGAAAATGATGGGCAAATTCAGCTTACATATTAAATTCAGTATTTACAGATATGATAAACTTTACAGATTTCAGCCATAAAGCTCTAAATTTCCTGTAATTACTTGTAGGAGGTATCCTTGTACGGGGTTCGTCATTTCTTTATACACGTATCTTAAAAAATTGTCATTTTATAAAATACACGGTCTTACAGGTTATGAGGCTAAAAAGTGACATATGTGTTAACTCCCGAAGTTGAACTGGCTATCGGAATAGACACGATGTCCTCTATAAAGATGATGCACTTAAGATTGATTTGCTTACCAACGCGATCAAACTTCTAGAGTAAAGAAATATTTTGCCTATTTTAAGCTGTGAATTTCTAGGATAATTTCTTTTGCAGATCCTTACGCACTTTCGATACAAAGAGTACCAAATAATCCTACTCATAAATCCAGCTCTTGTGTCATCGTAACTATTCTTTTAGCGCATGTATGATACGCTACGTTATTTATGAGACCATACATAACATTTCTCTGAGCAGGAGCACTCCGTAGGCTCTAGAGATCTTTCAATATGCAAGCAACAAAAATAATCCGCGGCACGCAAATACAAATTCCACTTTCGGAGTTGAAATAACGAGCAATAGATCTTATACGAATGTTATCTCCCCTTCCAGATTCAAATTCATCCGAGACTGTCGATTTTTTCGCACATGATATTCTTTACTCCGAGAGCGAGCTCTGTGGATGGATTTTCGGAGGGAGAAAGGATAACGTAAATTCATAACAAACGTTTAAAAAAAAAAACGGACGGACGGAATCCCCTGGAATACGAGGAAAGCCCCTTTCGTTACCTCTCACACATCAAAGAATAACATTTCCAATATGAATTTACGGACTTATACGGATAAGAGAAAGCAGTACATTCCCGGTTCTTACGCCACCTCTTTCCCTCCATTGTTCATTCTCTCTCTTCCCTAATGTCATTCTCACGTTCTCTGCCTTCATGCTGTCTTTTGATCCTTTTCTCTCGTCTTCAATTCCCTTCCCTTTAAACGGAATCCCATACTTTACCCAAATAAAGGATCCCTAACCTCTTCACTCGCAGGTCACATCCCTCGCATTCCCATTTGTTCCTTCTCGAAACTGTTACCCAACTTCTTTAATTGTTTTTAGCCCTCGAATTGCTCTCCGAAAATATATGGAATGGTATCGTGGGATCGTCAAGACATGAATTTTCGAACAGCATCAAAAGGAACCCAGAGACCAATCCTCTAAATTCATCTCATATTCTCAAACATCTCCCTTAAAAGAATTCTAAGCCCTAACACTTTTTAAAAAAAGTATGTGCCTTAAGATTTGATTTGATGCTTGAAAACTAAATCATTATACTTTATTTATTACACAATTAGAAGAATGAACGTACATTGGCAACTAGGCCAGGTATAAGCCATTACAGAGGTGGAAAAACAATGTCTGGTATTCACCCTAGTAGTGAGGGTAAAACCCCTCTTAAACCTCCCGAAGGCATTATGTCATACTATTTGCACACTCATTATGCAAAGTTGCTCCATGTATAACGCGTAAAGCAATTAAGGAGAATAAATTCAGCATGATAGTTATGAAGGATTTTACAATTAACAGCAATGACAATAAATACAATTTACAATCGATTCATGTTGATCACATGTTTGCCTGCATTTAAGCTTTTTATTATATTCAAAGAACTGCATTATTTAATATTGAACGAAAGTAACGAGTTTCGGTTTTTCGTAGAGGAAATAAATTGCAAGTCAACGAAAAATGTTGAATTTTGCAAGTTAATAACTTATTTGTTGCTGGTTTTACTAACATACTTTTTCTATAGGCCCCTTGGAATATCAACTGTTATGTGACTTTCGATAAGAAATAGTTATCATTTAACGCAGGAACTGTATTCTTATTAGCGCTTTCCTTAGCATCCCAAGTGCCCATAAGCAACCCTTTAGTATTCAATACACTTAAAATGCTGCTAATGAAATGGAGATGTCTAATAGTCATAAACTTTATGAAATATTTTACTTAATTGCAGCCGTAATGCTAACCACAGAAGCTGGAACGAATTTTCACTGTGTATCTTTGAGAATAGTGCTTTCCAACATTTTTCCTTCCATGGTTCACGTTTGTGTGTTGACATAATCTCGGAGCACAACACATTTATTAGTTAAATTCTAAATTCAAATTTAAAAGGAAAAATAACTGTCATGTCATATTGTTATGCCCCCTTTAAGGATTAATCGGAAATATATCTCGCAAAGTATATCAAACTGAAAAACGTGATGCAGATTTTGAAAAAACATGATATTCTCAGATATTTTGAGGAACACTATGAGACTCACAGCTCACCAGTGTGCAATGGAACATTGTTTGGAAATCAATGTTTTAAAAGATACTTTTCCGGCATAATTATTGTAAATTTCGCTAGAGAGGAGTGAACTGAACACTAAACAATTCTCGTGTAATGCAATCTTTACCACCGCTTCCCTTCCTAATTCTTTCTCTTTTATCTCTTTCGAGATTTCCACCTCCCTCGTCCTTTCAACCCAGTAGAATGAAAAACCAAAGAACACCCAAAACGTTGGACTCTTTTTCTCCCCCCAAACCAACCACCAATCCACACCTCTTTGCTATTTCTGCTCTCGTCTCTTTATCCCATTCTCTCCCACGCACAAAACATCCGCTCCCTTCCTCTCCTTATCCACTCTCCCTTCTCGCATACCCTTGTGGACTAACCTAATCCCTTTTACCTCCCTTTCCCGCTCCCAAGCGCATTCTTTCCGCCGCTGATGCTACTATATTGCCTCCTCTAAGCTTACTTCGTTTCACACGCGCGCACGCCCATGTACCTCACCGTGAGGAAGGAAGCGCAAGAATCTTTCTCATACGCGGCGCTTTTATCCGTCTTCGCTCCTTCGTCTCTCCGTTCGCTTTTTACTCTCCGTCTCTCTCGGAAATCAAACCTGAAAATAGGTCGCCCTGCTCTCTGCTGGACTGGAGTGATGTCCTCAATGAGACGACACCTGCGTTTCTTGGCGGAGCTGATGCCCTTCCCTCACCCATTAGAGCTTCGCAGCCCCCAAATCCTAGGGATCAGAAGATCGAGGCTTCTGATTTACGAGTGCGTTACCCTTTGAACGAATCTCTTTCTGAGTCTGTTTTCTCTTTATATCCGTCCTTTCACGCGAAGGCGGCCGACTAAAAAAGGGAAAAGGTGGATTAAAGGATGTGTTCCTTCCTCGTGCTCTCGAATTCCGCACTTCCTCGTTGGCAGTATGATTTTATGATTTCTTCACCAGAAAATAAAGAAAAACGAGTTTTATAAAAGGTAACGTAATATGTGCGAGTATTTAAAAGCATTTCTTTTAAGTGCTCCCACAACTTAGGTATGGCATCCAGATAGCCATGTGGGTAACGCGTTCGACTTTGGTGTAAGCGGTTCCAGGATTGATTCTCAGTGGGGGCTCACATGCGAATTGATCTTAGGTGTCGAAGCACATAAAATAATATTGCTTTACGGTCATTCCGCATATATGGGCTCATACGAATACACACAATGTTTTTGGAAAAGCTAATTTGAAAAGATATTGGTAAAATAATAGCTATTTACGATTTCTTTTCCTATAAAATTATTTGCAGAAAACAGTCTTCGCGGAGTGTAAAGCATATTATGTATGTTGGTATTATTAAGGCTGTTCTCCCCAAGCCAATCAGGGCAGATTTTTGCCCGAGTTTTTATTCCGTATGTTGTGGGATGTGACAAGAAGAATCTAATATCAAAATCTCCATGCCTTTACATAAAGCTTCACTAGTTACTGGTCACAAATAAAAGAATGTAAGGAAATACCATAATGAAAAATAATAATCAACTCACATTCATGGTTCTTAACTTTAAAAGAGCAGTTAAGGTACTCGGACAGAGTTATTGAAATGTATTCAAAGTAAAGTAGAAATAAAATAGATAAGGATTTAAGGAAAAAAAATATCTTGTAGTGAAACTATAGTAAAGCTATTTTGATGATGCTAAGAATTAGAACTCGTATTTTGAAAGCATAATAATGTCTATAATTAGAATAACGACGGTCGATAAATGTATATATAGGATGACATTAAATTCTAGAAAAAGTGTTTGACAAATATTGAAAAATAATTCTGACTCCGCGTGAAAATACCAAAATGCCAATAAGTATTAATAAATTTAGTATATCGGACTCGGAATATGCGACAAATGTATGAGATCCGTATGGTAATGTTAATATTACAAAGATCGAGAAAATGCAACAAAAAGCTGCTAAATATATATTACGGGGGTGTAAGAAAGAAGATATTCTAACGAAAATGTTAGAAATCTTTGGTTAGGAAAAATTAGAAAAAAAGGCGGAGGGTTAATCAGTTGAGTATATTTCATGTAAGAAACTATGGCGAGGCTTGGAATGAGTTGATAAGCAGTGTAGAAGAACCAATTTATATTACTCTGGGAGATCATAAGCAAAAGTTAAAGCTGAGAAGGCAAAGAACTAAGTACTCATTCATAAATAGAGGGATTAAAGAATGGAACAGTTTGCCTGAAGAGGTCTTCATACCCTTACCTAAAAATAAAAAGGAGTTTAGAAAAAGACACACATTTTATTGAGATATAGAAATGTAAATATGTTGTTTAGATTTAGATTCAATCTAATGTAAAGGGTTTATCATGCAATAGAGATTATCTATTTTGTATTGTTTACATTTAAAAAAAGTCTCTAATGATATTTGATTAAGTTGCCACCAGACATGTCTTACCGTGGCCAAATTTTGTAAATAACCTCGTGGAACCTCGCAATATTATTCTGACTGAAAATGCCAGAACCTAGCGATGACACTGTTGCATGGAAAACACAATTTTGTGGGAAGAAAAACAACTTTGAGACATTTTTAAGATAAACAGCACTAAAAATAGCCATTCGCGTTACATCACACAATGCGACTAATTAGAATGTTTCACATAATAGCGTATTGATAAATATTTTGTGTAAAAAACTCTGTCCTATTACTGTAAATATCAAAAAAGTAAAAAGGCACGTTTAAGCCAGTAGGATGCTCAAAGAGTTTTCTGAAAAATGTTATTAATATTTCCTTGATAATCGTAGACTATACACAGTATATTTTATTTGGCGTTTACAGCTTATTTTTTTCATAAATAGTGCAGCACTTTCAATTTATTTTACTCGTTATCTTAGCATTAAATGCAAGGAATTTGGAACGGCATGAATATTTTTTTTTGTTTTACCTTAGTATATATCAATTTTCCAGCCGCGGTGGCACAGAGGTTATCGTGCTAGCGCTACATTCCCATGTTCCATGGTTTTAGTCTTGGTTGATCAGATTTTTCTGGTTAGATAATGGTCTTGTGTGTTCCCTTGTTGTTTTTATTGACTGACATTGTAAACAACGAAATGCGCCCGCAAATAGCAATCACTTTTCTTATGAAATGAGACAATATCCTTCCAAATGCGGAAAACATCTTTCATATGATGAGTCATAGGTCCAAATGCGGCTTCCAAATCCTTGTAATCCGCTATCGCTAACCGAATATTTGATGGATCGACGCTTTGATTGAATGGTAATGATCTGCGAGGAACAGCTGCCCAATTTCCATGCATCTCATCCTACGATGTGAATTGTTGTCTCAATGTATACAACAGCGCACCAAACCATCTCTCCGCCATTTTTCCGATTTATTTCAATCCATTGATTCCATCGATTCATTGTTCAATATTAATTGCCTATTTACGCATTCACTTGCTATCGTGAATGGAAAAGAAAGGAAACCTCGTATTCTCCCTCAAATATTTTGACTCAGAATCAGTAATCCTATTGGCAGTAATCCTTTTGGCACAAAATACTGAAAATTATCTTGAGGATCTTTGTGTTAAACATGATTTCGATCGACAGAAAAAAAATTGATGGTGATCAAGTTCTAAATTTTCAAACTCAATTTACTCTTGAACCACTGGCGATATAATTCATAGGGTGAACAAGGGAAAATAATCCTCGACGTTGAATAAAAGGAAGCCATTTCCACGGTATTGTGCAGTTCTTTGCGGTCAGTGAGCGTGGAAATACATATCCCACTCAAGCAATCAGCTTGAGTGGATTAGATTCTCTTTGCAGAATTAAGAACATTACGAAGAAAAGGAGACGAATTTACGAAGCTTGCAATATGAAAGAAGAAATTAAAAGAATGGAGAACGGTAACAGTGTTACTTAACGGACGAAGAGATAAGACAAACTTAAGAATGCATATCTATAGAAGCCATAAAAATAATAACAGGAGACTTGAGCAGAATGGAAATGAGAAGCGGGAGAATGAGAAATAAAAAATAAACCTGCCATGTTATTTTTCATGCGTTTCTTTTCGTAACAAATTTCAAAGAAATCCTTTTTTTCTCCTTCCAATTTCTCATTGGCGTGAAATCGAAAGGAAAGCAGACTCCAGGCAGTCATCTCTCATGGTGAGAATCTGAATGCCTAGAAAATAAGACGCCAAGATACTAGAATTGGAGAGAAGGATGTGAAAATGCATGGAATGTGAGAATGGAAGGCGATGAAATTGGATGAAATAGGATGAAATAAGATAGTAGCAAGTCTAAGTATGAAAGAAACTTTCATCTCAAAGGAATGTATCTGAAAGATGGACAAAATTTCTATCGAAAGAATACGATCCAGAATATGCTAAAAGATGCGGCTCTCATTGGAACTGGACAGAAAAGTCAATAAACTAGGTTGGAGTCGTTCCATAGTGGTTTTTAATGGCAGCCTTTGCAGTAGATAAAACTTAAAGTAAAACAAACGCTTCAATTTGATCAACTTAAGAAAGCTCGATAGAAAGAACGGTTCAACGAACATTTTGATAAGGTCAGAACTACTGAACTATAACTTTGATATTCCGATAGAAAAAGTTAAAACAAATCATAATTCCACTAGTGACAGCTATATATTACAAAAATCGGTGAAATATCTTGGAGTAACCCTCACAATTAACATGTACCACCATTCATAATATTTGTGGACGAGCCCTTACGAAACTCGGCTTTTCAGGCCGAAGTGACCTGAAGAAGCCTGATGCAACGCAGGAGAAACTACTCCAACGCGGTGGAACCCGAAATCATCATGCTGAGAACAACCGACCGCCGCGGAAACCTACGAACCTACAAAGGATAAATTTGCTAAATAAGCTCAAAGAAAACACGTTCACATATGATGTAGCTAATAAAATGTGGTTTTCAAAATTCATGTTACATAGGCCACTCTGATACTGATGAAAAATCTGCAATAAGGTAACACAGACAATAAGTTAAAGGTTTGCATTGCATTCGTATGCATGTGTTTTATAGAATGAATACTTTGTTCATGTGATCTATGACACGGAAACTTACAAAAGATAGAGTAATACGATATTGCAAAAGAAACGAAATGGAATTTTCAAATCTTAAGTTTCTTGTGCATTATTTAATCGTAAAGTTCCTCCTCTCCTGCATTAGAGTGTGCTAAAGTAGTATTGACGCTGAGTAGAAAATCTTGTAAAATTCGTTTGCAGTAGTCGGTATTTATCGTAAGATAATTTTAGCCAGCTCTTGCAGGATTCCACTAAATTAACATTTACTTTGGTATAATAGTAGACAATTTAGTCAAATCTTGTAGAAAAAAGTGAATTCGGCAGAAATAATCAAGCTCAGCTCTTAATTTTTCCGGTAGAATGCCTTGCCGTTTGCTTTCTTTGCAGAAAGATAACTATCGATATATATCGTTAATAACGGAAGATTCGGATCATAAGAGTATTTTTGGCCTTTCCAATATGTACGACGTCAGGCTAAGGATGTAAATGTACGATTGTGTTTTACCTTAAGCTCTCAAAAAGTTAAAACCTTAGTGGAATGTTTAGTAAATATTTCCTGGTAGACCATTTTTGCATGAAAAATTATTTAAATTCATCTAGGTAGGCTTAAGGGTTGGTTAACATGAAGATGTTAGCAAGAATTACTTTCTGTAAAAACTCTTTAGATAAATCATAGGGAAACCAACATCTAAAGGAATAATAATACAGAAGGGAATATGATACTCCTTTACGTATTATTCGCGCACCAGCTATTGGATCACGAACAAATAAATATTTGAACTCGAAGCGAAGGAGAGAAATCTGGATTTATTCTTTTCCCTTTTCGAAGCGAACTTCTTTATCAGAGGAAACGGCTAGACACGTAGGCGAGAGAATGGAGATGGCAAAAAAGGAAGAAGAGCGTGGATCGACTACTCCTTTCCTTGCCGCTATTTTTAGCTCTTCATTCCCCCGAAAAGAGTCGCGTTCATTTTTCTTTTCGGGAAAAGAGACTTCATGAACATTTCTCCCCTTTCATCCCACACGGTTCCAATCCCACGACCAAAGAGTCGCGGGACCGCGAGTCTGAATCAGTCGCATCGAATCTCATTTTCCTTTCGTTCCTTTGTCGATTCCCGAATAAAGAAAGGACGGAACGTTTTACTGCCGTCTTCTCCGTATGCCTTCCGCCCGAAAGAAATGTTTTTTAATAAACCACCACTCTGGATCGATGGTGGCGCCGCGAGACGGTAATATGAAAAATCTTCGACGGCGAGAGAAAAATAAATGCGTGGTCGGGAGGACTCTTTTCCTTACTGTCGTCCGATATCCGAGCGCCTTCTCCGAAAAAATGTATAAAAATTATAAACTTCCATCGTCGCCTCTCCTCGTCTCCGCTGCGATGAATTCAAGCGGCCCACGAGAAAAAATGTATCCTTGGTCGGGCGAAATGAAAGTGGAAGACTATCGCCGAGTGATCGTCGCTTTTTTTAATTTCCTGGATGCGACGCTCGCAAATTGAATCGGATCGTTCTCCCCCTGGTTATCCCCTTCCTCCCCGCATCTCTCTTTCCTCAGGCGCTGCGGTTTTTTATCGCATTCTCCGCGCATTTTTTATTTCGTTTCCCCCTTTTCCAATGTCGTGCCGCTGATTTTCAATCAATTGATTGGTAACGGGAGATTTTTCAATTTGTTTATTTTTTGTCCCTGTCGGTTATGCAAAGGCGAGCACTCACACATGCACACTTTCCAAGTCCGTATGCGGGCTTTTGAGTCGCTATTAATGCAACTCTGCTTCGCCTCGTTCTGCGGGATCGGATTTAACTTTGACGGAATACATTAGCAGTTAAAGATAACAGATTGCTTTGCCTACTACCGAGAATACCATGCTTTACGTTCCTTCAACAGGATTTATGCTCGCATATTCTTTGTTTCAAGAGCGGCGAACATTATACGATGCAGCTCTGAACGGTTGTTATAAAACTACCTGACGTGGTTACAATGATTACTTCAACGCTTAATATGTTTCTGAAGATGAAGTTTGCCGATAGTCATGAGGAAACCAAATTTAACTTGTAACTCCTTGTATGTTTCGCGGGGACCGCTTCAATGTATCCACCTTTATATTTACATTAGTACCCCGCAAGCCGCCGTATGGCGTATTGCAGGGTGTGGCTTCAGTACCTTCAGTATTAACGCCTTCTAAATTGTTCAGTTTTTAAATAGAAAACATCAGATCATCTTGAGGAGTTCCATAACTCTGTTCTTAGCTATTGTAACAATTACGAAGACAAAATCTCGATAGGGATATTCTACATCGTTGAAATTTACTGGAAATCAAGAATATTAAATGCTCTCAAGATTGCATTGCAGCTGAGCGGAAAGAATAGTTTTCAAATGCAAAGATTTAGTACTCTTCCACAAAAACTTTGAAACATTTTCTAATTGCTACTAGCATAGAGTAATCTTATAGAGGGATAAACTTATGGGGCGTTTTGATATCACTTTTCTTCGCGTCTTATCTCCGATAGATGGCATTGGCGTTACCATCCTCTCTCAATCGGTGAGGCACGGCCAGGATTAAGAATACGACCTGGAACCTTTTTATCTTACCTTATATACTCCTTCCAACGTCTTGAAAACACAAGGTTAATCTTATAGGCCCGGCTTTTTTCGAGGGTAAACGGCCGCGCTTATGCATAGAGAAAGAAATTTGGCGATAATAATTTTTGAAAACTTTCTCTCTACTGTAAAAGTTTACAGTACAATTAAGATTACGAAAGCGATTGCGCCGAGGAGTTCGTCCTTTTCGAGAGTGGCCCTTTAGAATATTTATTTACACTTCCACGTTAGTTTACTCGTTCTGCCCAGTTTATATACCAACTTTAAACTATGGGATATAAAGTATGCATCTTTATTGTCATGTATAATTCCTTCTGTATGACCCTATGGCAAGCCATATAGGGTTGTTTGTGATTTATTTATGATCAGTGACATTTAGAGTTATCTCCACTTTTCGATGAGTGTGACGAGGGGATATTTTCCGTGTGTTTAATAACGGAAATATTTATTCAGAGAATTTTACTCCTCATTAACGACTTCAACCTCATTAGCTTCGTTTTTCGAGATTTCCTCAGTATCTTAGTGCTGAAATTCATGCATAAAAGTGGTATGAATACTTTCCATGAGATATGCGACAGCGATACCAATCAAACGAACATGAAGCATCATTTTTATAAGTTTGACATAAATCTTATAAAAATGCGTAATTTGCATAAAATAAACTTAATATATTTTGAATCAAAGATGTATTTCTTTTGTGTAAGTGGTACCATTTACCTACTTGTCGTGGCTGAGCTTAATTTAAATTTTAAACTATGCCAATGTCATGACGTCATCTGTGGCCACGGTGAAGTACCAATATGACTTGTTAGCAAATTAATGAACGAAGACTGCTGCCAATTCCTTCTGTCACGGCTTTTACTTGTGGTAGGTCTCCAACACGAAAAACAATATAAGATAGTGGCTCTATGTGTAACTAGAAGTTGCCTGATGATGCGACGCGAAGAAACCTAGGTAATTTACCCAGGTAACATAGGCAATAAAGCAATTTTTCGCAGTACGTGAAAATGTTTTTCCTCTTTTGTTTTACGTGAAAGAATACTTTTAAATTATATATTTCCTTAAGGCTCGAGCTGATACATAGAAGCATATTTTTTCTGGTATATTGTGAGAATTTTCGTTCTATTTCAAAAGCGTTTCAAGAGTAAGTATCAAACTATAAAATCTTTTTATATAAAGGAATCGAATTAGAACGAAAGAGGAAAGCACTGTTTATGGCAAAATGGAAACAGTACACGCACAGACGCGGCTTGAGGGTCAGTAAATTTTGAAGTTGTTGAATTTTGTATCCTACTCAACTTTTAAATGCAGGAAATGGTTAAGAGTTCGAGAATTGTGATGACTTAAATTGATAAAATTTTCAAGTAATTATCAAAATTGTTCTGAATAGGTGAAAATGTTCACTGTAGTAAGGTTTATTCTCATTGAGTTTGATAAGTAAACTGAATGACCTCTATTTTAATATCTGGAAGATTGTCCATAAGTCGAATTTGCTAGAAGTTAAGAAATTCTGCTTATTTCTTAATCATAGACGAATCACAAATCGGTCTAATAGTAACTTCTAAACCAGCAAACACGTGATATTTCTGTTTTATATCAAAAGAAAATACTCAGTTTCCAATTTTTAAGTAATTTTTTTCCTTTAAACGAACGAGCGATTCCGAGATGAAGTAATTGTATACATGTAAACATGTATAAACATGTAAACATGTATACATGTAATTGTATAATTATAAAATCGGTTCAATCCTTGGTTCCATAAAAATAAACTGACTGAGCCCACATTAAATTTTATTGAAAAATCCGACCGGTTTCGAGGAATGTACCTCACCTTCATGCCAAGGTCAGATGTTTTTCAAATATATTTTCTGTAGATGTAGTAAGGTTTTTTTTTATGGAACCATATACGACCAAGTTCTACAAGACATCGCTAGAATTGATTTGTTATAGAATCGGTTCATATTGAAAATAATGCGAGCGTTAAGTGTGACCTAAAATGTCAAATAAATGAAAATGTATAGAACAAATCATATTTGCGAACTAATACGAAAATTCAAGCCGATAAGGTTTACATTCGCTCGCTTCAATATCATTTCCAATGCATTTCATGAAAGCATAACCGCCGTATTTAACTTAAATGACAGGGATGAATCAAAAATCACTGAAATGAGAACGTCGAGCCACCCATTGAAATGAATGATACGCATTTGTTTTTTTTCCGATATGAAAACTTAATATCTTCCGTCAAAAACGAGGTATGACAGACGATATTCTGTCGGTTAAAAAAATAAGACGAAAAACAAAAACTTGCATTTGTTTTCATGGCCATGCACACAGTTATTTTCTAATCAATGCAATATTAAGTTCAATTGGATAAGTCATATAGTAACCACCGTATTTGTCTCGATCTATTTTTTTCATTAATTCCACCTCAGCTATTATCAATGAATTCATAGGTATTATTCAAATCCATCCATTTAAAAACGTTACTAATTCACAAAAAAAATATCGTTAAAGCATTAAATTAAGTAATCCGAAATCCAACTAAGTAACCCAAAAATAAAATCCTCATTATCGATTTATGAAAATTAAGATCCAGTCAAAATGAAATTCCGTTACACAGATATATTTTCACAGTATTTAAGATAGCTGTCTGAGCTTCTTGTTACATTCTGCTTGCGCTACGATTTTTCAGTGTTGCACACAACTTTGTGGGAACCAATAGCAGTAAATCGATATGCAAATTTCTTGATAGCCTTTTAGGTATTACTACAATAAACATTTTCCAAAGATTTTTGTCGTAACTACGGGCAGTCGGGAATTTTCAACCAAAGGGTTTGGAAAGATTGGAAAATCTACATCGAATACAATTCACACCTCTACTTAATCAGAAATAATTCAGCTGATTTTTTAATTGTAAAATAACAAGAAATCGATTTAATATATACAGAGTAAAGCCGAAAAAATTAAAGTTGTCTACATTTCAATTCAAAATAGCATCTAATCTGAAAATGTTGCAGAACAATTCGGATTTACTATCACTGCAGTGAGTGAATAAAACTAAGATAATGATAAATCAGTAATTTATAGAAAAACAAGTAAGCGGTGATTTTGGTGAAAATATTTTATTCATTTCATTTTGCAGTAGGTCGCAATCATGTAAAATAATTTTTTCGATTACTGGCATTAAAATTTCGATTTACAAAGAAAATTATTAGTGTAGTCATAGACAATGCTTGTGAATAATTCCCAGTAACTTGGGAAAATGTAATTCTGACGAGCTCATTATGTCCAAGGCAGTGAGGGTGAAACATTGACGTTTCCAATTTCATTAATCTGGGAATGCTCGGAACGCAGGCTTATAAATATTTACATTTAGATACGCTTCACAAAATATTTTCCAGCAGTCAATTAGGCACCGAAATACGTCATGGAACGAACGTGAACCGTATGTCAAAGGTACATTTTCGGGATGCTTCATCGAATTCCTGGCCGAAGATAAAAAAACGGACCAGAGGGAAACACTATAGACAACACGAGCAAAATAATATCCAAAAGCTTTGGGTCTTAACGAGCCTCACAGTTCAGTCAGAATGGCTCAACGCTGCCGGACGCCTGCGGTCGCGAATCCTAAATGTTAACGCAATTACAGGAGGAAAATTCGAAGGCCAGATTGTTTTATTTTCGCATAACCCTCTCACTATTGGCTCAGGTGAAATCGTGGCCTTTCGCATTCCTCCGCCGGCCGCGCTTTGCGAAAAAGGGTCCCGGAGAAGGAAACGGAACTTTGCTGCGGGGGCAAGCGCCATTAGAAGGGAAACGATAATACGATCCCTTTGCGCGAGAAAATTACAAAAGTGTCCGAAGGATTCGGGGAGAGATAGGCCTGAGTCAACGGAAATCCTCAATTTACGCCGGATTGCGAAAACGTCAGCAAACATACCTTCCACACAGAAAAGGGCCTCCGGAGGATTAAAGCGAAGCATAAACCCCGAAATTCTCCAAACCCCTCCCCCTCCTCTGGGCGAAGAGAGAGAATATATGAAATCGACTTAACTCATTCCTGTTCGCCTCGAGAGCTCGCGAGGTTTCTGTGGATGTGGTGCGAGGGGAGGGACATGGTGAAGAAATGCGAAGATAGGAATGAAGTCGGAAGTATGAAGGATATAGGAAGAGAAGACTACGTGACGGGGTAGGAGGATAAGAAAGTAAGGTGTAGGAGGGATACGTACGTAGCGAAAGTATATAAGTAAAGGGATTGGCAAATATTCTTGTGACTACATTAATTATTTGCACCACAAGTAAGTTCCTCTTAAGAAATGTTAGCCTGAGTGAAAATTATAGTGAATGTTTCCTCGGTATGGGTGAATTGACTGCTCGTTATTGAGGATTGAATTAGATACTCATGGCTAAATCTTTAGCAAATTCATCGTTAAGGTTGATCAAGCCTTCATTGAAACCTTTGACTCGATTGAAAGCTTTTACGTGTCTAAGACTTGCTTAGATATTTTGTAAAAATGGACGGTGAGTTACTGATTTTAATCGAAATTTACCAATGAAAGTTACTCTAATTAAAAAAAACGAAGAAAAAATTAACTATTATTTAATTTTACTCTAATTCGTTATTCTATTATTATTGCATAGGTCAGCATCTTTAAAAATAAAGATGAGAATAGGAAAAGAGAAATATAGAAATGTTTCAAGAATAATGAGAATTTTAAAAGTGTAATTATATAGAAAAGTTGAATAATGAAAGTACATGGAGTGGTATGTGTAAGGAAGGGAATATAAAGGAATGGAAGATAGGGAGGACGGAAGAGAATAGAGTTCCAGAGATCGGAGGACAGAAAGAAAGGGGTATAGAATGTGGGATGGGAAGAAAGGGAACCGGTCGGCGTTTTCAAATCGCAAGATTAGGCGGAATTAACTCAAAACCTTTTATAATGGCTGCGCTTTGGCGTTCGGTAATATTTCAGTGAAAAGGTTGTGGAGGGAGAGAGGTCTTTTGAATAGAATAACGTTCCGAAGGGAGGAGAAGAGGCATGCGATGAGAGGCGAGGAAAGAGGTAGATGGATTCCAAGAGTGCGAAGGGGAGCTAAGAGCGTATGGGGGAAGTTGAAGGAATTTTCGTGCGGAAGCGGCACGAGTCGAATTTTCGAATTCTAATTAATGGTGGCATTAAAAGTTTCGGTAATTGAATTTCTTGGGACTATAATCTTGCTCAAATTGTAATTTTTATTTTCTTGTGGAATTTGTGCACACAAAAAATCTATGCAAAATACACCGAATAGGAAAGCAAGATTATCTTTATGGGATTATTTTCCTTTCCTTCTAGGTAATTCGTCACATCAATCCTTTCCCAAAGATTTTTAGAACATTGAAAATACGTTTCTAAGGATTCAATGTAATAAAATTGTTTTTAAATTTGATAAGATTTAATAATTATTACTGGGAAAATAAAATTCACTACGTAGAATTCCACAGGAATATATTTATTTGCACGACCGGTTTCGAACAGAGTTAGTTCATCATGAGGTGAGTTAAGGCTTCTTCCATATATTATAATAATTATTAGTTAGTATCTGATAATAAATAACGACTATTAGCATATTAATGATGTTAAATTGATATGATATTGATTTCTATGAGCAGCATAGTTAGTTTTCCATCGAATGAAGGCGTCATTCATTCTTCATGCTTTAATAGGATTGATTAGAATTTATAGAATGTGATTAGGATTGATAGTAGGAATTTCACTAAACGATATCGTTAATCTTTTTGTGTCTATATCGTACGCACTGATAAAATATTTAGCTTTAGTGATTTGTTTTCATGCCTAAGTATGGACGAATGAGAGGCTACCCCCCAAATCAAGCAAATTTCCAATTTTTATATAATTAGTAAAGAGTGGACGGTGCTTTTGAAAACTTCTGAATATTTTAGTTGAATTCCTAGGAGATATTTTCTTAAATCTTGATTTTACTATTTACTGATGGCATTTACGATTCTAATATCTATATGTAACTGCGAAACCATAGCAAATGATTTAAATTTCACCTTGTTATCCTCTATGTCGCGTACTTTTTTTTGGAAAACAAGGGAATACCAATTCAAAATGAGATTTTGGATAAAATAAATAATAAATTAAAGTCCAGGAAATAATTTATTCAACAAAGAGCATGTATAAAATACTGAAAAATTTTCGAGCACATGCCGTTATTGCATTTTCAATCAGGGATGCGTAGGTTTATAACCACTATAATTAACATGTTTTCAAACAGAGTTTTTATGAAGCTGGTTGATTCTCTCCATGTCAGAGGCTCGAAAAACGAATGAATTAATTTCTGTAGATGGCATATTAAAATATCAATGATTATTCACTGGGGAAACATATCTTGCGTCCCCAAAGAGATGTGAGAGCTCGCCATTACATGAAATTTTTAATTAACTTACCGTTGATAATTGGATTTCTTTATTCATATGGATTGAAGAATATTGAAGCTTCAGCGGAGTAATTGTTAAAATATTCATCAACGTTGCAGTTAAAATATAAACTACAAATCATTCTATTTATCATACATTTTCAACTGATTACTTTTTGTTTTCTAAAAACTTTTATTCGATAGTTGTTCTGAATTTCTTATGAATGTGAACGTGCGAATGCCTATTCTTCAACTGTCACACGTACTTCAGCTTCTTTTAAGATGACAACGAATCTTAAAATCACTTCGTAACTAAGTATAACGTCAAGGATAACGAAACTAATTAAATAGATATGAAATAGGAAGAAGCAGAATTGGTGACGGATTATGGATAACGATATGAGTGAAAATCATAGTAGGTACCTTCTTCTCGTTATAAATTGCAATACGTGAATTACTTTACCATCCATTACGTAGCAAGTAAGAAAGTAAATAATAAAACTTAATTCAGCCAACAAGTAGCTCATAGAATACCTTCGCTCAAATTCCATCATACTCCTGAATTATGAATATAATATGTAAATCCATCAACAATATACCCAGATAAAAAACTAGCAGATCTCGATATCTGGTGTCCATCAACCTCTCGTTAACGACCTATTATTCGTTGCAATAAAAGATTCACTAAGTTGTTGGGCCAATAGTTTCCTATTCCGTTTCTGCCAACTCCAATGGGATGCCAAAATTGTAAAATAAAGCAAAGGAAAAGGAGTCAATAGGAATATGGTATGGAAGCATTCACTAGGAGATAGTGAACCTGCGGCCTTTTTGGTCGTGCATTGTGGCCTTTTAGCCCCTTTCTGCAACTAATGCTCAATTATTAGAAACAAGACTGAGGGAAATAATTTATAATTTAATAATTTTGTTTGCCAGTCTTTCTTATGCCACCAAGTGAAAAACAAAATAAGGTCTTCAATATAGCCATATGGGTAACGCGTTCGACTTTGATGACAACTGTCCCGAGTTCGATTCCCTGTGGGTGAATTAGTCGAAGCACTTTCAAAATTACTACTACTACTTAAAATAAAATGGAATTTATACCATCTATCTCACTCAGGGAATGAATTTAACTTTTCAGATACAATACAAGGAAGAAACTGAAATACGACTGTTAAACAATTAGAGTTTTAGAACATTCCGAGAGCCGTTTCGCCAGCAGTTCTCACCTAATTTGCGAGATAAGAGCTTGAAAATTAATGAGATGGATATAAAAATGATTAAAAAATGGATTAAACGGCCTTATAGCCTTTGGAGTGTTATTAAACATATTATACGACTTCGATGTTAAACGAACGTATTTTCTGGTAAATAACACGCACCTGCTAGATAACACGCATTTTAAAAATCTCTTCACTGTGATAATGTATAGATAACACGCATTTCAAATTTTTTTTCTCTGATAAATGCATAGATAACACGCATTTCAAATTTTTTTTTCTCTGATAAATGCATTCATAACGCGCATTTCAAAATTGTTATTGTGTTGACGAGAATGTGTTTTTAGTACTGTAATATTTATGATAATTGCTCTTGTATTTTGAATGGAAAATATTCATTACGTTAATACTTACAATATGTTGGTTGAAATAAAATTGCCCTAGTACGTATAATATATATTCCGTGACTTCCGCGATATATGACGTGTGTTGTTTAGTAATTTGTTTCAGAGTTCAATATTCAAGGTATTCAACGAAACGAGATTTTCCGTTGTATATCACTATTATTTTTATCATTTTTACTGGTAAGAGAGGCCTTACGATGGCTTCCCACCACCGTCCTTAATCCTTGTTTGCGCCTTAATGAAATAAATTAGATGAAATAATCGCTGAGAAATTTAAGGAATTAATCTTAAATATTAAAGATCGAGATTTGAATCCATAAAAGGAGAGAAATATTATTAGCTGCCGCTACGGAAGACATCGTGGAGTAAAAAATGGGATAGAATTTGTAGGTGAGGAATTCCTCGAGGAGACCTGTCATAAAATTCATGCTCAACAACCTTCGGCCTTATAATTTAATCGCATTCTACAATTGTAAAGAATTTAATTCGAAGAATTTACTCTGATTTCCGTAATTATTTATCTAATTTGACTTTGTTACATTTGGAACATGCACAAAGAACCATATAAGACATCCGTGTAAACCCTATTTTTCGTAAATAACAACTATACTCGCAACTGAAAGAAAAAGGTTGGAACACGGTTATTAACGAATTAGAGGTTAAAATACGCTCCGTAAGCCGTAATTCGGCAAGCGGAACTCGGAAACCAGAAATTGGTAATCCAGAGCTTCCCGTTTGCGCGAGTTCCGCTTGCCGAAATACGGATTTCAGTTTTTTTTAAACTTCTATACACGCAAACTTTAAAATAATCTGTTTTGACGACTAACAGCCCTGATTCCTAAACTTGGTAGTCTGATTTCGTTTCAGAAGAGTACGACGATAGCAATTGAGTCTTAATGCAAGATATGCTTTCCATGTGTTTAAATTGAAAAATTTTAAAAATAATGAAAATGCGATTAAAGTAGCTCTGACTAGGAGAGACAAGGACAATTTACGAATATTCATGTGCCTTACCCACTCTAGAAATTCTTTCTCATCCCCACGTTATACTTCTTTCTTGACAAATTGAGCAGTTTCCTGATTATTATGTCTTATTGCATTGGAAATCTAGTTGGTAATTGTCGCAAAACAACACTACGTAAAAAATTTGGCCCTCCGCTATGCGTTGTGGAAGTTTTATATACGATAATTTTTCAGCAAGTAAAAAATGAGCTTATGAAAGTATTATTATTTTGGAACATTTGTAACATATTTTGTACGTATTAAACAGAAAAAATGAAAATGAAAAAAAGATTCTTTTGTCTTAGAATTTTCTCTTGATATATGAATGGCCTGATGAATATTATTAAAGCTTCCATGGATGGTAAACATTCAAAATATTCAGATTACATTGAACGTTACCATCGTAGGAAACATATTCTTAAAGGTAACTTAGGATAAATTAAGAATTTATAAATTCAGATTTTAAACGTAAGGTTTTTAGTAAAAAATTACCTACTTTTATAACAACCAGATGTTTTACCTATGTTTAACTACAAATAAGAGACTTGTAATTATGAAGTGAGCAAAATACATTTATAATATTCGACTATAATATCGTAAGGCTAGATTATATTATTACTCGAAAATAAAATTAGATAATTTCAGATTTAATCACTCAAATTCTTATAGTTTTCATTCAGTATCTCCTAGTCGTTTGGAGTTAGACAGGAGATAAGATAGAGCTTTGTACCAATTAGGGATAAAGCTCTGCTCAATTATCTCTCTCACTATTTACAATCGTAATGCCCGAAACACATGCCTACACAAACAGGCACTCGACTGCTCGGAAATTAAGGCTAAGTTCCTTCCCTCTTCGAAATTACTTCGTCTTGCGGCAAAGCCATGAATCATTGAGAGTTGACTTCACAAAGCTGTGCATATGCATGCTGTCAAGTAGTGTGAAATCATGCCAAAATACCAGTCACATTGTTGGAATTAGTTTTAAGTTTATAAGAATTCCATTATCTTCGCTTCAGGGAGAGAACGTTAGGTCTAGGGAAACATTGTACGAGAAAAAATAACTTACCTACTCGAAACCTTAGCCCTTATTTCTTTAAAAGGGTATTAGTCCTTCCGTGCACAACTCAGTGTTACTATCAAAAATGAAATACAGAAAATAGATAAACTCAAAGCATAACACGAATCAAGGTAAGAACCATTCTGTATTAAGATAATGAAATTGCAATGTATTAACTCACCAAATGGCTGAACTGCTAGAAGAGGCAACCTACCACTCAAAGGTAAATTAATTTAATGTAGCGTACTTGGTTTGACCTAAATGCATTGGAAATCCAACTGAAGAATATTTAAATATTAAAATTGAACGCATTTCTTGGTTAAAGTAATGAAAGAGTCAGCCATTCAGTGCAGAGAATTTAAAATTAAGATTATTCCAATCTACTTCTTTATCTTTAATAGCTTTCAATCCGTAGATTATGTTTGCGGAATGGGAATTTATTTTACCTTGTACAATAAATTTCTATTGTAATACAGTTTCAATACGTCTGGCATTTTCTTATTGGTTATATATATTTACGGAAGCTGTAGATAATTAGATAGTCTTACATATCCTCATTGCATTTCATCATAAAATCACTTGGGTGGAACTCGCTGCAAGAGAGATGATATGATTACCGACGAAAGCTTTTCGAAAAATTTATCGGTCCAGAATTTTTACGCGAAATAAAAGATATTGTCATTCCGGTATTCAACGAGCGCGACCTTCGAGAAGCGACGATCAAGCGTTACAAGGATATAATTGCTAAAACTGATAGTTAGAATATAATCTAATAGAGTAGATAAGGTAAGGCGTTAATACACCCCCTACCACATACTACTGGCGGCTTGCGGGATACAAATCTAAATCTGTTGGAAGAATTAGATATCCACAATCACCTTCACTTTTCTACGAACTTAGCAAATAAATATCTTTTTTATAGAATCCTTCACCACTGCTAATGTTACTACTTCCCCATTTACTACACCCTCCCTCCCTTCACAACCTGAACCTTTGAATAGTCCTTGCTTAGTTAGCCACTGTTTGTTGCCTACGTTTTCCCTTCCCTCGTTTCTTTTGAAACCCTCCCCCCTTGTCCCTTTCTTTTCCTTTTAATATTGTCTCCTACCATCCCCGCGTTGCCAGCTGATGAGGTGACCACCTCGAAACCGGTCGCGTTGTGCTTTTCTATATTGTGGAATAAGTATATGTTTGTATCATAATCTTTAATACAAAATTCAAAGTGAATATTTACGGTACATTTTCGAGATTATAATAAAGTTATTGTTCTAATGATCATATTTGAAAGTGTGAATTTCATCAAATTATTAAACTTTGGAAGTAACGGTAGATCGACGTCGTAACGTAACGATATTTTTATTTAAGTGATCTATTCATTTAAGCTTAGGGGTGAAAATATTTAAATTCAGCTGCTAAATTAAAATATTCGAAATAACTTTAATATATTGTATAAACGATACGGAATCAGGAGTGACTTTGTGGTACCAAGTGATACCTGATATCTCCATGATAATAACCGTTTACTAAACCACATGAATACTACGAGTCAATTGCTTCAGGTAATGTAGGGACGCTACGAAACCATGGTCGTGTCTAGTGGTATACTTGTGCTTTACTAAATGGTCACTCTCATGAAGATTTTTGTAACTTTAAGATATCATTCTTAAAAATTGTTGCATAGGGTTCGATTATGATGAAAGCGGTCCGGGTTCGATTCCCGGTTGGGCTCAGGTGCGAAATATTCTCAGCTGTGGAGGTACTTTTAACATTACTATTACTAAGAAGTCTTTCAGTATATTTTTAACATCAAAACTTACATCTAAGATCATCTGTTACGGTCAAAACGGAATTTTAATGAGGAATTTTATAAAACCATCGTATTTTTGGTTGGATGGCAATATTCTTTTTCGGAGACTAATTAGACTTTGTTGAAACAATTTGCCTCTCTAGGAACAAATTAACACCCGTTTAGGTGTCATTTCTCTCCAAAATTCCTTTATGCATTAAATTATGACATTCGATGCGAAGGCATGCAAAACTCCATGTTGAACTTGGTTAAACAATGTACCAAGAGAATATTATAGCATTCAAGGATCATTATCTCTTTCATAACTTTCTCTTTTCTTCGTAATGCTAATCAGAATATTCACAATAAAGAAAACGCTTTTGGTGCAGAAATCTATTATTAAGCCACCTTTGGCAAAGAAGTTTTCCAACAAACATGGGAAACTAGGGGTTTCCGGCCTCTTTAATTTTTGTCGTTCCAGTTAGTAAATCTTCCGGTTTTGGGACGTGTTATATAGCTAACGTAAGGAAAACCCTAGGTTTATTAAAGGGAAGAAAAACTTGCGGGCAGAGGGAAAGAGGATGTGGGTAAAACCTGGCGCCCGCTAATTGAATCTTGAATTATTAAACTGAAAATTACGAAATGGCTAGTTTTGGTTGCCACAGCAATCCACTCCATACCCTTCCCTCCCCGCCATCTCCGTGGGAACTAAAAACATCGCTGCTGCAAAATAATATCCACCACACAGTTCTTATCGCACTATCAATTTTCCATATTTTATTCTGAATATAACAATGCTGCCACCAGTTTTATTCGTAACGCAAAATTCCCTTGAGATATATGGCTAACATACCACTAGTTACTTCACATTTGCTAAGGCAGAAATGAATTGTCATACAAAATACTTTTAGATACTATTACATAGGCCAATCTGATACCACGATCAGGGGGAAGATCAGGGGAATGGATGTTCGAACAAGTCACTTCCATAATTTATTTACTCACCAGCTATGCGCGAAATCCACCGATTAGAGTCGTCGTGGTACATGGACCCCCTGCCACATGCCGAAAGATGGCTTCTAGAGTACAGTTATAGATGAATTTAAAGTATCAAAATAATGTATGATTAACATTGCCAAATAATGAGAAAACGGATAGGCTGCTAAATTTTTACAAACGGATGATTTGGAAAGGAAATAAAAGAAAATTCCAGTTTTGACTATTCTTCATCATAGTAAATAATTCTTCTCAATATAAAAATCTTAAATTAACATTCATAGCAAGGAACGCATCAATGCCGCCTATCAGTAAGAGGCTTCGAAGAATAGGGGTATAATTAATTCTGTGTATCTTGCTGAAAAAACTATATATTTTATGCAAATGGGAAAAGCATTATATAATTGTATACCAATGTCATGAATAAAAAATTCACCAGTCATCAAAATAGCCGCCATTGAAAGACGGGATTTGCTGTTGGAGCTAGATACAAGGGAAATTATTCTACATAAATGTCAGCACAGAAATATTGGCCAATAGCTTAGCTAGACTCGTGAGTCCATATCTTCTTTAATGAATGGAATCCTTACTCTATCTTTAGTTATATTTGAGAATGAGGAGGTGCAGCTTGTAGACAGCTAATTTTGACTTGTTTTCGGTGTATAGATATTTCGGTATATAATTACCTGGTCATCGCAAATGAGCATGTTGATTAGGAAGTCACTTTGAATTGTTTGGATTCCAAGCGATGCTCTTTCCTTCCGTTTTATCACTAAACTATCTAAACTAAAAGAATTCTGTATCAAGAACCAAAACCACAGCATCAGAATTAAAATATATAGGTGGTAACATTACATATGAATAAGATAAAGGTATAAGTAACAATATTAATTGCTATCTAACAATCTATGGTACCATAAGAGCATTTAAAGAAGAAACCATAAGTGAAACGTGGAATACACTCTATAACGTAACGACATTGCTAACGTTATTGTATGGGTCCGAACCGTGGGCGCAAAAGAGGCAGATAGGAAACAAATGAAAGTTTTATTCAAAAGTTTTAAGTCTGAAAGAATTCATTAGATCGGTAAAGGTTTGCTCAAAAGTACATCACACAAGGAACGACGAGATAAGACAATAACTACACTTTCGTTCAGTGAGGTACATACATAATAACGCATTATGAAGAAAGGTGGAGGGAACATGTGATACATATGTCTCCAAAGAGATTACCGAAGAAGTCAATGTCGTATATGCTTTTGGGAAGAACAAGTACTGAAAGGCCTGGGATATTCAGTAGCTCTCTAATCTCTCATGAAAGATCCGACTGTTAGAGGGGACAACTCATGCACAACACTCTCCTCTGAAAAAGAATGTCAGCATAAAACTTTCCCTTTCGTAACTCCCATATGTCGAGGATAGAAATGTTTTCCTACGCCCGTGAAAGAGAGACCCATTTGCCCAACAAATATTCAAAAGTCAGCTGAGCCTGTCCTATAGGAATGCGAGCCTAATTTCCTGCTAAAACCAAATAACCAACCACCATATTCCCTCCGAGCCTTTCAAATATTAAATTCGCGAGTCAGCGCCATTGTACTGGATCATTGCAGCGGTTGAATAATTGAAGGGATGTTTGACGATGATCGGCTTGGTGAAATAAAATGGAGAGGAAAGTTAAAACGCGGGTTATTTCTTGATGGCGAGGGTGGTGTGAGGTACTATAGGATTGGAAGCGAAAGCAGGGAAGGGAATAGGTGAGCGAAATGTATGCGCCTGCGCGGAAAAAAAGGAAGCATAAATATTTTAAGGGACTTTGCGTTGGTGCAAAATCATATTTCGTGGATGGCTGTGTTAGATTTCCCAGAAAGTGAACGGAATTTTAATAAGGGAGTTCATCCCGAATTTGAACGGAGAGCGGAGGGGATAGAGAGCTCTTGTTTGTTTCCGGGCAGCATAAAGCTAGCGCATTTTAATTATCATTTGATTACTCATAACCAGCCAAATAATTGAACGCCTCTTTGCGCAAATAACAATGTCATTTGGCACCGACGATATTTACGAGCATCTCATTCAACTTAGTTCTTCCGCTACAGCCAGAGACAAAATAACCAATTTTGTTTGAGGGAAATGTTGGTATGACAGGAACAAGTAACCGTTTTACTATAATTTAGGACTAACCGTATCTTTGTTTCCCCAGATATCATCGGTGTAGCTTGGAAACTTGGCAAAATTCAGGGAAAGCTTGAAAATGACAATCAGGAAATAAGTCATTTCCTCCGACGATAAGGTCGCTGAAATTGAAGCATTTCCAATTTACACGTCCCTGAGGCCTTCTACATTGCGGGCTCTCCCTTAACGCTCAAACCATTCCCTGCCCATTTCTACGCATCTTCTCCCAGCAATCACTCCCATAACAAGCGTTGTAAATTCAATAACCGCAACGCACTCACTTAAAAGGCCTTGGAAAGTGAGAAATCTTGACGAAAACGTCTCCCAAGGCCCTTAATATGACTGCCTTAATTTATTAATGGGAAAGATAGAAAATTTTCTATTAGTAAGGAACTTGTCTGTAAAGTATTCAGCCAGAAGTCCAGTTGGGACATCATCCCCTTTACTATCAGCTATACAAAGAGATAGGAGAAGGAGATGAGTCTTACGAGGCAAGATGCTGAGTGAGATAGTCCTCACTGAGCCAGAATGCTATAAGCAGAACAAGCCCACGTTAGTAAAGCACAATGACTATACAAGTAACACTTTTCGCAACATTTCAGAAGGATAAATCTGAATTAATGCCATTATTCAGCATACTCATACCTCAGTAGCTTTTTTATCATCACAGCCATGAACAAGATTGAGACAAAAGTATAAAAAAGATATATTCTCTCTATTCTCTTCGTAAAGTTAAATGATAAACATTCATTCATCAATAAATGGTAGCAGGACCGAGGTAACTTCATATACTATCAAATGCCAGGAACGTATTCTTTCCAAATTGAGACATGTATAATACTCGTACTCCAGGTCATCAGCTGGGAGAACATTTATACATTCTCTAAGAGGCGTTTTATCTAAATATGCTCAATCTAATGGAAAATTTTCCATGTTAAAAGTAACTAATACTGCCCTTTCTCTCTTACTAGTAGAATCAGGTTATACTTTGATGATAGTTTAACATAATTCACTTTTCGTTTGCCAAATTTTCGTCTTGGCATATGAAACTAACGTGATTCAAGTACGATATTTTGTCGTTAAACGAGGATATTCATAAGAATATTACGTACTCAATATTTCATTAGAATATAACATACAGCAGAGCTGTAAGATTAAAATTGTGTTGAAAAACACATTCTTAAATTTTGAAGCAGCACTAAAAGATTTTGTATGGAACTTATGCGTCTTTAAACACTTTTATTAGTCCATTGTTTTCAACTACATCATAAAATAAATTTACACTGAAAGTTTTAAAAAATATCACTGTAACTGCAAAAGAGTAATTTGTTACGAAATTTTAGCAATCTTCAGTGCCTTGATTTTAATTATAGTCATGATATGAGAGTATTTGGAACAGAAATAAGAATTTTACAGGTCCTTAAAATGATATAGAATGTCACGTTGCGCAATAACAAACGCTGATTAATTCTCTATGAATTGGGAATGGTTGATGAAAGTAGGTCAAATAAAAAGATTAAATTTTCTCTTGAATCATAGTTGAAGTATAATTATTTATAACAAATAGTATAACAATGCAACCCGATAATAATACCTTTCGGTTATCGGAGTGAGCTCAGCCGATTCTTCATTACTTCAACTGCTCGAGATAAGGCTGGTAAAAAGAAATACTACTCTTGCACAACCCTTTCATTTGATAAGATGAGAAGAAAGAGTTTACTGTATCGTATTAATATATTGTGTTCTCGACACTGACAGAAGGTATTCAGGTTTTTTTTATGCTTACTTTCATATGAAGCAAAATCTTCGAAAATTGAGGATAAGATAAGTTTAACTTTTCTAGCACACTACAGTTAAATCATGCATCATTCCAAATTCCAAGGTTAATTGAAAACCGTAGAGGATATACAATTCTCTCCAAATTAACATCTGTAAGCTTACCGAATAGTGCTCATGTTATTTTTCGAGCCTATCAGTACCATCGCATGAACGAATACGTTACGACTAAGATTATATGAATCTAGCCATCTTAACATTATGGAGTGGATAACTCAAGACGTCATTCTTGCGATTGAAACTACCTAAGCAATGGAGTGGGGATGTTGGGTGAGCGGCATTGTGCGTCAGAGAAGCAAGGGGTCAGCGGATGACGATGTAGAGAGGGGAATCGAAGGGAGGGTCGGAGTGGGGAGGGGATTAGAAGGAGAGGGAGGATCGGAAGCTCGCAGAAAGGGATGAGGAGAGGGATATAGACAGAGAGAGAGAGAGAGAGAGTTCGCGGTTATCCCCTCTCCCTCCATGCAATAACAGCACGCAGCCTACTTTAATTATTCCATCTAGCCTCATTCATAATTAAGGGCTCCCGAAGGACCTAGCAGAGCGGAGGGAAGGGAAGGTTAAAGGGCGGCGTGCAAGGGAAGGGGGATATTAGGGAGGAAATAATACAGGGTATGGAGGGCAAAGGTGGTTACGCAGTCGAGAGCATATAGGAAGCGAGAGAGAGACAATGAGCAGGTTGTTAGTTGGATAGGATTTCAGAAGGTCTGAAACTCGCGAAGGAAGGCACGGGATACCTTGGATTAACTCCGTCTTGCATCCGTTCTAGACTGCTAGTAGAGCGAAATCTGGTAAACTTCTCCGTTCAGAGTGTCTCAGGTTATCATCGAAGAAGAAATTCTTCTTATCGATTCCCAAATTATGACTCTGTTCTTTCACAGCAACTCTCTGCTGATGGTATGTTTACTTCAACAAATCTTTCGATCGAAGATTAAGTTTAAGGAAATGTTATCCTCAGCAACGGTTTAGTAACAAAACCGGAAAATTAACTATCTACTAAGTTTTGAAGTTCGAAAATGGAATGAAAAATCTAGTTAATATAATCTAAATCATAATGAAGGATGCAGATTCGTATGAACATCGCACTTGCTCCGCTATTACATTTAATAATGTTGGAGACACGAATCGACCTCCTTTTCAATCAAATAGCTAACTCCCAAGTAATTTTCTAGCAAAAGCTGTGGCAGAAAATAAATGAAAATTAATTATTTACAATAATATTTTGTTTTTGCATAATTTTATTCCTTTATAACTAAAGCCTTTTGGGAATTTACCTACATGACGTAGGAGTTCCTATAGTATTTTCTGTACTGGAAGGCTTCTTATAGGATATCTCCCAGTTCGTTGATTCTAGAATTAGCTAAATTAAGAAAATGATTCCCTCTCAAGTGCTTTTTGGGCCTAGAAAATAACAAATGCCACGAGATTTAGCATCTAGAGATTACAGAGGCTAAGGAATGTGTATCTCCACCAAAAATTCCTCGATGACAAGGGGCGTTACTGGAGTTCCTACATTCAAGGACAGACAGACTTCTTGAGCATGTCCATACGTTGAGGTGAACTAATTAACTAATTTAAACACTTCCCTTAGAGAAAGGTGATTGTAATCCTGTATGACAAAAAATATGTGTTTTATTTACACGAATTGTAAAATGTTTTGACTTTACTTTCGATTCTAGGTCAACGGAAATGCTCTTCAATTATAAACCACAGGAAAATGGGAATAAACAATGAAAGACATGTGATTTCGTTGGCTAACTGGATGCTCGCTCGTGGCCCATGTGGGTCTTCATAGCTTCTTTGATCTTTATATACATTTTAGGGTCCTCTTAGGGCCCCAGGCGGATGTTAAAAATTCCATTTAATGTGAATCTATCAGGGATATATTGTATGTACAGTTAAGGCAATATTGGCTCTTGAAACGTTATGAATACTCACCTATATCCCTTAATGACTCGATTTTTTCGAGAGTTCCTTACCAAAGGACAGAAGTTGGGGCCACGAAGTATCACCGTGTATCTGTGGTAAGGTTATGAGACTTCCTACTGCATTGCGGGATACGAGATAGAGCTTTGTAGAGATACCAATTGTGAAACAGCTTTGGTAGATAAATGGTAATTTATTACTCCGTAGCTTGCACTATGGAAGCAACTTTTACTCGTATATAGTTAATTGTTGGTAATTACCTGTATATATCACAAATACAAATAATTAATAAACCTTAATATTGTTTAAACAACACTCCATTTGCTGCTTTTACATTCCAAATCTTCCAGTTCCCGTAAGGGGCATCAGTTCCTGGGAATGGGGAATTGAGAATTTTCAGATACTTATCCTCTTCGCAACGCTTAGCCAAAACGGTAGGTTATGGAAGTAAGCTCCCAGAGGGTATCTAACTCGGGACCACTCCCACCAAATTTATAAAAATCACCAATAAAGCTGAGTAGAGAGGTATCCCTGATTAAAATTATCTTATTAATATGTTTATAATCTAAGTCAATATGCTACGTTCTCCTTATTGTTAAGCTGTACTTATTTGGTGATTAACATGAGTTGCTAAGCTCATCGTTAAGTTAAATGAGTTTTTGTTTTCCTTGTTTTATTCCACTCATTTTCAACACTAATATAACAAATTTAAATTGATGTGACAAGAATTCTTCATGCGCTTCAAGTAATATATTTTATTTTAAATGTATCCTAATTGTAAACGAAACGCTGAAAGTAAGTGCATCCTTGATTAAAAACGACAAGGTCGCGGGGGCAATGATAAAACGAAATCTTTATTACCGCCGTAAATGGTGTTTCAAGCCAAAATGAATTCCGTTTGTCTACTTGGAAAGAAGAATTTCCCTTTCATGCGAAAAACACGTCGGAAATTTTGAATACAGCCTCACGTTTTCATTTCGTGCTCGTGGGAGCCTTCATCAAACATTCTTTTTATTCTTGTCCTAAGCTGAGTGACCTATCCCTCTTTTTCTATGCGAAATTTTTAAAACCAAAAAAATACAGGAACAAAAACCAAATTCAAACATCACGATTCCATGTACATTCAGATGAGAGGTAAAACCCACCGCCCCCAACCGACATTTTCGTTGTTAACGGTTCAAAGCAATGGGTCTCGTGAGATTTATCGCTGCCTCGTGGGATAGAGGTAAATAGGAGGATATGGGAGGGAATTGGTTGAAAAAAGAGAATGGTGGAGAGGAAGAGTATAAAATGAGAAGAGCAGGAAAGAGGAACAAAATGGAATGAATGGTAAAGCACGGAAGAGAAATCAATATGATATCAGAAAATCGGATGCAACTGTCCACCGAAGTGGTCAGTCAGTCTCTACCACCAGTAAGTATCAATACAGAGAGCATGAATATATTTAATAGTGAGTTATTATGTAGTGGATGCTGTGATCAGAACTACTAGATATTGATATTGATTTTTGTTTAATGATCAAAAAATTAAGGATAAGAGACAGACCTCGAAGACGTAAAATTACTTAAATTGTGCATTGCTGAAAAATATTCGAAATCAAATTTATGCTGCGTTGATTCACGGCATTCTACTTGGTGAAGAAATACTGAAATGCCGAAGTTAAGTAAGATACGTACGATGAGAAAAAATTGATCACAAACGGCACCTAGGAAGTGGTTTCCCCGCTTAAAAAAAAAAGATTATATGTTTGCATGTTTTTTTTTTGTATTAATATGATCAAAGTCTAAGTTAATAATTTTTTATCGAAATATGGATTTAAGGTTCTTACGCAGCTACATTTCTTCGATGATTCTAGAGAAGACAATAAGGAATGTAAACTATCTGCCGTAAAATGTATTGCAAACTGTAACACATTAAACTTCTCCTATCCTAGAGAGAGGAAGAAAAACCAAAATTTATATTTCGTCTCAGGGAAAGCACGTACGCTAAGACCACCTCTAATAGGAGTTCCGTATAGATTAGAAAAGTATAATAATAATAAAATACCTAGTTGCAACTTCAAATAAGACTCAAAAGTGTGAATACATGGTTAAATTGACGATTTGATAAAATAGATGATAAATAAAGTCTAAATCTCAAATTTAAAATGAGTACATCACGCACAAGTTAATCAGTCGCATCCTTACAGGAGAAGAAATGTAGATTATGTACGAAGCAGTCAACTTATAAATGTAAAATATAGAAAAGTAGACTTGCATGTCACAGCAAATACTCTGATGAAATATACTTGGAATAAAATGGAATGGAAACAATCGAAATAACAGATAAGAAGAAGATTTAAACAAAGACCTAATTTACTTAAAGTTCTGAGAAAATACATTTTAAAAGATGTAGCCGATGTCATGCGTCCCCACTGTTGTATGAGACGCTCTAGTAATCGATTAGGCAAGTAGAGTCGCGGTTCTCGATCTAATTTAATAGCACTTTCAGTTTTCTGTCTTACATATTAATAAAAATAACTAAATAGCATAATTATATCACTTGAGATTCAACACGAAAACGAGACGATTACGGGAAAACATAAGACATGAGAGCGGTGTATAGAACGAATTGACAAGGGCAGCACGGTGATGAGGAGAAAAAGTGGAGATTATAAGGATGAGAGGCGGAGAGAGAGCTTAAAAGGAACGATGGAGATAAAATAAAAGGAAAATAAAACGGGGCAATAAATTGCATCGTGAAAACTTGAAGAAAAAATGTCGACCATAAAACGCAGGATTACCACTCGTCACACTTGCGTGCCCTTTATTCATCGGGAATGGAGGAGGGTCAAAGTGGATCGAGGCAAGGAAGGGGTTGCAGTGCGGGGGAAACAAGGGGCCACGCGCGCTGGAAAAGGGAGGGGACTCTTTTCTGTTTCTCACCCTTTTTAACCCCGGTCGCACAATCAAGCTCCCTTGTGCCGTGAATGCGGTGGAGAAATGAGCAGACGGCTAACAAATTCAAAAATATATATAAAAATACCGTTGAAAAGAAGGGTTATGGGATGGGAGTAGAGTACGAAAGAAGAAGGGAGCAAAAAGGCGGTCGGGAACGAGGAGAAGTTGAAAAGAGTGGCGCGATGTAATGAGTTAGGAATGAGAAAAGAAAAGGTGGAAAAAAGGGAAGGAGAGAATTGGAAGGAACAAAAATGATTAAAAGGGAAACAATTATAAGTGGGAAAACGTACGGAGATCCAACTGAGAAAAACAAGACAATGATGTAAATAGGACAATTGAGAAAGGAAAGAGGAAAAATCAGAGAATTATCATAAAGGAAAGCAAAAATGTGACGCTTTTGTGGTGAAAAGAAAATACACCAAAACGTTCAATTTTCTGAAGAAAGGTTAAGTGTGATATACTTACCATGTCCTTAATTTCAATGCGAGATACGTTCAGCTGTAATATTGCTCCAAATAAAGTTTACTGAGTGGTTCTTACTATAACGAACTGTTTACTTTATTCCTGATAAGAATAATTACTTACTTTTATTAGTATATTCCTAAGTAAGTATTTGATGGAGCTGAAAAAAATGCGAGTTACTTTTCGCGAAAAAAGGTTATGGCCACCATAAGAAGATGACCCATGAACTTAAGCAGTTGCAGAAGTTCTGATTACTGAGAGCTATATGAGAATGTGCAGGTTAACCTTGATGAAGTAGATATAGTGGATTTAAATGCAAATATCTAAGAAGTGTTGGGCTTGCTATAAGTCAAAGGCTCTCGATTAAAGTAAAGGTTCAAATGTTCAAAATTCACAGGCAACTTTGTACGATGAACAAGTTTCTTATGAAAAGTTTAGAGATATATCCCTTATCAGGGCTTCCTGGTTCACATCTGAAAACGTTGCACAAGTTATTAACATAGAAATACGCTCTATTGGTAATTCTTTCCTCCTTAATCTTGAGAAAAAGTGTTATTGGTATGATCTGTATGAAATTTTAGATATCCCAGAATTAAAATTACTCTTACCAAGAATACTAACCAGCATGAATACAAAGATATTGCCACTAATTTTATGGGGCTGGGGAAATATTTTGTTTTGAAAGGGAAAGATGTGTGGAAAAATAGGATTAAAGGAACGGTAGGATAAAGTCAAGGATGGGCATAGAAGTGAAAGAAAGAAAATAACACGTACACCAATAAACACAATGACAATGAGGTAAATGGAAAGAGAGGAGGAAGGAGATACTGAAAAAATATTTGGAAGATTAATTTGCTGCGGAAAAGGTTATAGAGGGAGTGCTAAGATAAAGAAAAGAATTGAGAATAGGGTAAATGAAGAGATGAGATGGAAAAGAAACGTGAAAGAAGGGTTAGAAGAGAGACAGGGGTGTAGCCAAAGGGATCGATAGGGTTTGGAACTCCCAAAGGTAAGTGGACGTTGGAGTAGGAGAAAGAGAAACAATGATCTCCCCCCTTAACTAATTGGAATAACTCCTTCATCGTGAAAAGGCTGAGAGAATTCGAAGGGGAAAGAGCAGAATAATTGAGAGTGATAAGGTTAAAGGCTTCCAATAAGCAATGGTAATGTCAATCTATCCTTAAGAGAGAAATTGAGGATAAGTATGATCACCAAAAACAGTTTGAAATTGAATCAAATGTTGCTTGCTTGAAAATTCGTTCCCTTTCACGTTCCTAAATTATTAAGAAAAGCCCATCGATAAGGCGAGACAAAGTTATAATACCATTATAAATTCAAAGACAATTGTTTATAATAAGATAATTCTCATTTATTTGAAAGACCTCCTCTGTTTTCTGATACGTGACGTATCACACTTTAACTATTACAAGGAAATAGAAACAACTGGCATTATGGCGCACTGATTCTTAAAAGTATTTAAAGAAATGTTTTCCTTCGATGTAAAGCTTGGCTTCCCAAGCCAACCCTTATTTGTGGTAGGTCTCCATAATGTGATACAGATTATATTATTATCAACTCTAAAATGCTGAAGAAATCATAATATCAGATTACTGTCGCAGAAAAAGTAGGCTACCATTGGAGGCCAATCTGTAAAGCAGATCTCATTCAGAACAACACAGAATATTGCTCTATAGAAAATGTTTACCACACAGATTTTCATTCTATTTCGTGGATCAAAAATTATGTAATGGCACAATAATTTCGGTTATTTAAATCATGTATTAGATTTTGTTGGAACTGTCGTGTAACCCCACGATCAATTCATTCTTGATGTACATGCATTCCGCTGGAGGAATCTCAATTGATTGAGTCGATCTGTTGGTGCGGAGGCCGGTGATTGGGACAGCTCCACCTGCCCCCGAGTTAATTTCCGCAAATTAATACTAGTGATTAGTCACGCTGGAGGTATTGCCGTCAAGAAAATGGGATTTTCAATTAGATTAAATGGATATTTGTAACCTCTACGTGAAACTTTGAAATTATTTCTCCAAGGATTATAGAAATTGAATATATCATCTTTAATCTCTTGTATGATTCCGATGATGATCTCTTTCAATTATTAATACGAATCAACTTCGTATATACTGCGTTTCAAACAATGACATTCAATTTGCTTCGTGAAACAACTTTGAGATGTCTCTTCACTGTCATCGTTGAGACAGATGTCGTCAAGGTGGCATGCAAGGGTGAGTATTTGACATTTTGTATTTCCCCATACTCTAAATATTAAATAAGGAAATAAAATATTTTCACGCCGTAATAGTATAGCAATAATAATTTCCTCGTGGTGTTGATCGTAAAGGTGATTTACGGAAACCATTTCCTGCTTTATCTCTGAAAATTTCGCAATTGTCATAAAATATTTTGCTATTGACGAATTTTACATCAAAATTAGAGGTATTTCTTTAGATGATGATTTAAAACTCATCCCATGGCAACACATAAACCGCTGTTTCCTGAATAAGTATTTAAATGTGATTCCTTGGTTGACTTTTGATGACTTGATTCTAATTAGCAATTCTTGCACTCTTATTCACGTCCCAATAACATTCATTGATACGTACAAATCCATTATGCTGTTACCTTTCAGTGTAAGTACGTAATTGGTATATTTTTCAACAAAACTTACCTGCTTCCAGTTCTCCTTTACATAAACGATACAGAGTCAGGGGTAACCTTGTGGTAATTAATTAATTTAGAAATCCATCATCGTAGTTTGTTCACCTATTAAATAACTTGTCTAAAACATTTGAAACCGAGAGCAATACTGCAGGGAAAGGTGTAGGGTATAAGCTAGATATCGAAGAACTATCGTCATAAACTGTTACAGTCACAAGCGCACAATCAAGTAAATAAAAATGTCACACTACATCATCAAACACTTGTAAAATTGAAGTTCGAAAAACTCGCTAGAGATGACTGAATGGAAAACAACTCCGTTACGGAGAGGAAGCATCAGAAGACGAGATAGGTCGCAAGATTCTGCCTTTGGGTGCAAAAGGGCGCGTTGGTGTCATGGACCAAGAAGGCACATCGGAAGAGGTAGGAAGGGGTGCTATAAGAGAACTATAAAGGAGGTAGTAATGGAGGGTGAAGTTGAAGGGTTTCTTAGGGGGAGGAATCGCCACCCTTAAGAGGAGAAAAGGGGAGGAAAACGGCAAGAGGAATTGAGGGAGAAGAGCAGTTTATTGAGGAGGAGTGGGAGTAAGGCAAGGAACGCTGCGTGAATACTCAATAATTGCCCTGCCGACTCTAATCTGATTCTTGGGCCTTAAAAGACGATCTCTCTTGAGTAAAAGGGAAGGAGATTGGGTGGGAAATTGCGGAAAGAGTTGGCTTTTTGAGGGCTGAGAAAATGGAATCAAGGCGATAGAATCAAAGAGGGTGCGTGTGGTGCTGATGGGAACAAACCGGAATCGAATCGGTGCTACTGTCTGCGAGATGAGCTAAGAAGGGAACGGAGGAGATGGCGCTGAAAGACGGAATGTTTTTCGAAGGGAAGGAAGCGTGTGAGGGTAGGGAGTTGGTGGTTGAACGAGTTCGTGGGGGGTGCGTTGGTCTCCGGGGACATTGGAAGTGAATATGGTGAGAGTGAATTTGCTCTATATCTCTCTCCATTCACGGGAGAAGCGGAGTGATGGAAAGGTCGGCGAAACTTGGTCTACAGAGATTTCGAAGCGTATGGAATATTGAAAGGGGCCGAATACACGGAAGTGCGTATTCGGCATGGCTTTCATTATGAATCGACGGAGCCGAATGTATTTTTTAAGTTGCTTTTGATTTCGGGAGAGGTTGGAAGCTTTCCATTTCTCTGGGTGAAAGCAAAATGGAAAATGGATACACCTGAAAAATATCACATTTTCCAAGTTATTTTACAATGAATCCATCCCATAAGGTATGTTTCTACTATTGCATGGTGTATAGAGCTTGAGAAACGATCTAAGCTAGATATTTTTTGAAAGACTTAAATGAAATACCGCAGACCACAATATTGAAATATTTCAAACAAATTTGTACTATTATTTCCATTATGTTAAAGTTTATTTTACGGTATTTTATGAGCCGATGGACCGATTCTTTTCAGTAACTCCCTGTTATAACCATCTTCATTTTTGTAAACACCATCTCTCCTTCCGCTCGTTCATATTTAAGAATGGTACTCTTATCGTACTAATACTTTATTGCTCCTGCTCTAAAGCGTAAACTTTTATAGCCAAAACTAATTAAACCTTAAAAGTATTTTTGAGTTAACCATCAAATAACTAAGTTCTTAAAATAGTTTCTACGAATCTATTAGACCCCACCTTAAAACTGTCTTATAAAGGTCTTTTTATGGACACTAAGATCGACGAGCTAAATATTTTTTTCATTGTGATGTTAATTTAACTCCTTTTATTATCTTGTATTTTGGAGACAATATTTCATTTGTTTGTTATTGAAGTATATAGCCTATCCATAACTGATATATTTATGCTCATAAGATATGTCTCTTTTTGGTTACTTGTTTGGGATGATGACAACGTATTGACCTCCGTAATTTTTTTGGGAAAACGAGTTTCAGTTTTCGTGAACTACGAGATATTTCAGAATTTTGAAATTCAGCTTATTTTTCTTTCATGTTTAAAGCTTACCATTAAAAAAATAGCCCGTGATCTTAAATAAAACGTTAAGTTTTAGCCCATGATTATAAAGAAGCCTTTTTAAAATCAAAACTTTTTATTATGGAACGTTTAGTGTCAATATCGCTGAAAGGTCTTCGTCGAGCGAAACTTCACATACTTCTCATTGTGTTGTTCTTTACAATACTTATAGTGCTCAATGAAACGATTTCGACGGATTTTCTGTGCATCAAATATATTTTTGAAATGGGACAGAATAGTATAGACTTTGTATCCCGTCCGTTTAAATTTCATTTTTAGTCAGAAAGGCAAAATTCTGAATAGAAGCATCAGGTTTATAAGAATCTTAGATAGACTCCCAGCCTGAGGGCCTGAGAAAAAGAACGTTATGTCAACCAATTCCCTCCTTTAACATGCAACGAATGCGTTTCGTACATCTCGTATTTGTCTCCACTACAGTCGGCAAAGTTAGAAAGCCTTGTAACGAGTGTTATTAACATTCAGGAAGAAGCGAAGAGCTCTGTTTTCAAGAGGTCGCGATCTCATAGCGCAAAAAAGTCGCAACGCGTCACGCGAGAAGAAAGGCAGGAAAGAAATATCCGTCTTGCACAGGTTCACCTTATTTAGTGCAAAAACGCAAACAGGTGAAACGATGCAGTTCAAATGCCGCCCCTAGAAAAGATATTGAAATGGCAGCCACTTTTTTCATTTCCTCCCCATTCCTCCGTCATCCAACCCTGGTTTTATTCCTTCCGTACTTTCGTGGCCCTTACTTCGAGCCATCTCTTTCCCTTCACGCACGTTATTTCTCCCACCCACCACTGAGCTCCTGCGGCGTTATTTTCACAGACCATTACCTCGGACTTCCGCTACTACACTCTTTCCCTCTCTTTCCCAATCCGAGATCGGCTCCGCCGCCCCACTACACAAAAGTTGCTCTTTACTGCTTTTTTATTTATCCTCTTTTTTTAATACTCCCTCTCTCTACGCTCCGTTCACATCCGGAAAACACTACCATTTGATTTCCCAAGTGTTTTCACTTTAATCCGCTCCCGCTTGTCGATATCGCGGGAAATGGAGGACTTTAGGTACACGCCATCAATCCCTCCTCCCGCGGAGTGTGCGTTTGGCTTGAGGGCATTTCGCGACGCGTTGGGAGTGTACTCGACGTACAGAGAAGGGAAAAAAGGCCGATTGTGATGCAAGAATGGCCAATCCGTACTCCATGTGCGAAGTTCTCTCCCTTGCCAACGCGCTAGGAACGGTCTTTTGTAGGTCTACTGGAATGTTCCGGCGCGATCCTTTTATTCTGTTGTGACCGATTTTTTTATTTTTTACAGTTGGATAGATCGTCTGAAAGACCAACCGAAAACTGGAACATGGCGCGGTACGATAATACTGAATGCAGTTGATCTGATTCGCATTCGAATGTGGAACTCAACATCGAATAGAAGCGACGAGGAAACGAAACACGTTGTTCGATAATCAATTTGGCTAACTTGAAATTAGGTGGTCTTATGGGACAGCGATGGGATGTTTACGGACATGAGGTGAGAAATTTAAATTAATTACATACAGAGGTAATTCGATTTAAAAATTCTTTCGTGGGAATTTTTTTTTCTGAATTGTGAATCGAATTCAATCATTCCTAACCGGATAAGCAATTTAAAGCTGTTGTGTGTTAAATACGTCAAAAATGAAGTGATAAAGTGCTTACAGATATTTTAAAATAACTATCAAATACATATATTGCATATTTCGATGAGAAATATTTTTACATGCAGAGACTGATTGTATCATATACTGGTGTTGCTGAAGAAGTGTTATTTATTAAAAGCAGATAATCGCAACACTTTCTTGGCGCTTAATTGAAGATTTATCATAGGTTTTAGAAAACCGAACTAGATATAAAAAAGAATTGGAACTGTTAGAAGTTTTAGGTCGTCGCTGTGATTCCATTAGAAAGTATTCAGTATTGGCGATCTATCAAATTCTTCTCATTAAATAATATTCGATGTAACTCAAATTGTGCTGCTATCCACTCTTAGGACTCAGCAGAAGTACCCATAAATAAGTGCTACGTACATATGAAAAGACGAGACAGTATAGTACGCAAGCGTAAATTGGAGACCAGCAAAAAGGAATGATGCAAAATTCGGACTAATTTCTTTCGATGATGGCACCCTCCTGCAGCGTTACGAATTAACCTTTTCGAGGAAATCTCGAGGGAGGTCGAATTCTCACCCAAACCGAAAATCTCCCCTGATTCCATCACTCTTGGCCTCAAAATATCTCCGCCGATAACACATTTATAAATTTAATGGTTCTCTCGGGCGGGTTCTCATTATTCCGGAGTGCCGCAACCGGCGATGCTTTTGCGTCTGAGTGCCCCGCCATCTGTTGCTCATATCTGGAAAGAGCGGTCATCCGTGAGAAACGAATCGCTCTGCGAAGTGATGGCAGCTCCTATGGAATAAGGGAGAAAGGGAGAATATAAGGGCTAATGGGGAGGGGATGAGGGAGACGATAGCACACTTGGAAATGATTGAGTGGGAGCAGTTTGCCGGAAAGTGTTGGACCTTAGGGAGAAAATTAAATGTTCTTCTCACCCGAAGCTTTCCTTTATTACCGTCCTCTCCCATTGCTTCCCTACTTTTCCGAGTAAAAACCACGCTCCCGAGGGGATGAAGTACTTTTTCCAGATTACTCTGCCTAGCTTATTCTTCCTGTAAAATCGAAATGGCTTGTTTACGAAATGGGTCGGTTGCTACGGAGGGATTTTTTCCAGGGAATTTATCGCCCTGCGAAGGATAGATGAGTCATTGTCTTAGTCACTGCTGTGAAACCACATTTCCAAAAGCTGCGGCGCGTTTTTCCACGATGAAAAGGAATTTCTCTCCCTATAAAGGGGCAACACTTTTACTTGGTTTACGTCAAAAGATACAAGAGGCCATAAAACAAATACTTGAGGTAGGAAGCAGTAAAACAAGTCGCCAATTTGTCTCCAATTAATATAAGACAATTTAAGGCCTACGTTTCCAAGTTTTACATAAACCCAAGTATATCATATAATCTGATTACTATAAGTTTTTAAACTATCATGCCACTTTTCTGTGACTAGATTCACTTCTAAAACATGTTTTCTCTAACTTTCTGAGATTCGATTTAATTATAAATGTCGTGATCATCCCCAAGTTTGAATCAGAAATCGGAACTATCGCATCATGCAAATACCTACTGTCACAACACGATATTCGTATATATACTGTATAAAATTTCATACCTGCTGTAACTTATTACGAATTACTTCATAGGATGTAGGCATATTTGCAACTACCGTATCCTAATACGGTAGTTGCAAACGGAGCCATTCCTATGCGAAAGAAATATTAATTTTTGCACCAAATGATAATTCATGATAAGTCAGAAACTGGAAGCATAAATATTCTAACATTTTATTCACATTAAGCCAGTATGAATTTTTAGATGAATATTACAAGTCAGTAGTAAATTCAGGAGGGGGACAAAGAGAGCACCTAAAACAATACCGTACATAAAAGGATATTTTAGTCTCAGGTCCCCTTAATATTATTCTCCAAAATTCTTGAGAAAGAAATGAAGAGAAAAACTTATCCGTAGTCGGAGCTTGAACCTGGATCTCCCAATTGCCGGGAGACTGTTCCTCCAGAACTAATCGTGACCCATCACAGCTTGAGAAGTTAAAGGAGAGAACAATCTGCAGGAACAGATTAACAATCGCCCGAAAAGTCCGGGTTCGATTCCCGGTTACAGCAGACTTATTCTCCTTAATTTCATTCTCAATATTCAAACATGAATATTGAGAATACATATAATGAATACAGGACGTGGACCACGCGTTGTTTTATCCTTTATACCTGTACACGTAACGTTTTTGAGATTACTCATAAATATCGATATTCACTCAATTTCCATATTTTAAGAAAATATCTCTACGAAAAATTTTTTAATGCCCTCGAAATCTTTCCTAGACATACGATAAGCATTATCAAAAAAGCCATCTTAGACTCCTTATCCCTTTAGATACGCTACTGCCTCGGAAAAAAATTCTATTAAATAAAGTTAATTGTATCTAGCGATACTTGTGGAATGACATAGTTAAAATATTTAATACAAAACTTGTAGAAATCCACAAAATTTATGATAAATTTCACCGGTTTCATACTGGCGTAAACTCACGCCAAATTCGGTAAACGTTTTTATAAATGTTGTGGATTTCTACAAGTTTTGTATTAAATATTTTAAAATATTTAATCTCTTAAATAACTCGTGAAGTTACAGCAGTTATAAAATGTTATAAAGTGTATGAGATAACGGTATCCGAATACCGCATCGAGATAGTCGGTATTTGAAGTAGTGATATTTCCGATTCCTGATTAAAGACTTCGTTGGAAAACTGTTCCTACGCATATCCTCTAGAGGAATATAAACATCTCAACGAGGAGTCCAAGTCACGTAACAAGGCAATGAATCGCGAAAATTTCCTTTCCCAAAAACAGGTTAATTTTGATGGAAAATAGACTTGACGAAGAAAGTTTAACTACGGTGTAAACCCTGGAAATATCTTAAATGTGTTCACTGTAATTAAAGAACTAAACTCAGATTACTAAAATCAGATCACAATAGAAAATCAAGAACGAGCAACACATATTAATTAGAAATTTTTCTTCTTTTGAAGGAAGAGTTGGAAGATTTAATTTCATTCTGGTGGTTTTATGGAAATCACACGAGCTAAACGGTAATTGCAACATGTCGTGCAATCATTGATGGATCTAAGGGTTTGCAGAGTGGAGGTGCGATCGCCCCACTACTTAAGACTTTCTTATATTTGTAATTCTTCCTGGATGTTTATATATTTATTATACTATACGGCTGCATTTAGGAGCTAAGACAGGTGGCAATGCTAACTTACTCTTCAATCTATGTACATCTAACAAACATATTGTTACAAGCTTTAACATATGCAACTACAGAAGATAAGTATTTAATCACCGTCTTCATTAACTACAACTGTTTGTAACCTACGCTGATTTACATATGACCAGAATAATAGATTATTCATATACGACGAGGAACTTCATTGAAAATCTGATTGTGAAGTTTCTCCACAATAACTATACATCTCCTACATTTATGACGACAAGATGGCATTTTAAAATTTTATTGGTGATGAGTCGATGAAGAAATGTGTTAAATTGTCCCCTCTCCCTCTGGCCAAGCTTCAAGATCCACCCCAACGTACCACAATGGAGCGCGAGACAACAGCAAATAAAGAATTATATACTTGCGAAAATTAGCTTATTTGCAAATAACTTTATAGCTGCTTTATTTTGATACTTTTCTTAAATTTTTTCTATTTCAGTAAATAAGATTTCCAATTAACAAATATTAAAATAAACCGATCGCAGAATGTTTAGAGACTAAAAGTAAAAAAATCGTATTTGTAACTCATTCAGACCTCACTACCTACTTCTACAGAAATAGATTGGATTACTCAAGGTTTATATTTTCGTTTCATCGAACGGAAAATTTTGGTCGGTTCGGTTGGAAATCTTGGGTAACATCCGTTAAAAAAGGTTGTGATGAAGGGAAAGAAGTGAGTAAGGAAGGAAAATGAGAAGGAGCCGTGGTGTAGTGAAAAGGAATGGAATAGGTTAGCATATGGATCGAAAGTCAATGGTGTGGACTGAAGCGGTTAGAACTTCGTACGATTTTCTTACGCATAGGGGAGAGGCAGAATGAAGTGAACAGGGGAAGTGACGGTAGTCGCGAATGAAACTGCGGCCAAGCATAATGCAACCGCTGGGGGGGAAAGAGCCGATAAAATGGCGGCATTGGCTTGTGTATTTCAGCACATGACGCGATAGTTTGAAAGTTTGTTGCCTATGTCCGATATTGCTGAGGTATTCCCAAATAGCGTGGAACGCGATCCTAATATGCGAGGCAGAGGAAGCTGAGAGGTTGTGAAATGAATATTGAGGCTCGTAGAAGGAACAAAGGTACAGGATGAAGCTGAGTTCCTTCAAATTTGTGCCCGCAAAACATACTTAATGGATGTATTTATATGCAGTAGTTTATATGAATTTTTATTTTACTTGTAATAGATCGTTGTACGGAAGTATTTAGTTCGGATATGAAATATAGGTCTCCTTAATTATCTTTAAACTAAGCATTAACGGAAAATATAATAATCACTTAATCAAAGAAATTATGTTCATTCATACATCGAAAATAAAATTTTAAGATGAATCCTTCAGAATAGCAAACTAGTAAAACTTCGCTTCATCGTTCTTAAATAGATATTGTTATAGACAGAGAAAAAGAAATGACCTCGCTGAATTCATTAGATTTTTTATACCATTGCTTAAAACAATCTATGACGCTTATCATTAGCATCAGAGATTACTCCGATATAAGTTCGCAATCTCAAATGAGCCCTTCCAGGTTTATAAGATTTTTTAAATGTTATCAAGTAGATGCTTCATTTAATTATATTTTTCATATTATCATTGTGCTGCACACAAGTTGAAATCCATTACGTCGGAAATTGTTTAATGATAAATTTCCTTATCTGTAGTGTAACAAGTCTAAAACATTAAGATACCGTTGAAAGTATCTTATATTTTAAGTGATATTCGGAGAATTTTTACGAAGAATTTTGAAATATGTAATTGAAGGAATTTTCATGCATCATCCAATATCAAGAAAAATTCTTCACTTAGCGTCTGAAATAGCATGCAAAATTAAAGGTGGTTTTCTTTGAAATACCTCGAATTATAAATACAGTTGGTCTGAGTAAAAAGGAAAACATCCTTTCTACCTCGCAAGCGTTTGATATTAAATTCATCCTGGGATTCCATTAGAGTTAATTATACTCATCCACTGACGCAGCGGCTACTTAAAAGCGAAAAAATAAAGCGCGTCAAAGGTGACGCAAGACATTTTTAATGACCGGATTAAAAATGAAGGAGGAGAAGATAGTAAACCAAGAAGTTTTTTTTCCGCGTGCGCGTGCCAATCAGTCAATTTTTTTTGCTGGCGACAAGAGAGACCTTAAATGCCTTCGCGGCTTCCTTTGCTGGCTCTAAAATTTATCGCGTCGTTTCCCTCTAAACGTCTAGGCGGAAAAACTCGTCGTCCGTGGGGTCGTGGGCTTTAAGACCTCATCTTCCAAACTCTGCCTCTTCCTTCATGTCACACTCCTTTCCCTTCACTCTTTCACGAGTCTTCCTCTTTCTTCTCACTTTTCATTTACTCTTTCGTGTGCCTGTATCACGCAAAACGTGGTACTTACCTCTTTCGCCTGCACTACACCCTCCTTCTACCTCTACAATACCTATTCTACATTTTCTGCTTATCCTGTTGTTACTTCAACTTTATCCGACTTATCTTTTATAATACTTCTACCAACATCTTAATTGTCTCTCTTTCTCTCTTTTTTCATTACCGAAAATCTTCTGTTTGTAAATTTTTGTTCAGTTTTATTTTTTTCCTCTCCATTCTTTCAATTAAATTCTTACTCAAGTAGATTTTTAAATATTAACTTCACTTTCCGTCTCCATAACTCTTTTTACTAACCTTCCTAACGAGTATTCCATAGACCTTCCGCTACTCCTCTTTCAGGCGTCGCCCGTCTCCATTATATTTATTTTCTTCTTTCAAGTTCACTCGATAACTCATGCTTTTGCTCCTAATCGCGTTTCCCTTATATTTTATCCATTCCTAATTTTCTTATTTTTCCTCTGGAAACTCTTTACCTTTCATGTCAAGGAAAAACTTATTACAGGTATCATAAGTTTTTGTATTTACATAGATGAAATCTTCCTGATCGGGTTTTTTAATCTTTGTTCTCGTTTTCTATATCAAATACCCCATCACTCTATTTTCGATGGGCAATATGTATTCTCGGACCCTGCTTGTTCTTGTACTATGAAATACAATCAAAAGACATAATAAAATTTTTTTAAAAATCGGAGGCCCTTTGACATGTATCCTAAAGAAATATCACGCGTGGCCTCTGTCTTGTCGTAAATGGTTATGTACTTTTATAAGGATAATGTATGGCCAACGCACGGATCGCTGAAGATTTGCAACGCATCTTCCCAAATTTTGGTATGTGAACTACGACTCTATCAACTCTTACCCATAGTAAACATAGTAAACGCTTTCCTCCCATATGACCCATAAAAATTATTCTTATTCATTTTAAACTTAAATGCTCTTGTAAACTAATTAGTTTCCAGCTTGGTTTCATTCAATAATCTGTGTATTGGGATATTCGTTTCCAGAGTTGTGATTTTTGGAGAAAACAAACATCAAAATGGTTATGGCGGAAAGTGATAGAAAATATTTTCTAAGGAATCTTTTCTCATCGATGCCAAAAATATCAGCTTCGAAGATTTCCTTAAATGATTGTCTGTTTTGTTAAATGATTGTTTCATTTTATAGATCAAAGGAGATGGCTAACGTGTTAAAAATGGCTATCTCGTCTAAGTAATAACTGATTATATAAAAAGAAAGAGATTAAAATAGCATATATTGTATCACAAAATTCAGGAAGAGGTAGCTTTCGACGGATAACGTCATGACCAAGTATTAAAGCCCGTATGCATTGAAAAGCCTTAATAGTATTGCATGGTAGCATACAGTTTTATTTTTATTTATTTCGTGATAAAATGTTACCACGAAATAAAATCCGAAGAAGTGGACACTAACAGATATACCTTACTTATCTTTCAAATTTTTTTAAATAAAACTATTTTGTCCATTCTCTTTTTATTGCCCACCATTCTCTCCCTACCCTTGTCTCTTCCCCTACATCTTCATACCCCAGCTCCTTATCATTTTTTCTCAAATTTTCTGTTGATTTGCTTCTTTTCATATATTACCTAGTTATATCACTTGTCATAAACCTTCGGTCCTTTTTTTAATATTTCAATCTCCTTTCTATAAATTCCTTCTTATCCGACTTCTTTCATCATGCGAACATATGAGACATGCTGTCGGCGCCGCTACGACGCTTTCACACGCGGAACTTCCATTTTCCTCTTCTCCCGCTTCTCATAATTCTCAGACCCCTGACGACTTCGCGACTCGGAAACGGCGAATTATTCGCCCCGCCGACTCCAAACCACGACAATTTAACGCTAATTTTACGTCGACTTGGGACGTTTTCAAAGCAAAATGAGGAGAGGTAAGGGGCCTCGGTATCGTATGTTTTCCCCCGCGTCAAAAACGCAGGGGAAAAACCTAAAGAAACTGAAGGGCTCTAAGGGCACATAACTGCGAAGGGAGAGAATCCTTACTTTCCCAAGAAAAAATGAGAATGGTGTATCTGGTTGATTTATAGGATTAGGGAATAAAAATCTGAAAGTTGTTTCAAAGTTGAGTTCACTTTTCACTAATAATGCGCTATCATTTTCCAGCAGACACAAATTTGATAGACCATCGTACGTTTGCAGTTATAACCTCAAAGCTAAGGAATATCTGAGACTGATGCAATCCTGCTATTTTCAAGAAACTGCCTGAGGGGAAATGCCGTAAATAAAAGTGCGCCGTCTAAAAGTGCTTCACCAATGGTTCCCATGCTGAACTACTACCTGCTACCCACTGTATTCCATTCTAAATTTGGTATTAATTTCTATTTTATCCCGTCACTGGCAAAAACTAAATTTTGAATCATTACCAGGATAGTATACCTCTCTAAAATTACAACTTAAATAGTTTATAAGATAAAATATTAGGTCTAAATATAAGAGAGATAAATCTAAAATTTTTTTACGGTACACTAGAGAGTTTATATGATTTATTTGATTGTCGAGCCGTCTCAACAGATGATATTGGATACTATACTAAAATATTTTCAAAAAGTACTAATTTACATTTTACAGGAAACTGTGGTACTGAACTTATGAGTCAATATAAATTAAACGGAGCCTGCCACCAATCGGTGGTTTAAAGCGCCCTATCCCCAATGAAAATTTAATTTAAGATTTCCCTTCTGAATTTTATGAAATTGTTATTTTCCATGTATTTTTCATCAAATTAATTTTGAATGCGTGTGAGTGATACTTTTCTGGATTTTGTTGTATCTGGTGTGCCTCACGACAAAATCCATATCCGCCACGATTCAGTGAGGCCTTACCTAGAGCTAAAAAGTTATGCACTGCCGAAATTTTGTAGCTTAGGGCCAAGGCATCGAGTTTTTAAGACCCGTGCGAAGTTTCAAAGATATTTGATGATAAAGTATGACCTTTAGGTTGGCCCTAAGTTAAGGAAATTCTGCAGGCCGAGTCGCGATGAGATGTGATTGGTAATTTAAGTCCTTCCTTCCGCGGAAGAAATTTCAGGCACTTGCTCTCCCAAGTCAACCATGAATGCTTTAAACTCTCAGTGTTAAACGCAGAGTACCCTGAAAAAGTAAAATCCTTAACCTCCCCTTGAAGCAAAGACTGGGCTGGGAATTTGGGTCTCGGGGGATAGGCAAAGTTGTAGCTGAGAGTAGGGGGAAGATACGGTTAACCTTGAATGAGACTTCTTGCTCTTGAAGCCTCCTTCTAGATCTGCATTTTTAACATTGAATGCGCAAAGCTGTACAAAAATTGCGTAACTCGGGAACTTACGGTTCGGTACCAGGGCAAAGTATTTAAAAGCGGCGAAGATTTATGCAGCGAGTGCTATTACTCTTTATCCACGACAATACGTTAAAAGATCAGAAATAAGCTTCACCCTAAAATTGTTGACTTCTCCAATAAACAAACTATTCCAATATTTTAAACACTTAAGAATTGAATTTATGCTGAGCCTGTATTCAGTGAAAATAGCTAGTCATTTGAGCAAATAATAAAAGTCTAAAGCCCTTACGTAGTAGCTAAGGTAAGTGGTTCTTCATTTCGATGAATAAGCATTCCTTATTCGAAACGTGGTAAAGAGAAGCCAAATCAGTCCGAAAGGCAAAATATTCATAAAAATCCTTTTCCTCAAATTATGGGCGGAAACGGAACATAAATACTTTTTTCGAACACAAATAATCGTCAGATTAGCGGAAAATACTGAAATATTCAGCAAGAAGGCAATTCTTTACTTTCGTAAGTTTTAATACAAGTAGGCTCTTCGCCACGAGAAAGAAAAGATAGAAAATGAGATAATAAGGGTCTGAAATCAAATTTAGTAATTTTTAAAAATCATGGAATTCGTCATCTTATCCAATCATTCATGAATAACTCATGTGCTTCTTCCAAGGTCTAAACATTTATGATCCCAAGAAGCAAAGTGAACCTCAGATTATTGCGTCATTTGGACGGTGGTTGCCAAAGCCGGGCACAACTGACTTATCTCCAGCAATGGTAGAGATATTGTGGTTAAAAGTTAAATCAAAGCTACCCCAATAATTGAATAACTGCGATATCAGAAAAAATTGCTTAAGAAAATCAAAATATTTGAGCAGCAACAAAATAACGGATTCCTTGGAAACGATGGTTTTGATAATCATTAATGATAACTTTGAAATTAAATTATTAGTTACCGCAAAGCAAAATAATTTAAGTACATGGCTGAATGAAATGTTCTTACCGGTTTTAGTTGTGGCGTACATCGGTTCTCTTTCACCCTCTCATGAGTCACGATTGCACCAACCACTTAAGAGACTGAAAACAATCAGTTCAAGAATTTCACGTACTTTTTGGGTGACATGGGAAGGAAAACAAAAGAAGGCGAAACGAGACGTGGTGAAATGAGAATTTGGTGGGAATTTCAAACTTAAAACCTAATTGCTTATATCCGATAATTATAAATAGCAAAACCTTCAGAAATTAATTTATGGACCGATTTAATTACTTAGATTTAAATGAATTTACTTCATATTCATTCCTACAGTAATGAATATTTCGGATAAAGTTGACGTATGAAAGAGGGTTCCAGCAATCTCCAACGTCCTATTTTGTTCTGAATATCACTTGTTACATTTAATTTCACGGATTTTTTCGTAGCAAGAGTTTATAAATTCAGATGATGAATACTAACAAAAATATTTTGAAAATCTCAGAGGAGTTCTAAAGAATCTAAAGGATCTAAAACGTTCATTCAAATGTCCCTCTGATAGAATAATTATCGCTTTTAAAATTTTAGTCAGATGTTTTTAAGGCCGAATATGTATTCCCTAGGTTGTGCAAAGAAAGATTATCTAAATAACCTCAGCCATTTTTAAGGTGAAATTGTTAGTACACATATGCTAACCTTCTTGATAACTTCGAAGACATACATGAGTAGTAGGAATAAAAATCAGGGAATAAATAATAATAATGAAAAGATAATAATTTTATCATTTAAAACATTATTTCGTAAATTTAAAAAATTAAATATCTTTTTCTAAGTATAGTTGAATAGTTTGAAACAAAACCAATTTGGCGAGAGATAATGTCACTATGAAGGAGTGGTGAAGTTGAAGATCGCAAGCGATTGTCGCCTCCGTTGAAATATGCCACTCCTTCGAAGTAATTAAATCTAAATGACACGGGAGCGCTCGCAATAAAGGAAGGTTGCAGAGGAAAGAAAATGGAAACTATGTGTATAAAACATCGCGTTCGCGCCGGGAGGAGAAATGGAGCGTAAGATATAGCAAACGAGTGCGCGAGGAAATGGTCGGGAGAGGGAACGGTTCGCCCTCAGTCAACTCGAGGAAAGAGAGAGAATCGAGGAGGGTGGTTGCGGTTCTTGAGTCAGAGATTGCAGATAAGGAAAGGCGTAGAGGGATGCAATTCATTCGCGTGTGGCAAATTCGGATGGTCTTCTTCGCTTCCAAGTTTCTCGACAATGACGTCGGCGGTTCGTTTCACCGTCCGTGTGTCGCTACGTACATCTTGGCTGAACTTCGGTCCCGCTATAGAACACACATAATGCTGTTCTGCACGAGCCTTCGGCAAACTCGACGCCCTCTCCTCCTCAATATACCTTCCTTGACTCACACTACGTTTGAAACCAGACTCCTGTCCCATTAGAGGCGCTGGATCTTAATGCTCGCATTGCATTGTCTGTTGAGCTGCTGTGAGAACTCCTCGCGAGAGTAATGTAATCAATGGAATGGCTATAACATCGCTGCCTTGCTTTAATTAATTCGGGTCGTTGGATGCCTACCTTTTACTATCGGATAAGTTTGTGTAGTGATTGCCATCTTGCTATGGTTGTCGAGAGTTGTGTTTGGGTGACTGTGAGCCGTTCCATCTGCAGATATCGATCACGTATTTGTATCACGAATTAATGCCTGTCTCTCTGTTTCCCTTTGATTACTAAATGCAAGTATACTGAATCTATGATGAAGATTGGGAAATAATGACTGTGAATGAAATCGAATCACAGTCGAAAAATAAAAATTCATATTTAATATGTGGCCTATCGTAACTTAATAAAGTTGATTACCAGTAAGGCTTTTGATAGAATATGTTTGATTGCAGCCGCTTTCCTCCAGTTTGCAGGTACTTATCGACCTACGACCAATCGCACTAACAAATTATTTAATTTTGTCTTCCGTGTATACGTTTGCTTAAAGCTCATTAGCAACACCCACACAACTCTCTAACTTCTGTTGTTGTAAAAATATTATTTTGATAACTTCACCAGTCTAACATAAAACCTTAAATCTTAATTGACTTACGAGAGGTCACTGAAAACGTAACCCGGTAGTGAATCGATAACCTCTGGTATATTTTATTCCTTGTTCATCAGTTGCTATGTATTATAAGTTAAATTACGTCATGGGAAGGGAGGAAATACATTTATGCTAGGATAAACAGAAGTAATACAGGGTATAAGTCCACTAAAACTTTTCAGTCACAACGACTTCGTTTTACTTCCATTTATCTTTAGATTTTTCAGATGCGCGCAAATACATGCTACGTATAATACCTATACCCTTATACCTAAAAAATTACATACATTAACATTACTCTTTCAAAATAACGAAAACATTAATACGGAGTTTTACGTACGAGGAAGTATCTGTGATTAGATTGTCTTATTATGAAATCTTCTACAATATTCTGCAAATATATAATATATTAATACCATGTATATAGTCTTCCGGTGTATGACAAGGGTAATATTGTGTTTATGTATTTAATTTTTTAATAATCTCAACATAGTGAATCATTTGCGTCTGACACTATGTGCAAGCAGTTTGAAATATAGATATTGTAAGTATTGATTCAACACATAATTCATTGTTGTGATTAAGTAAATATTATCGAAATACAAGAAGATGTTAGCAGCAGAGGTTTTTCCTAACATTCCGCTGTGGCAATGGCGTAACAAAGCAACAAATCCCAATTCCTGGAATAGAAAGCACATCTGTTTAAAAGGTCGTTAATTCGCCCTCATCTGGAATAATTACAAAAGAGATAACATATTAATGTGTGTTGATAACATTTTTATTCGTGAGAATTTGTTTGTCAGTCGAATAGTTCAACATTAACCGCTCAGTTGGTTTCTGCCGCCAATGATTGCTATTTGAATATTAACCATTTGGAAATGTGTCAGTCTGCTAAATCAATTATTGCGCGAATTTTCCGCATCCCTCGAGTTAGGAGCACAATTGGACTCTCTCGACGGAAAACGCTGTGAGAACTTAACCAAACATTTGGAAACGTTCTTTATCATCTTGACATACGGTAAAGCAAGCTAAATTCTGACTGCCGGTCGGCATCGAGAACGATATGCTAGAGGCAAATATTGACGTACAGTATGAGCTAATGCAACTCTATTCCAAAAATAACATATAATTTAGCGTTCGAATTGAATGGGCTGATATAACAAAGGGAATATGATCGCTGCTCTTCGCGGGCCACCCTCAGCAAACGTACGTATATATCATCTCACAATTGGGACATAATACAGTCGCTTTCCCTATACTATTCAAAATTTCTCTTTTGTCTATCCACTCCCATTCACTCCGTCCTCTCAGCCATTCTTGCCGTCATTGCTTTATCTTTTTCCTCGCTACAAATTCTATCCCTCTGATGACGTGAAATGGAAAGGTCAGCTTCTGCTCTTCTCCGTATCGCAGCGCTGCGAGAGGCTGTTTCTCAGTCTTCAAATCCATGCCGTTCTCCTTTCAAAGAGAGGGCAAATCCCTTCAGCCCACATAGTCTACGTCGCCGCCCCCATCGACTTCTGTTTCCGACCGACTTCCTCCTCATGATTCCTTCCTTCCCATAATGCACCATTCCCTCCCTCTGTTTCTCCCTTTTATACACACGCCGCCCATCCTTCGCGACTGCCAAATGTCGCCTACTCTGAACTAACTCTGTGGTCTTCGTGAATTGAAAGGGATGTGTGCAAAGCATGTTGTGAGAGTCATTACTTATTTGTACTCAGCATTGTCGGAGATATTACTGCTTTCTCGATCCTCCGCTCACTCTGGGGGTTTGCACTCCAGGTGTCGTGCATATTTTATTTTTTTGTGCTTGGGCCGGAGGCGTATGCAGATTCCTGAGAAATTCCTCAGCATTACTATGCTCATAATTTAAGCCCAACGTCATCTGTCCTAAGCAACCGATTTTGTCTCTTCCGAATACTTCACGTGAATGGTTTTGTTTAACAAATTAGGTATGCCTTCCCACAGCTTATTTACTTTACATAATTCAGAATTTCTAAATATAACTCTCATTGATTGCTAGCTACATTACATCACAGATAGAGAGTTGACGCTTCAAGCACCTGACATAAATCTGATATCACTCAATCAGTATGAAAAGGCATTTAATGAAAAGTCATGTCCAATATTTCGGATTTAATTTTTAAACAGCTTGAGACTAAGGAAATCATAAGTATAAATTCAACAACTGTTTGAGATATTTAAGGATACGGTTAAGGGGTAGTGTGCATATCTGACTCCTTATGCTGCTATTCACATGGTTCAAGGGTTCCTGATTTCCTGCGGGTTTAATAGCGTATGACGGGCGTTTTTGTTTAAGCAGCTGGTAGGGCTTTGATGCATCATACTTCCACGGGAAAAATTAGTAGCTTTGAAAAGTAGTAAAGAAAATGCACACCATTGAAATGGATGAAAAAGCATACGATTCAAATTGGTTTTTAAATATGTAGTAAGCGTTTTCATATATAGATAAAAAACTACACTTATTTTATTGGTATTAAATTAGGCAATCGAATTATTCTTGATATTTTGCTACATATTTTTAACGAAGAAACTCTAGGAAAGTACATACATGCTTCCGTTTTAAAAATTACATTTTATCGAATGTTGCCTAAATATCTGAATTTTTATGGCTTGAACCTCTATGATTGCTCTCCAATTTTCTTTCCTTCGATTTTCCATCACTGTATTACGACTGTCCGTGTATCAGTCATATCATCAGTCCCAGGGCTGTTTGAATCCCCTTCGCCTAGACAAGCCCCTCTCCCTTTCCATCTCTTTAAAGTAGCCAAGTCCTACCAAGATGTGAGAAATTTGCCTACTGATTGATGCTACCAATTTTTCGAATACTTAATTTGCTGATGAGTGATAGTGAAATTCTCACAGGATTGTCTGCAATGAATTAAAACATCTGAAATAATAAACTGTTAAAAGGGATAAAATGAAAATATGTCAACGATTGCTGAAATACCATCTAATAGGCTTGAAAGTCCAACTTGTGTCCCAACGGTCGGAAATGATGCCATAGACTATCAGTCACAAAAACCTTTGGAGAGGGCATTGGGAGACTAGAAACGATTAAGAATGATGTAGTTTGCCCTTGATCTACTCATTGAGACACACAACTATTTGCATACAATCTATATATAAGCGTAACGCAATGTCTCGATGAATAACACTTATCTTAAGAATCATAAAGGAATGAACATGTCGATTGATGTGAGCATCATACCTCAGTGGCTTTCATATCATCAAAACAGTAAGCAAGACTGCGACGAAATCAGATGAAAAACACATTTTCCTTTATCCTGGACCAGTGGACAATGGAAAATATTTCATCCATCAAAATATATTTAGTTATAATTTAAATTTCACCGTACATATACCCAAGTTTAAGGCATTTCTTTTATAATACACCATGTCTGATGATTTCGTAGATGAATTCCTTTTATAAAATATGCTGCTTACCTTATTACTGACTATGGCTGTGTTCTCCTTCTAAGTAATCATTTTACGAAGCTTTGCGATGACGCCTGTTCTATATTGGAGAAATTCCTCAGAAACGGCCTCCATAGTTGAAAACATATCTGTTAATCTATATTATTCAACTTCTCTCAAAAGTTTCATCAAATTGCCAATATATATGATATGTTAATGTAATCGTAGAATTCCGGAAGTTTCCATTAATAAACAGAGTGTTGATCCTTCATACGAATATTGATTAAAACCCGTAGAAATAAATGAAACCTCCAATGTAAGAGGATATCAAGTTTTACATATGAAAATCTTTCCTCCCTCTTTTCAAACATTGCAAATAAACCCGAACTGAGGCATAGCAACAATAAATAGGTAAATTATCGTAAGCTCAATCTAATTGAAAATTATCTTCCTCAAAGTTATGAATAATGCATTCATGATACACTATTCTAGTATTTTTTCAGTTTTAGCACAAAACGAAATTTCTCGCACACAACTATGAGCTGGGAACGTCATCATGACCACAGTGCCGTTGCCCACAGGTATATCAAAATTCTGGAAGAGTGCCCGATTCGGAACGTAACGACTCCGTAGTTATTACATATTTGTCCGCCTGGAATCGACATGCGGACGCTATTATTAATTAGCGCTGGAGGTCTGAGCCGGCCAGTTACGCCGACGCGTCGAGGCAGGTAGGAAAATTTTCATCACCGTTAATGTATAAGTGGACGGGCGCTGAGGGCGGTTGTATCGCTGGGGTGGGTGGACGCGGAAAGAGCTCGTGGGAGGACTGGAAGCGGTTTGGAGGGGCACTGGATCACGTGATACATGGATCGAAGGGAGGGCCGTACCGAAAAGGCCGTATGACCGAAGTTTATTTTTTTGCTGGAGGGAGTGATTCAATTTCCGATACAAGTGTACATAGCGAATACATCCCCGATAATTAAAAAAATGAGTACGCCAGACATTTCTGACAAGGTTTTTCATATCTTTGTCCTTTTTTACCTACGGCCCATTTACATAATGAAAAGCTGTCCTTTCTATTTTTCGTTTCCTGAAAATAAAATTTCTCGAGCTTCGAAAGTCATGGTAGCCGTAATTTCCAAACGAAATGGAGTCATGGTTAATTTTTCTCAATTTGGTGTTTTTTCCGCCGATTATAATTATCGCTCCTGCTAATTTGTGTGTCGAGGATGAAAGTTTATTGAAAGGGATGAGTTCATTACCCGCGCGGGAAATGTTCCAATTTTTAGAGCCTTTGTAAAACATTGCTGGAGAAGTCTCTGCACTTCCGATTCATTGGCACGGAAATTTGTTATTTCCGTTCAAATGAGCTTTTTGCGAACGCTGTAACGATTATCACCCCGTGAAAGATCTTTCAACTTCACAATTCTGGAAGATTGGGCTCATAATAATTATTCGTTTACGAATATAGTCTGCTATGGAATTGATATACTACTTAACAGATTTAGGATCATAAAGCCCTCTTTCACTAGATACAGAATTTCAATCATATTAACAGTTAACTTAAGCAGTAGGTTAATACGGTTTATGACATATAATTAAGAGCGAATAACGAAGACCACCATAGAATTATGATTATAATGTTAGTCACTAGACTGCAGTAAGGCAAAGTTCAACACAGAAATTCTCTCTAACCTCGATAATGTCTTCTTCCCATCCCCAGTGTTTAGCAAAATCTTCTCTCCAATTTCCGATTTTATTCTTCAGTTCTCTTCCTTTTTCTCTCATTCGGAGGTTATCCGAGAATTAAATATTATATTAATATAGATTGAATATAAGTTATTCATTCATGAGTGACAATTATTATTTACCTGAGACTCATTAGGAATTATTTGCAGCTCACGAACGTATAAAAATATTTCAAATCCATTTTCCTCCGGTAAATTCTTAATGGTGTAGCTTTGATATACCGTAATTCTTGGTGCTATATAAGTTAATGTAGAACATTACGAGTTTTAGTAAGAATGTTAAATTGATCTACACCAGGACTACATGACTAATAAATGAAGATCAAACTAAGAATTACAATCGATAATTGGCTTAAAAGTAAGATAAATAATCAATTCGATGCGTCACATATTTTGTATAACATGGTTTTTGTAATTTGGAATCAAATGGAAGGTTGACATTTTTAAACACCTATTCAATGGCCCATTAGTACCATATACTACCAACTTAAATAATTGACAATTTTTAAATGAATTATACTTTCCGAAACTTAATGTGGGCCACAAGGGAATTCTAAGCCGTATTTTGTGGTCTACACTAGAAAATCATCCACCAATGCCCAGCAAAATCGCGACTGGAGAGAGAAGAGTTATATCACCTACAATACAAAGATGGAATGATTTAAATAATAAAATAATTAAGGAAACTTTTGTAGACATTACGAGCTTTAGTAAACTTATCTAATTACAAAAGAACGCTGCATTGATATCCCACATAAAATAATACCATTTGATGTAGTCTCAAATGTGACTCTACATAGGAATGTGTAGGTACTATTAATTTTCAGCGAGGAAAATTTACATAAAAACTCTCTCACAGGCTACGACTAAAAACATTAACATCCGAAATTTTTTAGTATGATTTTACGATTTGCAGCCAGTTGTCATGATTTCGTAGAAATAATAATGGAAACGTACGGAGCACCTACTGGCATAGAAATCATTAAGGAAAATGGAATATGATTACATATATAATGTTATGCACAATGGTTCACCTCATTGTTTTTAAAAATTTGAAATTATTTCATGGGATAAATTTAATAAACTTAGTTCATATAAGTCGTATAGAAATAAATAAAATTAATGAGAAGCCAACACATTTATTATCGACATTAAGGAATACAAAAAGCATTCATTACTCAACTGTAGTATTTTTTACAGTCTTATTACTGGGAGCTACCTAAATTAATAAATTGAAACTTGATATGTCTATAGGATAATTTTCAAATCTATTTACCTTTTGTAATGTTAACATTCTCCCGAAAGTGCTCTTCATTTACTCAGCTGTTTTTCACCACAGAATTGATATAAATGAGAAAAGATTTGAAAACCGTCATGTTCGTGTTGTAAATTCACCTGCTTGTGAAACCAAAGTTTTCAGAAAACTCTATTTTCCCTGGTGTAGGGGTGACATAAAAATGTGCACATATTAACAAAAGATCAGTATCAGAACTTTCATAGTACACGGATGAGCATTGTTTGACCACTCTCGTGGCATGTATGATGATACAGGAACACACTTTCATTTCCTCAGAGTGCCCCAATTTTATACATAGATGATATCTTTAACTCTTATATACAGTCAATACCTTGCAAGAAGATATTCCTCTTTTTAAAGTGGACTTTTTTAATTTTAGAAACTTTTTTTCGCCATTTAAGAACTGTTTATATCAAAGAAAGGAAAGGAAAATATACGTTACATCTATCTACACCACTTATGGAAAAGTGTAGTCGTAAACAAATTTCTTTACCTCCCTAGCAATAGATTTCCAGGTTTAAAATTATAGTTTTGAATATATTCCAACGGATACAGGTGAATAAATGCTGCTCCCTCGTCAGGCCTTAGGGACCTCTCAAAATTTAGTCGAAATGAAAGGATCATTCACGTCACGCAACGCCATTCAAGATGCTTCTTTTTTGCCGTTTGTAACTTTTACCAATCCCAATACTTCGTTTTCACGATACGCGTATACCAGCAAAGATCTCCGAGAACATTTGACGTCGCTATATACCAATGCTTAACCGGTTGCCAAGGGAAACTGAGATTCGGCATCCATATGTTGTTTTACTCGCGGACAGAACACGCCTCGGAGATATGTCAGACTTTAAGGAATGGAAGAGGAATTCAGTATATATTTCGATATATTTTTGAAGGAGATAAAAATGTGCGACTGGACTGCATCTTTCGAAATGGATATAGGATGGACTCATGTTTATTTAAGCCCGGCCTACTCCAAAGGTCATTCCAGGACCTTCATTTTACTTAGTTTTCACTGCACTTGATTGTCTTACGGCAATGTGAGAGTCTCGCTTTCGGTAGCACTCCTCACGCTCTAATAACACTTAACTACATAATACAAGAATCGCTCATTTTAAAGATTTAGATATCTTCAATTATATTTTAATATAACAAGCTTTTAACATCGCGTCCGCTTTGTACAAAGTAATAATGCAGCCGGTTAGAAATTAAGTGTCAGCTAATTAAGCCATGAATTGGGGTGACTCGCGCAACTATGCGTTTTAATACGAAGCTTTCTTTTAAAAGAACACTCAAAGGGGCAACGTAATTTTATAAAGGATGAGGGAATATTCTACTGAAAACTTTCCGTGCTTTAGTTTGACCATGATTCGTTAGTGAGCAGGATTCTCAAGAATGATAAGAAACAGAACATAATGGTATACACCGACGAGATCGGAGATTTAATGTCAATGAGTACCTTCGAACTTGGTATTCAATGGTTACAATTCGCTAACTACTACCCTTGTAATGTCCGAGCTTCTCCCGAGGACCACGCGAAATCATGTAGCCTTTTCACGTGTTCCATTTCTCTATCTCTTCGTTCGGTGGGTTGATTTTAGCTTCACATTCGCCTTCACTTTGGTCATGTGACTATGTTTGCGTCCTCAACGCGGGCCTATACTTTAATTCTTTTTTCTCGATTATTCGTTAGCATCTAAGAGGGTAAACAGTTGTTTTATTTTTAACTCGTCAACTTTAACGCTATGATTACTCATCACTTTCAATGACTTAATGTTTTGAGAGGATTCTTGCCAATATTAGGAAGCCCAACAATGATAAAGACGACATTGGAAAATAATTAACGACTTCACAATGTTTGCGCCACGCCCATATTTCGACCATCGACGCATTGTTTGATCACAAATCATCACTCGCAATGTCTTTAATAATCATCGTTAACATTCAACCGTCATACCCACCCCAATGGTCATCTATCGATGAAAGCGGATGCTTCGATAACAATCACCTGCAACCAGAGCGTTGCGACTCCGCGTGCGAAGCGAGATTCACAGAAAACATCCAGAGTTCACAAAAGTAGTCGGTCTTCCGTAATAACACCTCCAAAAACTGGAGATAATTGCAATCTTCTCGTAGTCCAAAGTATAATGAATGCGATTACAACTTTTTGAATACGAGCATGCCATAAACAACCATACATTCTCAATCATATACATCGCCAGAATTTAGGCGCACACGAATCCCAATCACACGATTTTTGTTTCCAAATTCACTATAAAAGGAAAAGAATCGAACGTCTATCCGCAGTGGAAGAAAGAAACATCAACATGTGTCCAATTACCTCGAATAAATTCGTGCCGACACAGATATAGTTCAAAACACAACTGCACGCAAGTTATATAGGCCTTTCACACACAAACACCACTCTCTTACTTTGTATCACGTCATCGAAATTTCTCGAAGAACTGAGCGTATGAAAATAGGGAGAGAGGATTAAAAAAGAGATTTTTTTAAAAGAATATAGACAGTTGAGACGCCTTCCGGTCATATTTTGTTCGCTATCCACACGCCTTCACATCTGAGCTTAATTTCTTATAATTACAATATCCTAGAATCGGATAGAACCGGCGATTCCCTTTCTTCTAAAATTGTCCGCAGCCATTCCTTTATTTAATCGCGTTTTAGAATTTTTCTGAATCGCAGGCACTGACAGATAAAGAGAAACACACTTTTTCCCTGACGACCATCGGAAGACACTAGAGTGAACGAAAGAAGTCAATACATATGGCACAATCAGGAAGTACTTTACAAGATTCGGCCATCTTTCAAACAGCGTGACCTATCCACATTTCATCCTCCACGGATCTCTTTCGAGGCCTTCACAAATCCATTAAAATCTACTTATAGCTACCGAAATCGTTAATCGGAGAACTTTCAAGGACTGATAGTTTTCTCCGTTACAACATTTCAAAGTTAGCGGAAAATGTGTGCCCGTGAATAAACACATTGATAAAAAATTTTGATAATATTAGTTTCTTTCAACGAGGAAATTTTAAAAATTCTTCTCTGATCAACCAAGCGACCGCCTTCATAAATTATTCTCAAAGAGACAAGCGATATCTTTATACATTGTATACCAAATCTTACTCTCATGACCAAACTATCAGTCTTATACCCGCCAGACTCCCCACGAAGAATCCATCTTTAACCCTCAAAAATCTCACAGTATTTACACGTAAGGATTTACAACGAACAAAAGTCGATCCTCTGCATTAACCTCTTGTTTTATATTGCTCCGAAGTTGTTAACGGGAATGTCATATCCCGTGACTGCAAAAGTTCTTCATTAGTGATGGAGAAGATTCAGCCGTTCTGCTCTCGTGAAGGAGTTTAAAACACTCTTTTCATTGTACCAAGATTTACTCAAACTCCCAAAATGTATGCGGAAAGACCCTTTAATCAGAGGATTTGATTTCGTGTAGCCTCAATCGCTCATAACAGCTTCCTCTCGAATTCTGTTCAGTTTCCGGCGGCGCCACTTTTCCGTAGCGGCCGCTTTGCGATGCCTCCATCACACTGTCGCCGGCACATATCCTAAGTTCTTCCTCTGCAGGAACAGGTGTATCTCTCCAAACCTCGGTCGGTCTACTTCGTGCCTTTTCCAGCATTCACCCATGAGGTCGTATATCTCCCGGGGGCAGGCGGGTGGCTTCGTCAGGTAGCGCTGCATACCATCGTTTTGGTACCAGTGGTTGCAGTTTTCCACCACTTGCTCGTTCGTTAGCTCCGAGAAGGGGGCCTGGGCACACAGCATCAGTATCTCCCACAGCGTCACGGCGAATGACCACACGTCGCTCTTGCTGCTGTGCAGACCCTGGAAGTAAAGAAGTACGGGACTGCATTAATCAGGTGCAGTGCTATGGAGCAGTGCTGCCGGACCGGTGTGCAGCAACAAATTCAGTAGGTAAGCTGAGGGTAAGCCAATTAGTCTCTGAGAGTAAGTTTTTCTGAAATGTTTTCATTGTATATGCGCACACACATTATTTATAGCGAGGGTATTATGTATTTCAAAAAATATTACAACGATAATATTAAAGTGTTCCACGCAGAGTGTTTCCTTCTATTTCCAAATTAAATTTGGAGTGAAAGTTAAAAAAATCTAGGTATCTCAAAGTTTTTGTATATTTATATCGTAGAAGGCAATACGTTTTGAAGCACTGAAAAAGAGTATAGCCCTATGCAGATTTTATTCAAAGCACCACATTTTGTAGTTACAGTTACTGATTATGACATAAGAAAATTAAGAAATGCATAGGAAAAAAAGAGGGCAAACTATAACAGAATGTTTAAATGACAAAACAACCGACTGGATAATAAGAGCACTTATTTTTCATTTTTCACACAAATAATTGTTTGAAAGAAGTTATTTTATTCACAAGAATTTCTCTCCAAACTTTTAGTGCTTTAAGATTACAGTTTTACGCTATTAGAATTAATCGTAAATAAACACAAACTCACATTTTCGAAGAAATACGAAGTACTGTGTTTTTGTGTACTTAAGGTGACGTTCCACAAAGTTAGGCCAGAACATCTGGACTTAAGTAGAATTAATGAATCATAGAATATCATCATCCACTTACTAGTAAAAGACTTTCCCAAGCCATCCACCGGATTGGAAGCCTTGCTTTGGTATCGCTGACGTAGTAGTCGTTTTCGAATCGGCTCCAGTACATGGCGTGGTCCGTTATCTTCAGGGAGTATCCCTTTCCGACCACACAGTTTCTGTAGAAAGTGGGGTGAGAAAGGCTCCGATTTAGCGTCAGATGATAAAATTTGCATTCCAAATTTAAAAATATATTTTAAGTTTCGAAATTCATCATGTATACCAGATATGCATTTCAAAAAGATAAGTCATGATTGTAAACTTAAAATATTGATAGCCGGACAAGATCATGCAATCTCTTGGCTATCGCGAGAACTATATATAATTTATATGTTTACTTTCATACCTCTTTGTGAATGGTATTCTTGTATATGCAATTGAAATAAATACAAATACAAAAATACAAAGTCTTATAATCTAAAGCTTTCTAGCTGATTCTCTTCTCAATAAAAAGATGAGCAACACAAATGAATTCGCACGCTTTTGATTGCAGGAGGACACGAAAACAGCGCATTCTTCATATTTTTCCTATTTTAAGCGGACTTAGAGCAGACTTTAAGAGCAGATACTTATATAACTTTTGTTCAAGCTCAAATATTTTAGTTGAGCTCATTGGCGCTCAACTACATTTAACTCTTCCAGTCAAAACTCGTCAATGCTACATTTCACTTTATAACATCATGCTAATCATCAAAAAAATCGTTTTATTCCATCTTACTGCGATAACTATTTTTTATTTCTGTCTCAGGAAGATAAAGCAGGTTTCCCCATAATGTAAATTTTATTCCACTCAAACAGGATAGATATTTTTTGCATCCGGCAGGAGCCAAATTATTCCAACGATTCTCAATGGAAAGAGGCGATTTTTTTCCCGAAAGCGCTTAGCTTGGCTACTCTGATAGAGCATCAGGTGGCCCCTTAAGCAACGAATGCAAAGAAAGAAGAGCAGAAAGGGGAATGTATGTTTGTGCGTGTAAGTATATATGTACGTATACACACACACACATAAGCCGATGGCTACATAAAACAAGCCTATAAAAACGGCGGCATAAAAATGCGATTTTTATAAATACTGGCTCACAAAAAACTGACGCACTGGATGTATTCGCGGCAAGAAGACCCCTGGAAAAACCTTAGGCTGAGAGCTGCGGCGGTCTCCGACACAAGATTTATCGCTTGCCGCTGCGCATCTGTTTTCCGTTCCGCTAAATATACACCCTCTATCTCCTTCCCATCCTCCGTCTCCTTCTCTCGGTCCACTATTTTTATTTCCGTTCCAACTTTCTACCCACCCAACCTCCTTAACCGCAAGGAGAATGTCTTTTTGGAAAAAAAAGGAGGAAGTCCCCCGTAAGTGGACCACCCGCACGCCACCGGCGTATCGCTCACGTCGTATTTAACGCGCCTAGCATAGCTCCCATTAGACGGAAAGTTCGTTTCGCTTTATATACTCGGGACCCTTACGAGGGTTATCAATCAGACCCACCCGAGGTGTTAGAAAGGAAACGTTCCTTGAGACGTATTAGAGCGAAATTTTGGGGTGATTTATTAACTGAACGGAAGAGTTTATTTTAAAATAAAAAAATGCTTATTTTTAACGTGACGTGAATCATTTTTACTTTCCATGAATCTCACTATTGAGGGCGATTCTAAAAATGAAAAGGACGAGATGATAACTTCAAAGAAGGAGCATACTTTTTGGGGTATTTCTCGTGATTTTGCAAAGCTATCTTACTAGCGCAACTTTTAGTGCGAAAAACCCGGTCACTTACCGGGACCTGAGCTAGCAAAACTTGTAGCCAATATGATATAATATATACCGTATGGATTTACTCATTAAATATTTTTCTCGACAGTTAGACACCGAATAGCGTACTCAGCTTATAGCCATCTTACTCAGCTTAACGGAGCGTTGTACCTACTTAAATGGTATGCAATCCGTGTATTGTTTTACCGAGAAATTTCAAAAACTTAAGATCATTAATAACATGTAAGAGATCAGGGATGAGATTATTATTAAGGTTTGCTGTAAGAAGATGATTGTACGAATGTCAAATAAAACTGTGATGGATCCGATGGAACTTGCGAACAAATACGCAATATATATCGTATGAGAAACAACTTACCGTATTCTATCTCAGGCTGTTCCAAGTTACATTTAAATCACAAAAATAAAGATAGTTTTCTACATATTTACATATTTTTTTCGATCATGGTCCATTAAATATCACGAGAACATGTTTCATAATAGTGAAAGGATTTCGAATGATGTCATATTATCCGTAAATTTGCAAAGAAGCACTTTTAGGTTCTTGGCATAAATAATTCTACCAAAAATTCTTTCTTCATCATGAACAGCCACGCAAAACCCGTATTCATGGCTAAGCTTCCTTCTTTGCCTCGACGAGTACAAAATCACAATTGGATGGAAAGGAGAGATACAATTTAGTATATCCTCTTACTTTGAAAAATTGTTTTTCTTTTATTGAAATAATCATGTAAAATTTGTATTATTTTCACTTTCATTATGAAACGTTTTCTTGTCTACCATCATGCTACAAAATGCTTCGCGGGCTTAATTGAATATATTTTTTATATTCATAGAATCGTGATATAATTTCTGCAATTAGATCAGTTAAATTTAATAAAATAATTGCTTATTTTCCAGCCATAATATAAACCAATTAAAAAATTCAAACGAATTTTTCATGGATCATGATGATTATATCCGAGTACGTGGTTTGCTCTGCTATGATTTACCTTGTATGAAATGGAGTTTAAATTAGTTGAGGTTAACAAATAACTAGAGTCAATGAGTTTTACGTGAGAAAAATTCCAAACATTTATCATTCAATACAAGTCAAGACGCAAGGAGTGAATTGTTGAAATGACAGGAAATATTCCACTTATTTTGAAACCAAACTCTTAGCTTACCTAGCCGCGAGATCCCTGTGCACCAGGTCCCTTGATTCCAGGTACTTCATGCCGGACGCAATCTGAGTGGCCAGGTAGATGAGAGAGCCATAACTGTAATAAAAAATCTTAAGCATGAGTGACGTTTTAAAAATCAGTCAGGTTCAGGAAGACCTAAATAAATTCCTCGCATTACTTTCGAATAAATACGAAACGAAGGGCCCCCGATAGCCAAGTGGGCAACGCCTTCGACTTCAGTGAAAGCGGTCCCGGGTTCGATCCCCGGTTGGAGCCTACGTGTGAAATGACCTAAGCTGTCGAAGCACTTTTAACAATACTACTAATACGAAATGGAAAAACGATATCATCTACGGTGGTAGAAACGGAGAAACGATATCATCATATACCGGTGGTATGAAATCGTTATGATTATATCTCGTAGGTTTTCTTGTACACAAGATATAGAAAACTAGAACAGGAAAGAGAAACAAAGCCGAAATGGAGTTAATGCGTCCTTAACGAGAAATGTTGTAAAGCGAAAAATGCCGAGCGCAAAGTGAAAAATGGAAAGCCTTCCTTTGCTTCTCAGAGCATTTGATTAGCACGCGGTGGAAAATATCTCGCGGTCAGATTATGCGCGGCAGGGAAGAGGTTTGTAAAAAGGAATACGTCCAAGCGTCGTCCTGTGACGCCTACGCCGCTGGAAATATTTTCGCAAGCCCACGGCGTCCTGTGTCGAGCCGTGTTTTCGTTCCGATCCGAAATTATCCCGGGCCGCGAGTCCCTCAAATGGAGAAAGCGTGTAGCGAGAGAGAGAGAGAAAGTGCGTACGAGGAAGAGTGCGACATGATGGAATCCTTCCACGCATCAAAGGGATTTTGGATCAACGACTCTGAATATAAATTTTGTTTTCCCGCGCAGCAAATCGATTAGGGTAATTGACGGTCCGGGTAGTGACGAGAGAGCTCGTCGCTTTGCGAAATTCTCTCTCTTTCTCCTTTTCCTCCTCTCCCTTTTCCATCTGTATCTCACTCTTTCCTCTCACGACCCTCCCAAGCGAAATAGAATTCGGCTAAAGTCCCTCTACATCCCTCTTTCTATCAATATCTTTCCCTCACGTTTGGGAAGAGATTTCGGCACGTAAAGGGTTAGAATGGGATTTAAGAGAGCGTGAGAGGATTCTGAGAGTTCCAAAATTGCTATCGGTGTTTGGAATAGGGATTATTAATGATTGCGACGGAGACGGAGACAAACACTGAGGGATATTGAAGAGGATTTTGTATATATTTTGTTTCGGTTTTGTTTTTGTTGTAAGCGTCCTAAATAAATAAGCGGAGAGGGTTTAAGAAAATTGCCAACATGGTTATTGGAGAAAACTCACGATAAACTATTGAATACAGGGTTAATAGGAAACATTAGTATTTCCTGGTAGTAAGCAGTGAATTCACAAAGAAAATAATTCATCACTTCCTATACCTTCTAAGTATAATGTGGAGGAAACAGATTTGTATTTCCAATTAAATAAATTAATAGTAAATGATTTCTTTGAAGTTTGAAATTATTTTTAATAAAATCCTTTACAATGAATGTAGATTATTATTATTTATAATTTATAGTTATTTTTTATTGTATATTTAGAGTTATTCATAATTCCTCAGTCACCAACAGATTAGCAAAACAATCGAACAATTGCGTTGATAAAAGGTTTGTGGTACGAGACAAACCAACCATCTAATTCCTAATTTTTAGAATAGCAATTATAGAGGAAAAATACGTATGTTTTAGAAGTAAGACTACCTCAGAGGTCCCGTTCCATTTGTGATGGAGTTGGTGTCCGCGCCGCCAGCAGCTGCTAACCTTGCCTGTTGTTGCAGGAATCGGGGAAGGTCTCCAAATTCGGCATGTTCCACTATGACACAGAATGGCTCATCCGATGTGCATACGCCAAGGACGCGAGCCACATTTACATCTCTGACGCTGGCCAACCAGCTAGTCTCCCGGAGGAACTCCTGCCTGTAAACACAGAAAATAGGGTTCCGTTAAACGGGTAAAGTGGTTATAAAAGTTAAAATTAAATACAAAATTAAATGAATAAAATATTAAAACGGATAATTAAGTCACTGCCTTTTCGGTCAAAATAAGACATAAAACACTGAAGAATATTCTCAACTCCATTACCCGCATTTATCAATTTCTTTATCGGAAAAGTAAAGGCAATTAAACTTAGTAATTCACTGATAATGTTTCTGAGTTATCACTTACTTGTTGGCCTCGTTGCATCCTCTCCACAAGGATTTGACGATCACGAGCTTTTTGTGAAAAGTTGAGGTTCCGTAGTCAGGGATAGCTTCTGCTTCACAGAGATGCACCTGCAAAATAATGTAATGAGCGTTAATGAGATGATAGTCAATGTTCAGAGTCATGAAATGCAAGTAGCATGATGATTTTGCTTCATAACAAATGGTTGAAAGTGTGGTCTTTACAATGCCATATCTCCTACTTATTTAATGTCACAGAAGGAATGGAGAGGAAACTGTAAAACCGTTATTTTCGGAGCAAAAGATAAAGCCGGTGACCGCATTTAAGTCACACGATGATTGCTTTTTCGTGTAATCAATATGCCAGAAATAAAAGAGCCGTCAGAGGCTAATAAAAAGAGGATTTTTTTTGTTCCGATTTCTCCAAAACCACTCTCTTCCCTCCTTTTTATATAATCGCTCCTTCGGTTTTCCTCCCATGAATATAGCCGTGTCTCTGATCCCTTTATCATCCAATCAAACCCATTCCTAGTTCCTCTCGATGGATCCCTTGTCCACAAGGGACAACACGAAACGGGAGAAAGCGGAATAAACTTATCGGGGATGGGAATGAAATGCTGGGCAGCCGTATTTGCGTCAATATTGACCGAGAAAGAGGGATTGCGTAAAGGCGGGTGGCCGACGAAATTGCACTGAGGGGGAGATAGATGGAGTGATGTGCCGGCGTTTTTCAATTAATGCCGAGATACCAAGATTACGGAAGCGGTTTGGATGCGTTTTGAAGTAAGCGCCTCCTTAGGCTTACGAGACGAAAATATTGTTTCCTAATATTAAAGGTTAGCGTACGACAGATTTGCTTAAGGGATAACCTCAGGTTTCTTGAGATGACATTTTCATTTCACAAATTCTCAGGGAAGAATATTTTAACAATTAATGTCGAAATCATTCGTTAGGTTGGAATTATCTTCCGTTTGCGTCGGAAATTTTTCAAGAAAGATCAAATTTCATCAAAAAAAGTTTCGGTAAAGAATATTTTGCAATGGTGATAATTCACAGGAAAACGGGTAAGGGTGACTTTGAGGCAGCGTTTAATATCTTTGATTCCATCATTCATGAATCAAAATGAATGCTCCACATAAATTCTCTGTTATACTCGCGTATGTATTCAGGAATATGACACTAAAATACAAAGAAATACGTTCTACCAAAAGTTCTTCGTTATGAAGGCATCGAAATTATCTCGAGCTTAACGTCCTTTCCATATCAATAGCCATAGTACTCTCTGAAGCGTAAATAAATCATAAATTTACAAAACGTGTTCAATGGCCGGTTTCATCATAATTATAAGTAAGTTTAATAACGATCAGAAAAGTAGCATTTTGATATAAATTTCGGACGCTCACCATTTCTCTTTAAAGGAAATAATGATTAAAATCCAAAATCCTTACTTAGCGGTGAATGTAAGTTTATTACAATTATTGCGTGAGAGATTAAAATGTATACGAGTATTCCCCAATTTATTTCTTCTCAGACGGTTGATTAAAAGACAGATTGTGAAGTGAAAGAATCACATGAGGAGAATGAAACGACGGAAGGGAAGAAGATGAGAAGAATCGACGTACAGCGGTGACGGAGTGCAAGCAAGAGCTCGTTTCTTGGCAAGATTTCCCAATCTCTCTCTTGACATGTGCCTAGTACGTCTCGTAAGGCGTCTTGGCAATAAATCCACGCAAAGTCCGGTAATGGATTTGTGCTCTTCTTCCTTCCCCCTTTGCCTATCTCTGAGTCTCCTTCCTCAACAACAGCTTGAGGAAAAGAAGACATGACATCCAGAAAGGAGGAAAAACAGGGAGGGTAAGGAATATGTATTGGCGGGCCTCTGAAGAAAGAAAAAGACACCCCTCGGTCCATAACCCTTCCCTTCACTTCTCTACAAAAGCTTTAAGCTCCACTTTAATCTCTCAATCCGAGGGGAGAATGTCTCAGAGGTTTTTTGTTATCATTTGCTGTCTCAAAACATCTCCTCTATTCTCAATCCTCAGGTCGTTTCAGGCGTGATAATTGGGAAAAATTTAATTATTCGTTGACTGTTCCCGTACCTTTGTCATAGACGAGGAATTAAGTGAGGAAATTATCCGGGGTTAAGTAGGTACATACTTCTGTTTAGTAATTCTTTAAGTAATACTATACACGTATTATTAAAAACTGGGATACTATGAGATTAATTGATATTTAGAAAGTAAATTATATATAAATTCCTTAGTCACGATTTTTGATCCACGAAACACTCAAAGGAATAGATGTTCGTATATTTCCTTCCCAATTATGTTTACATACTAAGTAATCGATAAAACTTAATACATAGACGAAAACGTAGTTTAGATAGCTTCTGTAATGCATAGGTTGGATGGAGCAAATGCTTTCAATAAATAATGTCGTCAATAATTTAAAGTATCACGAGAATAACTGTAACATTAAATGGTGCTTTCTATTTACTACAGTTACCGATTGGGGTAGACAGTAGAGGATAAGTTTGGGGTTCCCCTAGAGCTATGGTTAATCGTCCAAGAGAAAAGAGCCTGCAGCCGTAATTCGTGAATATTCCTAGAATGAAGCGAATTCCGATATACGCCGCTCAAGCCAATTCCTCAAATAGTTTCGCTCCTGCTTGTAAGGGATCGTCTGTATCCTTGCTAAACAGTCTACTTCGGAGTGTACTATCGACTATGGTTAAGCCTCGCCGCGCATCTGCAGAAACAAGGAAGTGTGCTCCTCTGAGCACAGTCGTAATTGGAAGATCATTTTCAGTGTTTTTCATAATCGAAAAGATGTCATGCATTATTTATGTGACATAAATAAACTATTTTGATCCATTGAGCAAGCTTACGTCATAGTCATATTCAAAGTAATTTCTATTAAAATTTCCTAAAAATTTCTCCAAGAAACACCATCCAATAATAAGGAAGAAGATATCATTCGAACAGTATAATTAGAATATGACTGAATGGGGAAATGTTACTCAATCCCTCTAAGTCGATCACACGTTAAATAACTCACCCACCCCAGGGCATTGAACTGACGGATACTATAAAGGGCTGAGTTTGCGTCTCTTGTAAAGACACGTCACTTGACGCCTTTTCTTCTCCCCGCAGGTGTGACTTTTATAGGAGTTTGTAATCCCTCTCCTTCCCAGTATCACTCCCTTTCATCTTACCCTCCCTTAAGGATCTTTCCCCTACTGTTTTGCTGAACCAAACAACAAACCAACTCCCCCTGCATCCGTTCTAACCCACGAAAAGAACGCGCAAGAAAGCTTACCCCAAAGCCTTCCAACCCCCCAAAAATAAACCGATCCCTCTCTTACTTACATAGCTCCCCCGCCCTACCAAACCGCACACAAGAAATCTTTCTTAATGCACGTAAGCGTTGTGTTCCTCGAGTATCCTCTAAGCATTTAAAATGTAATAAAGCAGAATTTGTATTACTTTTGTCATGGAATGCTTTAACCGTAAATCATGTTTTGGGGATACATTTTAAATCCTATAAATAGAAAAAGAATAGAAGAATAAACATTGCTGAGGTTGTACTCAAATCCTCCACTTATCAGACAGGTAGTTTGCCATACCACGGTAGAACGGTAATCGATTTTTTCAAGTTGGGCTCTATTAAGTAGAGTCAACATTCTTTCATCTCCATTTTTAAGCTAGAGCTCGCTTTTCAGTATTTACATAGGAGCAAATACCACAAGTTTAGATAAGAAAACGAGACAATTATTTTCAAATTCATATTTTCTTGAAGCTAACGATAATAAATGAAAATGAATAAGCATACTATCTTATATTTAATATTACTTTTTCATACTCCAGTGAGCGAGTTATCTAACCGGAAACATCAGTCTATGTAACCCGAAACATCAGTCTAACATAGAAGTCTAGGATCAAAACTAGTAACATCTTAATGTCTGCAATGAACTTAATGAACATAGATCATTATATGATAGTAGCTAGTGTCTGCGATACTGTAAACACCGGGGAGAGCCTACATACCGAATTACAAGGAATAATCGAGGCTTAAACTAGCGATTTGTACAATTTAAGTAGACAATCCGTTATTAGTGAAATGAGCACGTGTTTCAGGTACATTTGCGATCTGCCTCCAATTTTAATTTGTTTGCCCAATAAAACAAATAGATTTAGGTATTTGATGCATTGACACGCCCAAGAGTTATTGCAGAGGTATAAGTCGAGGGAAGGGAAAGAATTAGCCAACTTCTTACAACGAGAGAGGGGGAGCAATATTTGGCTAAACTGCGAAGAAAGAGGACGGTGAAGAAAAGGGGAGTCGAAGTTTACGGGTTTTAATATCTACGACCCCAAGACACCTTTCACCCTTCTCTTGCACACAGTAGGAGGTAAAGAAAAGGGACAATATTAAAGGCCAACCGACTAAGAAGTGGAATCACCAGCGATCTGAGTGAGAAAGACTACGGGGAAGAGAAAGAATAGGTGTATGGAAAAGGGGGGGAGCAGAGAAAGAATGCCAGGGAGGGAAGTATTTGAGAGGGTACTATTAAGGGGGAGGGAATGCCAGCATAGAGGACAAAAGCACAAGCCAGCAGGTGACCTTAAAATTAATCCCCATGTTGATTAAATCGGAAGAAGAAGAATTGTAGGCTTGGGAAGATTAGGGGAAATAATTATATCAGAATGGGGTTGCTATGAGAAACCTTGTCCATAAAATAGAATCTCGGATATTGGAAGTTGGGCCTGTATGACAACGGAGGAGAGGGAGATTTTTTTCCTTTTCGGGGAAAGAGATGTACTCAAAGGAGAAGAGGCAAAGTTTGTTTCGAGAGAAGGTTTTATTAATGGCTTCCATGGTTTTAGGTGCAGCTGGACCAAATGCATGTCTGAGCTGTGGAATTATGCATCAAAAGGGAAGTGAGATGGAAAAGACTTCAAAGCGAAGACGGGAGATTAGTTTGCGCCATATTTACCTGAGAAGTTAACGTGTTGATTAAAGTGGTTTGGTTTATGCTCTTTACAGCAAGGTTTTTTGTTTACTTTATGAGGTAACGAAGTCGAGCGAGTCTTAGGGAAATCCATTCTTGATTGAAATAGCCGCTTCTCTGTTACACAGCTCTAGGAAGCTATTAAACTTACATAGTTTGCTTCATGTGGTTAAAATAATTTTTGAACATCGTACGAAATTCTCAGCAAATTGAAAATAAGGACACCTTGGCGTTTTGCTCCTCGTTGTAGAATCATAATTTCAATTTTATCTACACCATGGTTGTTTGCTTGGACACATGTAATGTATGTATAACAGGCATGGAATACTAATGAAGAAGAGCTCAAAGAGGCTGATGTAGTTGTTTGATTTTCGGATGACGAGAGCTTTCACAACATTTACTAATGGCATTACAGACGTTTTCGTTGGGGTTGAATCCAGAGACTGAAATTTCCGTTTTACTTGTTGCCGTGTTATGAAAACGTTAACTGCAGCGTAAAAAAATGAGTAAACAATTGTAAAAGTTACCTTCAGACAACGTTATTTTGTATTGACGAAGAAATGATTGCAGGAAGGAGAGATAATAACATATACTGGGAAAAGAAAAACGAAGGAGAAGATGTGGTTTAATTAATTTAATAATGAAGAATAGCATTTTGAATATCTTTTATGCAGTTTGTCTAGGGAGACTCCTTCATAGATCAAGAAATCAAATATCAAAAAAATATATTACGTATAATGTGTAAAAATAAATACTTCGAACTTAGAGAACATTAGAGCTAAATAAGACGATAAAATATCTTCATGAAGACGATCACGAGTACAGAAAGCTTGTAAAGCAAATTATAAAAGATTAAAATTCGCGAAATATTAAGATAGAACCAAACTATTCGTTACGTAAACCTAACAGGAGATGTCCACCAAAGATTATGCGCGATAGGAAACAGTAAATCAAACGCTACTCCTACATAAATTTGCATGCCTGAGTATGCGGATACGTTAAAGATAAAATTAGACGAGAAACATCAAAAAGCTTTTCAATGCTCCGTCAAAATATTGACATTTACTGAAAAGCTGTAGCGGATATTTCTGAAGGATAGTTCTGGAGAAGTGCAAGCAGCAAAACTAGGGGCAGTGCCATAACATCGAAAATAGGCAGAGTTAACGCATCACTGCATTCGTTCCTCTCGGATGGAGTATTTCATTTTACCATGACTTCGATTCCGTCTTTGCAGCAGATAGGAAGTAAAGAGAATATCCGATCGTCCGAGAAAGGAGTCGCGGAAGGGAACCAGCACAAGATTCCAAACGCAATACGGATGGATAACCAAGAGGACGTATGCAGGTGAATTGGAAGGCTTAGAAAACGGCTCTTTGAAGCGGAAAGCAACGTAAACTCTGCCTCGTGAAATATATAAACGTCGCTTGCATTCCTCCGTGCGTAGGCTAGTGGTTCTAACAATATTCTGAGGCCGTAGTATTTCGAGCCTTTTTTACTGGAATTTTTTCGATGTCATTGAAAGAGTTAAAAGGAAGGAGAGTATTAATCACGTTAATGAATGTCATGTTTCAAAAAAATTGTAACATATTCATTGATTTTAAGCCTCCATTCAAATAATCGAAGAAACAGATTTGGTAACACTGCAATGAACAACTCAATAATATTTTTGACGCGGGTTCCCGGATAGCCAAGTGGGCAACGCGTTCGACTTCGGAGAAAGCGATCCCGGGTTCGATTCCCGGTGGAGGCCTACGTGCGAAATGGCCTAAGCTGTCGAAGCACTTTTAACAATACTACTACAATTTTTGACGCAATTTACGGGAAACAAGACCCTAAACTTAAGCCGGCTTTGGACAGTTATTGGAACTACACTTACTATTTCTCATTTTCGATAAATAATTCCCATACTAATAGTATCACTTTTTATTAGGGATTATTTACATAAACGGAACAGTAAAATAGGAACATTTCTTAATATTCATAACATGCAATGGAAATGATTATATAAAATATCATAATTTTCCCTTTTATTTACAGCTAAATTTTGCATACATTTCTTTACGGATAAGGCAGGATATAAATAATAGCGATAAGTTCAGGCTTAACTTTGTGGTATTCTGAAACACAGAGATGTAGTATGTTTATGGGCCGGTACGAGCAGACAAGTGGATTTCTTCCTTAGCTTCCTAAATTCCCTCCATAAGAATATCAAGTTCACTTGTGAAAAGGAAACGAATGGGATCCTACCGTTCCTGGACCTCAACATTGGGACTAAGAACAACAAACCTTCGTTCTCGATTTACAGAAAACCGAGCTTCACTGACTGCATTATCAGCGCGGATTCATTTCACCCACTCCCTCATAAACTGGCTGCCTTCCACTCAATGATCAATAGACTGATTCATACCCCCCTCTCAGTTATAGATTTCAACAATGAAGTGGCAATCATAAAAAGTATTGCGAGTGTCAACGGCTTCAATGTACAGATGGTGGACAAAATGATTTCGAAGAAAAGAAGAGAAGCTGCCTTAGATTCTATCTTCAAAGTCCAAAAAACAAAGGAAGATAGGAAATGGTGCTCGATTCGTTTTTTAGGAAAGTGGTCCCATAAAGTGAGTGGTAGTTTCCCCAAGAACCTAAGGTGCAGTTTCAAAACTAATATTAAACTTAAGGACTTGTTAATTAAATGTAAAGATCCCACAGATTTGATGGACCGTAGTGGAGTGTATAAACTCGATTGTTCAACCTGTTCTGCTAGTTATTATGGACAAACAGGCCGCCGATTTGCTGATAGAAGAAAAGAACATTTACGTGCTTTTTTTAATAACAACCCAGAGATTTCCCATTTTTCCAAACATCTACTGGACTGTGGACATTATAGTGACTTCAAAATTTCTGTGTGTCATCTGTGTGAAAAGGGTATCAGACTTGATGTTCTTGAAACTTTTGAAATTTTTAAAAACGCCTCTTGTAATATCGTGAACGAATATTTGTTTCCCAATCCCTCTCCCATCATACAAGCCATTACCTCCCCCCTGACTTCAATACCTTAAATTCCTCACTTCCTTACCCACCCCCCTCACCCTGAAAACTCTTCCTTACCCCTTTCCTTACCTTTCACTTTTTCCACAGATGCAATGAGCTCCTTAACCCACTCCCCCAACCTTGGCTCATCCTATCCATACCCTCCCCTATAACTCCCCTTGTGTACATTGGCCCTTTTTCTTGAAAACTTGTGTATATAAGCTTCCCTTTGTGTATAATTGTTGCCTGATGATGCAGCTTTGCTGCGAAACCTTGGTCGCATGTATCTTTCCTGTGGTGTAGTAAAAAGTTAAAAATGAATCTCTGCAGGATATAAAATTTGATATGTGCAGAATGAATTTTTTTCATATAATTCTTCTTTGCTTTAAGGGTTACAATCGCTCATATTGTTAAATGTCACCTCATACTGTCATTATATTATTTTTACAGTAGTCGCGGGTTAGTCCCGTTGTAGCCTACGAAAGTCTACTTTAATTCAGTGTGAATGTATCAAGATATTTAAATGGAAATATTAAAAATAAAAAAAGATCTTAGCACTGGAAAGTGGGGAAATGTACATTTAATTCCTTTAGCCTGTATTTATTGAATATTCATTATAGGCTGCTGAATTATCCTAAAATACTTGACTTTATCATTACGATTCTGTGGAGTAAACAAGTTAGCAAGCAACAGGAATTCAAATAATAGAGTAGATGAATTTTTAAAGAAATATGTCCTTTAACTTTCAGTTTTGATTGGTTACTTCATGAGTGATTGCATCGGCGTTTAAATCCCTACCACACATATATCTAGATCTACGATCTCGTAATTTTCTCCGCAGCTACTTACCATTCCAAAGCTTCCTTCTCCAAGTTTCTCCACAAGCCGAAGCCTATGCCTCGGGAATTCAAAAAGCGGGTTATCGCCATCAAGAGGCTCTCCATCTGGTACTTTGACTGGCGTAAACTTCCCAGGGGTGAAGTGCTGCTCCCTTCGCTCGGTCTGCGAAATTTAAAAGTTGAGAAAAATATAAATTTGGAGCTCTGAAAATCGAAAATAAGATTACATTTTCATTCCGTTGAGGTGAGTGATCTCTCAATGTCACTTTATGATGATGAAATTCCTATCACATTCATCGTGGAGTTAATAGAAAATAGTGTTTCAAGATTACATGCTCTTTGTATGATACTGAATTATTATTATATACCATTATATAATGATTATTATATATCATATATATAATTATATAATAATATATTATTATACTATTAAACCTAATATATTTAGCTGAAGTATATATTAAAAGCTTTTCCTTCCATTTAATATCCTCTGATGCATTTTGCGTTTCTCTCACTTTAAGGTAGTTGTTTCTCGTTTCTCGGAAAAAAATTACGAAAACGCAGAGAAATCGAGATAATATACTTGGCTATGGAAATTGCAAGTGATTTCTAAGGAGCATGGTGAGATGATTTTCATAGGAAAGGTATGTTTCGTAGCCTTTATCGATACTTTCTCAAATATTAACGGTATTATTGAACAATATTACTTATTGACATTAGAAATAATAATGATTTTCTATAATTACCTTTTCTGAAATTCACTGAAAGATGTTTTAATTATACAAATTATAAATAGTTAAATATTTAAATCGAGTTTCTCCTGCAATATACACAGCTATTTCATGCGTGTCGTATTACCATGCCTAACCAGATTTATTCAGATTCATGTATTTTCTGTCAATTAAAGTAATCACATAAAACTAGCCGCCAAATGTGATAAACCTAGAATTTTATAACATGTAGTATGTCATTAATATAAATGACGAGGTTAAGAAGCTGTGGGAAATATTAATCTCATTGAAGATATTTCCTTAGCTTAAAAAAATCCATTTAGAGAGTGACCTGAAACCTGGTATTTTACAAAAACGAATATCTAGAAAAATTAAGACACTCTTAACGGTTTTTCATGATTCGACGATCACTTTCCTTAAATTCAGTGTGGGTGATAGGTCCTTGGAGCGCAAATTTGAATGCAAAACAGAGTAAAGAATATTCAGTTGGGATAACTTTATCGACCATAGTAACCTTATATTCCATTCACGAACCCTTCTGCTTATCCCTTCAACTCCGCGCAACAAGTTGCCCTCTCCCGGGAGACCATCGGCGGACCCTTGCTACCAAGCCTTGCTCTTGCTGCCTCCCTTCACACCCACGCTCGCGCCGCGTTTCCGCCCTCAATGTCGTCGACCCTCTAGCTAACCGTGTCGATCGACCCAAACAAAAGCCCTGTGAAAAGGCACTTCGCCAACAGGTTAGAGAGAGGTTGACGCCGCGAGTTCTCGGACGACTAAACCGGGAGAATGCCCTACGCAAAATGGTTCGAGGAGCAGATGAATTGGAAGGAGAGCGAGGGCGCTGAGTGGCCTACGGAGCTGAATGAAGCTCGCGCTTGTTCCATTCCGTCGTCAAATGGAAGTCCGTTCGTTCGACGAGAATGCGTGATATAGAAACATTGGATTTTACTCGCAAGGAAATAACATTTTTCTTTGAGAGAGAGCCCAATGATCTAGCTACGGTATGTATATACGGCTTACATTTTCTATTCATGACGACCCAAGTTGAGCGAGAATAGCAGAGCCGGATACGAGAATATCAGACGGATATTGAAAAGCCTCCATAAGAAAGACGTAATCAGGCTCAAATTAATTCTAATAAAAATTAAAAGATATGGAGGAAACTTGACTTATAAAAAAAATAACATACCAAAATTTTAATGATGGATACTTTTAGGTTATAATGTTTACTAAAGAAATCTAAAAATAAGTTTCTCATTTATAATAATATGATTTTTGTACCTTTTACAGTAAAGACACAAACAAGAAAGTGAAATTGAATATATACCCAGTAAGCTTGCTGCTGGCAATATTTTTCTGTAATTTTCTGCAATTATCTGTGGTAATCTAAGACCACCCAATTCTCTCAGCTTTTGCTCATAAGCGACTTCATGATACAATTGCTGAATCTTCCAGTTCATAGTTATCGATAAAAAACTTATAGCGCAATCATATATTTCACACCTTATGATCTAAATATCAATTTTATGTAAAAGTGAACCAAACAATTGAAATACGTTTTCATATCACTAACATTATCAAACACATCCATCGATAACTTCGTATTAATCCTATTTGATTCGTTGTTATTCAGCAGGATTCGATTTTTGACATTTCATACTTAAAACATTCACAGATGAAGGCGTAGTTTTGTGTGAATTCCTCATATCCAAGGAATGAGTAAAAGAAGTAACACTTTTTCCAGTTTTATACAGCTAGTTCGAGGAGATCGTTCGGTTTGGTAATTAATCACTATAATCGAGTTTTCAAAAAAATTAACGAATATATGTGGAAAAAGTACCACTATCTTCCGTTAATTTATTTGGTTTTAAAAATTAGTTGAGCTGAACATTTTGGAGTTTGATGTGGATATCCTCCATATCGCTTTATTTTTAAATCTAAATCAGAATTATAAGTCATACAATATAAAATGGAAGATAGAGAATGATTTGTACATTTGGTATATTTTTGACTGGAGAAACGTGTAATTATATTTTCTCATACAGTAAAAAGTACAAGAGGTAAATTAAACTATAAAAAAAATAAAAGCAAATTTATATATTCTACATTTTTACTATAAACTCGACCTTTAACGAAACTTAACTACTTTGTTAATGGTGAATTGTTAAGTAATTTCTACAATTATTCACTCGTGAATTTTATGATGAATATCTTAAAACTCAGAGAGTATTTATTGCTTAAAAATATAAGTAAAAAAATGGATTAACAGAAAAACCCTAGCTATATATGAAGAGGCAATTTATAAGGAACAATCACTAACTAAATGAATTTTAAAAGACGCTCTTTAACTTTAAATGCGTTATTCCCCTTTTAGGAAAAGATTGCTTCAGATAAAGGGGCATCACCTTTCTAATGTGAACTCTATTTCCTTACCCAAGGGACGATACGGCCCACTTCTATTTAATCGCCGTCCCGGAGAAAGAAGTTGGGCTCTTGAGGTGGCCCTTAGCGTAAACGAGGAGGAGGAGTTGGACGGGGTAGTTGTGAGAAGCAAATGAATTCGTGAATAGCGGGAGAGCAGAGATAAAAATCGGGAAGAGAACTGAAGGTATAGCCCAGAAGTAAGCGCACCCATAGTTTAATGTATCAGGTCATTTATAAACCCTGAAAGCTTCTGTTCATTATTTGAGCATAAAAATACTTAATTGTTTACTTTTTCTCTTGTTGAACGAATATAATCGTTGATCAAGGAGGTCGTTCAAGAAGGTCTCCGTATTTTATATAGTTCATCGAATAAAGGGTAAAATAGATAGGAAAATCTTCAGGGTTAAAAATAATTTACCAAATTTCCTTCATCTTACAAATAATACTGTATAATCTATTTTCTAAAAAATTTGGAATAGTATTTGAAATTTTATATCATTCAGAACTCGAGGAATAAGGACTAACTTTCAAAATTTCCAAAATCTTCTCTTTCAAGAGTTAGGTTCCAAATACACTTCTTAAGTTTAGTTTCTAATTCTCCCTTATCTTTCCAAACTTCTCTGATACTTTAATGGTACTCTGATCTTTAATATAATGTCAAAAACCTAAAATAATGTCATTAGAACGCATTCACTCGACTATGAAATGTAACGTATTGCATCAACTGTAAACAAATGACCACTTTATTCAGTACAAAGTTAAGAGCACGAATTTATATGAAGTAAGTTCGATTCCTTCAACGAATATTTTAATTTTATTATAAAATGACACTCCGGCTGCCTCTTCGCGGTAACTACCCATGTTATATTTTAATCCAATACATATCACGCGATAACAAATTCAAAAGTAATATAACTGAATATAAGTGTAATAGTAACATCTCAATCTACATATGTCACAAAACAGCAGCTATTAAATGACTGAAATAGTGATTTGTAATATATCGGTCCAATTTGAAAAGCGTTCTTTCAAACGCATAGTTTTATATACGTACTAACCTAACATCAAAAAGTTCATCACTGTACTTCCTCATAGATATAAAAATGGATAGGGCTTATCTCACGTAGCAAGACTTTAGAAGTTAGCTGAGAAAAATTTTAATTAAATTGGCTTTTTGCATCATTCTCTTCATAAAAGAGTTACAGAGAGCTTGCAAATTGTTGCCCATAATCATTGGTAAAGATTTATTTGTGTGGAAATTAAAAATTAGGGCAGCTCTTCCGTAAGGTTCATTAAGCTTTTGCTAAGAAACCACAGAAGCTTTCAAGTTGAAAATAAATCGGAAGATGATGTCATTAAGGAACACTACCTATTTCTCCGAAAGGAAACGATAGTTCAGTATTATAAAGGGAAACTGAAATAGTTACTGTGAAATCAATTAGTGTTTTAGTTAGTGCAAGATTCCTTCTCTCTTTACCTAACTACAAGTAACTACCATATTTACTTCTTAGACTATATGAAGCCGTACAAAGAACTGAGAATTCATACAGAAAGAAAAAGACATGGCTATAAGAAAATATTCTATTCAAACGCGATTTTATGTGTTTGTATTCCACAAAAGATAGCTCTTATATAAATTATTTATCGCTAATTTTTCGAATCATTGAATTTTTCAAAATATACTGTAAGAAATTTCTTGGGCAAAATAAATTCTATTTACGTTCGCAGTGGTACCTCGACTTACGAATCGCTCTACATACAAACATTTTTGGGCATGTGAGTTGTTTTACTTACTCCATTTTGACCTCCATTAACTTATTTTCGAGATACAAATCGGAAAAGACCGAAAAAGTATAATAGAAAATTGATTTTTGAGGTAAAGACTTTTCGAGTTACAAATTTCGAACAGGAACGTCTTAGGTTCTTAAACCTACCTACCACTGTACTTGATCTTTATATGTTTTAGATTTGTTTCATTCCTTAAAAGGGAATCTTTCCAATTATATATTTTTCCTATTATAAAACTGCCATAGGAGAGATGTTTACAATAGATGGCATGATAGGTTTACAATAGAGCTTTCGAGTGACGACAGAAAATCTCTCTCAAATTGATGGAAAAATTATAAAATGTGTTTACGTTGTACAAGTTCAAGCGGACTACTCCAAAAATTAATTTAATTTTGTGAATCACGAAAATTTTAAAAATATAATTGCGATGTACATTCATGTATGATTAAATTGAATGAAACGAGAAAGCTATAGCTAATATAAATAGTTCACTTAGTAATGAAAAAAGTTGTTTCTTCTTTACAAAGTCAATGAATTATATGGTTTAAAGGTTAAAAGTGGCATACTCCATACTGGTTTGCAAGGGAATGCTACGTACAAGGGAGAACGAGGCAACATTTTCTGGCTAAATTGTCATCAGTGAAATAGCCCTCGAATATTTTTACATAATTATTGAACTATATCGAGTGATAAATTATCTCAACATTTGATTGTATATACATGTATCAAAATGGAAACCTATTTAAATACCTCTGAAAAAAATTTACATAGGGTTAAGACAATAGTAATGTTAATATATTAAGATAACATGAAATATTTTTTTTGCTATTAACTCTCTATGAATTGCGCATATAAATGTTTTAATGAGAAATTCAAAAGAATAAGAAACTGAGAGAATACCGGTATATATATATAAAAATATATGTTGATATGAAAAATATCTGTTTGGATTAAAAAACACGATATTTTTCCTATTCGATTCAGCAAATCAGCTTCAATTCCAGAAAACATGATAATCAGAGGGTTTTATGGATTGTTGCAGCCGTCTGTATATTGAAAACTTCAATGCTATCCCATATCAAAGGCTTTCATAGTTCCGAAGTCATGAAATACTGGAAATAAAGCCCATAGTATTAAGAAGAAGCTAATGAAGATGGAGCTTGTAATGACCCTCATGTATCGTGTATCTAAGTTATGCGGTAATTTAATACCTCTTTCTTCTAATTTACGCGGCGCGACACGAGCAAAGTATAAAGTGACAAAAGAAAAGGAGGGATGAAATTCGTAGAGAGGAAAAGACGTGTGTGAGGGATGAGGAACAGTGCTTAAGGGCGTGTTGGTTCGCTCCCTGTTCGCCTCCTAAGCTTGTTTGTGTACTCTGCGTGAGCAGACCGGCGTCTTCGAAATGGATCCGCAGCGAAGGAGGAGAGTTAACGGCGGACGTGGAGAAGTTGGGTTTGTCTGCGGCGAAGAAGGTGGAGGACCGCGGGGGTGGTGAGGGATTGAAGTGAGATGGGGTGAGGAGATAGAAACTGAGTATCTCCCGCAGCTGCGTTCGCCGCCCTGAAAATGCAGCGACGTAAGCTGCGAGAGGATCACCGGTAAATCCCGGGTCCGGAGCAGAGCACCTGCTGCTCATGTTGGGAGTTGGGAGGAGCGCTTTCCGTGGAGAAGGGGCATGTATGGGACTCGCGATCGGGAACAGGATGGGGAGGCGTCCGAGGGTAGGGAAGGAGGAATAGGGAATAGCTTGCGGAGTAATGGGAAATGATTCCTCCGGGAGTTGAAGGAGACGCAGAAAAATTCGGGAATTTTAATGTTCGGTGTGTGCGCGCGCGCGGATTTTTTTTGCTGAAATAGGTAGGCACTAGAAGCCATTTCCGTTAAAATAGTCGTAGTGAAAAGCAATATTTCCGGTATCCCGCCGTAAAGTGGGCATGTCCATAAAACTCCGGCGAATTTCCAGTCTAGGAGCACGTATGGATCGGCAAAGGGGAAGTATATATTTTTTGAGGGAGAAAATATAAATGGATTTACTTCGGGTTAGGGGAGTGGCACGGTTGAAAGCTATATTTCCGATATGGCTCGTAAATTTGGATGTCATAAAAATGCCGGACGTTTTACTCTTTGCGCGCCCCGGGCGAATGGACGCAATATCTAGTATCTGTCGAAGTACGTCGACTTTTATAGTTTATCGGCTCTTTCCTCACTCAGTATCGGCTCTCAAATGTGAGAATGTCGATAAACGTGAAACAAATGATTGCTAACTAACCGAATGTATGTTTTATGAGATTTTAGCTGGTCGAATCTTAAGTTTATGCTCTTAAGAATGATAATCTCAAAGAAAGAAAGATAAATTACTACAATTACCAAAATATTATTTCAAGATAAACTCGAGTTACGGGATTAAACTCGAGTTTTCTGCAACTGCAGTTATACTCTAAAAAATCCGTGAAAACTTAAAGATAAGTGAATATTTAAAATAATTTCCAATAATTAACATTATGTTGTAGAATTTAATTAATTACAATTTCATATTTTTTATACATTTTACGTTGACGAGTTTGGCACGTAATTTCTTCTTTTTAGTGTAATTTTTGTATCTTAAAAGAATCATCACGAAATGTCATTTGACTTAAACCATTGCTTGTGCATGTCTTATTAGAATAGAATCCATATAATAGGATTAAATGGCAAATGTAGTTGATTTTTAATGTAAAATGCACGTGTATTCATGGAGATAGTTAAAGATAAGTTCAATTCCGAAGAAGAATTTTCCCTGTTCAACCGATAATGCATTGATATGCTCAAGCATTTTTATTACAATCACGGTACTTCTTTGATAGCAATGGCAGTCCTTACATTTCCAGATTTCACCAATAAATTTATATGATAAAATTACAGGACCTTCTTTACACTCTTTGTCAATCCTTTTCCTTCTTAATATATACACAACGGCAAGTCTACACACATTAGGACATATCAGTGTGATTCCAAAGAACATTATTTTCAATTGGCACGTTTTTGTTAAAAACTATAACGAATATAAGATAGTATTTATTGCTGTAATATTTATTTGATCTCTTTTGGGGTTTCAAAAAAGACCAGCCTACTAACTTTTGAAATCTCATTGTAAGGGATTTAGGCGAATCATCGAATGAAGTAATTACATTCTTAATGTCGGAAATGATCGCTCATTACAGAAAACTGGGATGAGAATACGGAGATAAGAGGTGAGTCAGAGAGCGGGTACATCTGAAGGACGGCGATAAAGTAAGACGAGAAAAATCGAAATAGAAAGCGTGAGTAGTGCGGTTTTCAGCCGTGACACTCGGAGAGGCGGCGAGGGATCAAGTATACATGGGAACGAGCGCACGAAACACACCGAAGCCGCAAAAAAAAGGCAACGAATGGAACAACTAACATCGACGGATCCCCATTTCCGGGTCGACACCCACACGATCCCATCACATTCGCAAAGGAACGGGTCCTTCAAATAATTTTATTTTACGGATCCCGTATCTCGTTAGCCATCACGCCTCCTTTCCTCTCCTCCTTAAAAACCTTCAGAGTTGATCCATCTCTCTCTTCCCGATACTCTCCCGAAAAAGGAGCACACGCACGCGGATGAAAAAAGCGAGCAGCGAAAACAAACTTTGAGATGCGCTTCCCATCGCGGAAATCTCCTACGACCTTCAGGGAGCACGAATCTTACGGGAAAAATGGCGGCGAAGAACCTGGAGAGGCACGCTCACTCTACCGAGTTTATCCTTTGCCAAACTTACGCGGATAGGGAAAGGGGAATATCGAAATATAGAAGGCGATTTGGGACGGTTTTCCTTTCCTTAGGATGGAAGGAAGAAAAATCATGGGGATGAGGTAAGAAAGAAGAATTCCGGAACAAAAAATGATGAATGGAGGAGGCAAAAAAAGAGAATTTCTTTTCTTCCTCCTGTCATGTGGCTCCACCCTAAGGCCGAAAATCTTCCTCTGAGAGAGCCCCTCGTACATTCACTCCACAGGAAAGAAAAGAGATGGCTCAAGGAGAGGAAATGGAAATATTATGGACAACTGGAGTTACGTTTATACATATATATATTCCCGTTGGGAGAATGGATGCGCCCTTTCTCCAGCGACCTCCACAACCAAAACCGTGTCTCGCTCTCTTTCTACTTCGCTTATTCAACGTTTTCTCCTCAAATGGAGAGATGTACTACCGGTGGCTTTTCTGCGCGAAAGCCTCCGCGTCCATAGATTAAAGCGCCGCCGTCGAGATAGCTCGCGCTGCAAGAGAAAATGGGGAAGAGCGGAAGAAATGAAGAGGAAGGACAGGCAGAATTGAGTGAGGAGGGGGATTCCCTGTCGGAATGGAAGGTAGACAAGACCTCGTTCCGTTTCTTATCCCATCCAGGATGATGGGATTCCTCTAGGGGAAGAATATGGAACTGAAAAGGTTGGGGGGTTCGTTTATTTTGGAAGTAAAATTTCTAAACTTGTCTGCGTATGTTTCGGATTCAATTTTCAGAGAGGTATTTTTCGTGGATGGTCGAATAATGTAATAATCAAAATAAGCGGAATAAAAGCAGGATATTCTTTCGTTTCCATATTCTAGACTTGAGGTCGCCATTTTTAACAATTGTTTCTCTATCTACTTCTATGTCAATTTTTAATGAGAAATGAGATTGGAAGATTTAGAATCCAAAGTTTTTGTTTCGATTAAACTAGATCGAAGGTAGAAAAATTAATTCTCTTGGTATTTTTATCTTTTTTGTCTTTTATTTCAGTGTCTTAATTTATTGTACGTAGATACCGTCATAGTTCCGTTTTCCTTGTTATACAGTTTTTTTCGCCCAGCCAAAATTACCAAAAATTTTTCTGCTCGATTTAAACGTCCAAAGTGATTTTTGACTGGAAATCTAACTGGACTGGAAGCATTTTTATGAATCTTACGCATGTAAAATGTCCAAGTACACTCTAGTAATTGATAATTTTTTATATTTTGTACTTTAAACGTAAAAAAGTATGTAATTATCTTCAATCGTCTGATATTTCTACTGACGATTTTCTTTAGTTTCACATGACGATTTTTTCATTCAGTTTTGCGGGTATTTCAGTAATTTTATGAATAATGAATGTTGATGAGATTTTGTACTCATACATTCCAAAAAGTAACACACCTTGTAAGTTGGCTCAAATTCAAAATTCTCCAGCGCATGAACCACAACATTAAGATTTTCGTACCAAATAAGTTCCAAAAGTTTTCTGAGAAACTATTATCTGCGAAATAGTTCTTTCAGAGTGATATCATAACAACTGAATTTCTCTGAAATAGAAATACTTTGTGCCCTTTGAAGCCTTTGCCTTATCGCCTTATCGTCGAATGGAAAGTGAGTATGTATTTCTCCGGAAATTTCATTCGTAAATTCCTTGGTGGCAGATTCATTGCTTATTTCTCATTCAATCTTGCGAGGGGAAAAGTTTCATTGTAACCCCCAAAGCGTCTCTGAGATGCAGCAATTAACGTCAATTATAATTTAATGAAATAACGGAGGGGCAACAAAATGCTCACCTTAACTATGTCAGTGGCAGCGTAGTAGTTCTCCAGAGGCGCGCTGGATGCGGTGGTTGCGGGCGCCGTCGTGGCAGTTGTGGCGGGAGCCCCGTTAGAGACGACCGCCGGTGTGGTTGGGGGGATGGTCGTCGCCCCGGAGACGTTCTTGCCAGCAGTCGTGTAATTGCTCTGCATCTCGTAAGGTGGAGGGCGCGAAGTGGGGGGAGGAGGCGGCGTCAAGTTGTAAAACGATGGAGAGTTGAACTTCACCTCATCCTGGAAACTGTTCACGCTGGTGAAGTCTGCGAATTGAAGGAAAATTAAAATTAACCAAATTTGGTGCGAAGGCTTTCGTCGTGGAGTGTCTCCGAGATTGCGTTTTTGAAATTTGCAGCAGTCCTCCAACCCGCCGTGAATGCCGAAAATGAAATCAAATGTAACCTAAATCATTCCCTGCCAAACTTCATATTATCAAGTGAGACTAAGAACAGTCTTTGAAAGTAAAATTATACGAATCTTGAAAATTAGTTTTTAATCTTTCAAAGTCAATTTGAACCCTTGATATTTTTTGTGAATAAAATATGTTTAAATTCGATCCAAATAGTCTCAATCTACTTGAATGCGAGACAATGTAATTCAACTATCCAAACTACTATTAAACATCTGAAATAACAAATTATCCGAAAGTAATCTTAAATGAGATGTTAAGGAAGTGTATTTGTCTTTCGACTATTGTAGGCAGTCGGCTTTTATAATAGCCGGGAATTTTGATAATAAATTCAGTTAGTGTACTAAAACTGATGTTAAAATGTAGTTTACCAAATTAAAGAAGATCTTCTTACTTTAGTATGATAATAAAATTGTGAACTACACGTGTACCGTTTGATTGAGAGCTAACACTTTGAATATAGAGATTACGCAGAATTCCGCGTTATTGAGAATATTAGTGAAAATGATGGTCGGACCTGAAGTATATACTATAGTTATATAAGTATTTACAGACAATGCAACATATCTTACTACTTTACATCACTCCAACTTTTCATGACGGTTATGCATTCACAGGACCTGTGGTATATGTTGAAGTAATGGCCAATTTTACCTAGTTAAATTAAATTCACGTTGGTATAAGGCCTTAATACCTTACGTTTTTACTTAAAACATATATCCAACTAACTTAATATTTCAACTAACATCACTGCATTTACTTCGAGTTAGTTGCAGGAGGGTATAGATGTTCTTTTAATATCAAGTGACACTCTATTTCTTATGCATGAGTTTAAAAAATATACCTAACAAAGTGAAGAAAAAATTACTGTGTACAAAATTTCGATTTGCTCTTCAGAGAACGTAAACCTTGAATATTTTTGATAATACTACCAGAAAAATAGGAAAATTTCTTGTTCCTCATAGATACTCGTTACACAAGAATATTTTAAAGATTTCATTGGTAATCCTATTCATGTCACTGAATATCAGCACGGGATTTCAATAGAGAGTCTTTAATATGAGGTGAAAATTATTTTTTCCATGAAATTTGGCAAAGCAAGGTTTATGTTAAAGTAATTCGAATTAGAGGTAATTATAGGTATTTTTGTGCTCCGAACTAACGTGTTTTTTCTGCAATTCTTCAAACAAGAAAATTTATACTTCTAATTAACAGGAATGATTGAAGGCATTCCTCCTTAATTTACCCCGCATTACAATCGCAAATAAATTCTCTCCGTGGAGGCCCAAAAAGAGCGAGTCTAATAAAATAAAAGGAGCCTCTCTCTCCAAAAGACAAACAAGCAAACAATTTTCGCCCTCGCTTCGTCGGACTCTCATTAAAAAAAAAGTTTCCTCCGACTGAAAATTTCGACTTCGTCAGCAGAATGAAAGCAAAAAAATGAAATAAGACAAGCCTGACCGTAAGCCAAAAAAAGGCAAAGAGATGGGGAACAGCATTCTGAAAGTCTCGCAGGAAATTCAGCCGTGGAGTATCGGGGGCGTGAAGTAGCTCCCAATTTTCCAGGACGCTTGTTTGTACACACAGACTCGCTACAGTTTCCTTCCGCACCCATCGCCACCCACCGGCCCTTTTTCCATTCCGCGTCGCCTACAAAGTCATGCCATCCTTTTTCTCCACGAGGAATTTCCAGCCTTTAAACCCTCTCTCTCTCATTCAACCCCCAAAATACAAATCCAACCTCCCCTGTTTGCATCCCTCTATCCCGTTCCTCAATTTCGGCTCCCCGTCGCGATGGGACGTAGGAAAGAGTTCACACACACACACCTCTCATACCGTTGATTCCACCTGCAATTAAGCCAGCCTCTCCCCAAAGGCGCTATACCTTCGACAAACGACCTCCGACGCTGTTGGTTTCCCCGGCGCGTTCTCTGCATTCGCCGACCTTTCGCCCATTTCATCACCCCACTTTCCCCACGCACATTGTCGCGGAAAAGGCTGCGCCCCTTTTACTCTCTAGGTGGTCCTCGTCACCGGGGCACTAAATCTGAGTTTAATTACATCACGTTTGTTGCGTGCAGAGCAAATAGCGGGAGGCTTTGCTCGTCGCGATGAATTTCACTCTCGCGGTGGCGTATGCACCCTCGTTTTTTATTTGGTTTCGGACGCGAAATTTCACGGAACGTTTTACGAAGTTTTTGGAGATTATGTTTTCCTTTCTTTCTCGTTCGGTCAGTGAACCTAAGAGGTCGATTCCAGCGATATGAAAGGGCAGAATAGGAGGTGAATGATCCCGGATATGTTAAAAGAATCTCTTTGGACAGATTAAGCGGCGCGGTTCATTTTTAACGCAGAAAATTTATCGGAATTTATTTTTGCAGAGGTGTTGTCAAGGCTATTCCTCAGTCTGAATTGCTTACATACGGAATCAGTGAAGCGATAGTTCCCACAAAAGTTAACAACAGAATGTGAATGGCGTAGAAGCGATAGAAAGAAAAGCATGTTCATTTCCACGTGATCTGCATTTTGTCAGTTTCATTGTACGATTTCTCATCTCATTCGTGTGTTACAAAGTAAGGTAGAAAAATTAAATTAAACAGGATTCCCTCTTGGGCGTTTGTGGATACTGCATATCAATAAAAACTCTGTGGTCAATCAGCTCTGGAGAGGATAGACAAAGGTACTATTGATTATATTCCCTTCACTGTTTATTGCTATGCAGGTTGTAATAAATAATTTTCCCGATATTAATATCAATACTGCCTGTAAAAATGGCCACATAGCGACCTAATGATTGTAAGTACAAGAGTATAGTGTATAGAATGAGAGAATTGTCTTAATAGAAATTCGTGAATCCACGCATATAGGAAGACTAATGGAATTATAATTACGGCTTCCCACTTACTTAACTGGTTACTTAAAAATTAAGATAACGTACAAATTATAAATATTCTGCTCCTCGATATACCTGCAATCCTCAGTGAATCACGCAACAATCATCTCAAGCAGCCGAAGAATAACAAATGAGAATTTTGTTGTGTGATATTTATCTTACCAAACTCAATAGATGTTCATTCAACAGTTATTGAGATTTGCATCCTCCCGCTTCGAAAACTATAAGCGCCTGATCAGCCGCATCAGATAATCTAATAATACCTCAACACCCTGTCATACTGTTTTAACTCAACGAAAGCTCATGTCGAAATAATTTTGCTTAATATTGTCTGTCTGTCATTTTGGCACAGTACATAGGTTATAGGAGTACCATTTCTTTCTTAAAGGATTAACATACCTGTGTATTCTCCACTCTTGCTCGAAGAGATGTCTTTCTTCAACAAGCAGCCATACTCCTGCTTTCCACCGGGAAGTTTGTAAGGTTCGTGATAGACCGATGAATTCTCGCTGTCTGATTCTTCTCCAACAGCCACGTGGCCATACACTCCGCCACCTCCTCCTCCACTCCCAGATTTTCCACTACTTCCCTTTCCCTTTGACTTGATCGACCTCGTCAAACCGTTTCCTATTGGCGTCCCCATAAGGTTCATATTCATCTTGAGATCCCTCATGTTGATTGTTACTCCCCCTACTCCTCCGGCGCTTCCGGTTCTTCCAACAGTGGAGGCGCTGGGACCCACGGTGGCTCCACTAGGGGTCCTTCCGATTCGCTTTCCGGTCCCTCCCGTTATGCCGCACACTCCACTGCCTCCGTACGCGAATCCTCCGATGACCCCGAGTCCGTCGCTGGTCAAGCCCCCGCCGAGCCCCACGTTACCGACCCCCGTACCGGAAGAAGTCGATGAGCACAGAGGCCCATGGGCCCCTTTGAGGGCGGTGTGCTTATGGAGAGCGTCGCCTTTCTTTCTGCTTCGTCGCACCATTAGGACGGCGGTGGAGACTAGAAGAAGAGCCACAACCGCTAGAACTCCAGTAATCAGTCCGATGTAGGCTTGGTGGTTACTGCTGGTTGCACTTGTAGCTGAAAAGTGAAATGATATTGTTTCGATGAATGGGGAACTTTACAAACTGCAGTTTTCAGAACTATATCAGCAATAGTTTTTTATATTTCTGAGTGGAACTGAATTTTTTTAGGATGAAAATTTTTCAATGGCCAGTCGAACATTTTCCCAACGGTAGAGAATCATATCATCGCTGGAATATTCGTTCCTCTTAGAAAAAAAAAATAGTTGGTTCGAAACTTATGAGGGATTAATTCTGAAGTCATAACGCAAAACCTTTGAAAGTATACAACCCTATATCATCGGAGTGTCGGAGTGATTAAAATTCATGAAAACATTTCCACTCACGTAAACATTTTTGATGAGCTACTACTGTTTGGTCGAGTTTTGGCCGAGTGGCGTTTTCCATTGATGTTACGTAGGCTTAACGACAACGGAAAATTCCACTAATGTACAATGTTTAAAGCACTGAAAAAATACCCCTGAACTTAATTTGGATGGATTTCTACGTACCAAAAGTTTACAGTCGAAGAAAAATCCCTATAATGATGACGAATTAACACTAGTTCCATCGACATTACATTAGAATGTTCGATGACAAATAGTTTTATGGATTGTGAAATATTGAATTACAGAAGCTGGACAAGCAAACGACGATTTAATGTACAGAAGCAAAATATGTCATTTATCTGGCGACGGACGGATTAGACTTCTTTTAACTATATATTTTTTAATTATAACGTTAAATCTCACCTCTATGATTTTTTCATCGATTGAATAACAAATCTGTCCTACTTCAATAATTAAACAGAATCTATGAAGTGTTGTGATGTCCTCTAATTATCCCCAATTCATCGTAGTACTCCTAATTTTTTGCTCTAAATTAGCATAAGAGAGAATGAAAATTGAAGTTTCGTTTATTCGAATGAATGAAATACTAAATTTCCATTATTTCCATGATATATTCCTTTTATAATTATATTCTAATTTAGTCTAACAAAACGCCTAGAATCACGAATACAGTATATCCCATAACAAATTTTTTCTTCTTGACTTTTTGACATCATAGAGTAAAGCAGCAAAGTGGGTAAAATTAGTATTCACAGCACGTATTGCTTTCTATTTACCTGGAGTTATCTCTTTCCTGGCGTGAGTTGTTTCGCCTCCGGTTCTGGGCTCTTCTGGGCTATCTTGCTGGAGATAGTACTGCTTCAGCACATCTTCTGACACGTTTCCTTGCATAGGAACTAAAACGAGAAAAAAAGACATGAATCACAGTATCTTGAACTCTAAATGGGATTTTATTTAAACGTAAATTTACACGGTTCCAGATAAATTCTTTTCATTCGTTACAGAAACAAAATTCAAGTAAGTTCTTTCTATTATAGCTAAACTCATTAAAAATCCCGTTATCGTCTTAGAGATAATTAAATCGTTAAATTCAACTAAGTTCTTTCTATTATTGATAAACTCATTAAAAATCCCGTTATCGTCTTAGAGATAATTAAATCGTTAATTTTTAAGTAATTTAGTTCCTCAGTGAAAAAATGGGTCTTTAATAATACATAATTGTATACTTAAAATACAGTTTAAGAAATATATTTCACTACTTGATAATATCTCTTTATGAGATGAAAAATTTCTTTCTGAAACCTCGAAATAAAGTTTTCCTTGCGAAAAGTTAATGAGTCTATTATTGACTTATTTGCAATTTTTATCAGAAATAAGTGATATTATGCCGTTATTTTCTACTATCGGAAATAACCTAAAGAATCGGTCGCATAATTCTTGAAGAAAATCAGAAGAATATAAAGAAATAAAAATATTCATTGAATAGGGCCTAAATTAAAGCAACTGGCGGAATGAATTAAAGCATTCTTAGTAGCTACGCTAACAATCAGAACGAGAAAATAATTCTCAACTGATTTTAAGACCCGAGAAAATTTTCTGGAACATTCTCTGCAATATCAGAGGCAGACGATGGAAATCCCGGTAGAAGTTTAGAAAGCTGTGATGAGAGACTGCTTAAGAGTTGGGAACAAATATCGAAAGAGTTGGAAACAGGAAAGAATAAAAGGATCCAAATGAAAGAAATCAAACATGAATAGAAACGACTATGGAGTGACTGCCGTTTTTTCCGTTGAGTCGCTTCCTATGGTGATCGAATGAAGGATAAAAAATGACAGTTAGGGTAATTAACCACATTAGTAGTACGAATAGCAATTGGAGAGCGCGTCACTTCCATAAAGCCCCTCTCCCGTCTCTAGGGTATTCTGCCAGCAAAGAGATTTAATTAGCTCTTCTTCCGGAAATCATCATCTCGCGCTTGCACGGGACAACGCTTCAGTAAAGAATAGATGTAGGCGGAGAAGTTTTCCAGAAGGAAGAGTGGGAGAAAGAGAGAGACCCTGATGAAAAAAAAAATCGAAAAGAAATTCCAGAACTTCGCTTTTATGCCTCGCGCCATCCGGCAGAACGTCGCAGAGGAAAACACTGCGGTAGGCGTCCTCTCTTTCGTAATTTTTCGGTTTGTTTGCTCACCGTCCCCAGTTACAGGGAAGAGAGAAGAAAAATGTATTTATTCATTCCCTACTACATATTTCCATCTACTAAGTCTACATGGCCTCTTCGATTATGTTATATCTTTCAACAATAGTATATATAAATATATATACATATATATCAGTGGTAAAAGGAGTGTGCGTGTGAAAGGATTTATTTCACAGATTTAAATAAAGCTAATACGATAGCAATGAAAAATAGCAGGAAATGAAAGAGTATTGTTTGTTTATCCCATGATAAAATGCATCTAAAATTGTGTAATTAGAGCGATAGTTGCAAAAGAAAAGAATGAAGCCTAATTTCTTCCGATAAATAACTCTTCATAGAGATAAGTAGAGAGGTAGTATAGTAAAGATGAGTATAGAGAAGATTAAGCAAAGATTCTTGATTCTATTTAAGTATCCCCATAAAAGAATCCATTATAAATTATATATACCCATAAAATTAGTCTTCGGCTCATAAAAGATGACTAGCAGTTCCATCCCCTAAAGAGCTACTATATGTCAACGATTAACAAATAACGTTCAAGCAAAACTGAGAAAACAAACATGTTGTCATTTTTGTTTGATGTCTCTGCTTTCTACAAAGCTACCTAGCTTGCGCGCGCACTCTCTCGCATGTTTGAATTCCTTTTGTAACGTACACGATAGAAGTAACAGGATAAAAAGCGAACGAATTTAATACTATTTTGTAAGCACCACGGTGGAAAAGGCCAGTAATAGATTTCTAAACCTCTGCGAGGCATTTCCTTATTGTTCACTTCACCAGGAAATACATTCCCTTTTCATCCATGCCCTTCTGAAAACGCAGTTCAATCTATTTTTTTCTTCTTGAGGAGACAGAGAGGAGTCGTATGGATCCATTCATCTTTCTATCTCCAGATATGATAAGCTCAGGTGCGCTTCCCTCAATTATTTATCTCTAAGACTTCTTTTTTTGGAGGAACGTGCTCGAGTGATCTGCTTTTTGGTCGGATTTCTTGTTTCCTTTCTCATTCTCCTTTAGGCGCAGAGATAGAAAAACACTGAGAATAAAGAGAAATAGTCTCGAAGAGAAATTCGACGATACAGGAAAAATATGAAGCGGCATACATGCGTGCCAGCGATGGAGTTTCGAATGGGATTTTTGGAGGCGCGCCGATGGTTGCTCGGACACCTCAAGGGTTTCCTTTCATTCTTCAGTGGAAAAAGTTTATAACAGATCCTTATTCAAACTAATTTGCAATCACATTAAAGAGTTTTATATAGAGAGGAGTTGAAAATGTCCTCGCTTTTGAAATGTTTCCTCGCTTTGGGGGGTTTATCGGAAATGAAGAGTAATCGCTAATCGTTTTCTTTCTTTTTTGTTCTATTCTAATCATTATTTTTTCAAAATACAGATCCCTTTAAACTTTCGCCTCTCAGGAACTTACTATTCAAAAGTTTTGTTGCTAAATAGAAGTTAAAAGCAAATACGATCAATCTGCATCATTAAATTCGATATTCTGAAAATGGGTAACTCTAACGTATTATTTTCTTGCCTTGGGGGAGATAAATGAGACAGAGGTAATATATAAAAGTTCAGCAGACCAGAACCATCCATGAAATAGATCTGATTGAGAAAAAGTTAAGGAGAGATAAATAAAAGAAATGAGTTGGTTGTATTTCTGTTGTGTACTTAAAATAGAAATGCATCATTTTTATCAAATTCCAGTTATAAAAATGTTGAAGTACACAACGAGAAGTTTCAATTTGTCTCAATTAACCCGGTTCATTAAAAATAAAATTTGGCTTGGAGTTGGAAAATGTTTGATTAGATTTTATTTGTAACCTAAGCGCAATCAAGAATAGTACTAAATAAATGTTCGTACTTTGGTACGTGAGTAAATCATAGAAACATCAACGGCTTAATATTTAATCATATTGAATAACCTTATTTCTGTTACTATAATTTAACAACACATTAATAGCTTTAAGAATAGAATAAAAGATTTCTCTTGCATAGATCCTTAGCTATTTATATTAAATCGGTTTCTATTTTGTCAGCAATCCAGAAATGTATAATATCGATTATCGCAACAAATAGTAGTTTAAAATTGAGCACAACAACCGGACAAAATTGCCTGAATAGAACATGTAAATCCAGAAAGAATTAGGCAGAATAAAAAGTAGAGATAGAAAGGGGAGAGATTTGGGAGATGAATTCATCACGGAGCTAAATCGAATGGTAATTGTGAGATTTCACGCGTGTTCCGGGAAATGTATATAAAAGGAAAATCGACGTTTCCAACGGGGACAAAATCGCAGGATCCAATTGCATTTCTGATTGCAGGTTATCAAATCCCTTGTACACTCCCGTTGCATTTGTTTAAATAGGAACGTACGTTAAAAGTGATTTTTTGCCATCCCGTAACACAGCGCAACCCCGCAAAAAGTAAACGAGGATATAACATACGAGAACAGCAAACATTTGAACAAGGCTGCGAGTCTTGTTCGATTGAAATATGCGTGTTATTACACTGCTCAATTCGTGAGTCGCTCTTGCCTCCCCGTAAGTTATCAACTCCATTAATGGTGTTTCGTGCCGTCCGACGCAAAATTACTTGTTATTGGAAAAACATTCCCGTCGGATCCTAGATATCAATACAGAAATGAGCCGTATGCAAAAATCCCTCTGTTCAAGGATGACGCAGGGAAACGCTAATTGCAAATTCAGGTATCCTACGTCGAAGAGAAGTGAAATTTGATTGCGTTTCAATTTTGCTTCCAGACAAGCGAGTTCATGAATCCGGAAACAACTTCTCTAGGGCGATACTCGGAAATTCTACCAGCCCTAATTAAAAAATCTTCTTTTCGAGCTCGCTAGCAGGCTTTAATGGGAAATCTTTGCCTAGGATACGATTTGACTATATGTTACGAACGAATGAATCGCAGATGATCCGTACGTGAAAAATACCCAACTGAAAGTCCGACAGAAAAAACAAAATCTGCCGTGTACGTTAAAAAGAAATGGGATGAAAAAATATGAGAGATACAAGGAGAAGGAAGAAGGCTCGCAAGATGCACAGAATAAGAAATAAGTTTCGTTGATAAGATATGCGATAAGCGAAGAAATTACCTTATATTACGCAGTTAAATGTCAAATGTTTCCGAAGTCTGTGTACAACATGTATCTTTCAATTCTCCAGTCAAATAATGATCTTCCAAAAATTCTTATTTTGTATATAATATATAAATAGATCATAGGATAGAATAGCAGTTCGATAATCTGAGGAAAAGCATGGAAATATTTTCATCAATACTCAAGTTACACATTAGAATCTGATCCCAAAATAACCTACTTTTTGTTTAAATGAAATGACATTAGAAAGAAAGGAGACAGTTCCCGAAAAGGATAAGGGATGTAAAGTCGAGTGATTTTGAGGAGGCGATTTACATAAAACCTCGGTCGGACAGACAGAAAGGGTCCATATTGCCCCACTGAAATACCTTTCCTCTTAAAATGGAATAAACGAAGGAAAAGCATACAGAGGAGGCGAGGAAGATATTCGAGACCAATCCTTCCAAACGGCGCAGATAATACCGTCCAATTTCAACCGTACTGAATTTGCCGATAGTCCAAAAAGGATCCTCTCTCGCCATCTTAAAAATCTCCCCGTTTCAAACCTCACTCCCTTTCATCCAACCGTCGCACTGCTCCAAAAACTCCTTGTCCACCCAAGTCACGCTCCGAATCGACGACAACCCCGAATCACAAAGTGAACCCTCCGCGCTTCATCGCCTCCGCTTTTTTCTTCCTTTGCGTTCTGTCGCTTCCTCATCTGGCTTCCGAAGAGCAGACACCCGTGCGCCAGTGGTTTTCCGAGCGGCTAGTGAAAGGGAGATAAGAGTCTCGCGGTAACGCGTCCAAGACTAAGATCCTCCGAGGCGCACTCGAATGCCATTTTCCCTCTTCGCTGTTTTCTTTGCAGCGAAGAGTCGCTTTCCCTCGAAGCCAGAGAAAATAGAGAGATGGAGATCTTTGGGAAGGGCGCTATAGGAGGCCGGAGGAGGAGAAAATTGGAGAGAAAAGGGTTATATAAAAGAAGAGAGGGACACAAAAGCTGTGTGTCACGTGGATGCTAACCTGATTAAAGAGGAAAAAGGTTTTTCTCTTCCGTCGGGACGGTTTCTCTGGTTGGAGAGAAACGAAAAACGTAGTCTAATGGAGCCAATGTGGGGTTTTCGGACGAGAGTTAGGTGGACGCGAGCCTAGATTCGGGCTTTAGGTCTTCATTCCGTGAAATTGGAATTGACTGATTAGTGGAACAGAAAGGCTTCGGTTGGAGGGCCAGTAAAAATAAACCGCAAAGTAATCAATAGAGAATGAGGGAGATAATAGAGCCAAACGTGATACCTTCGGGGAAACGTTCTTTCAATGTCGACGTAAACTGAAATTACTTGGAAAAGGAGAATTACAGAACTTCGTTTCCGCAATATAACTTCTGAGAGAGGCACACATACAAAGGAAGTTCCAACCATCATTATTTCTCCTCTTAATGAAATACTCATAAAAGAGGTAAAAATATGTTCCTGATTGTCAGGACTTTAAATAAAACAGACATTTAACGGGAATTCGTTAATAAATGCATATATTTCCTGGTATAATAAAGCCTAGTTAGCGAATTTTATAAAATTTCATAACATTTCCCAATAAATATGAATTTCTGTAATATATTTTTAGGAAATGATTTGGTTCTATTTCGGCAATGAGAAACCGCTGGGGTATCACATCATTCTATTGTTTTTAGACCCGTAAGATGATTTGTTCATCTATCATAAGGGTAGGAGATAATTACAAGAACGCTACCTAAAACAGATATTTTTTAAGCTAAGCAATTAAAAATTCTTCCAGATACGATTATTAACCTTATTTAAAATTAACAATATTATGAAATATTTTGCAATAATTTGACGAAGGGATGTATAAAAGGTTTATGATGAAGAGGCTTGAAATCGCTTATGTTGGTGGTTCCTAGACCATGTTTCCGATTTTAAATCTGCGCCTTCCGGAAAAAAACCTCGAATTTCACAGACATAAAATAACTTCTCTAATCTTTTTATTTTCCATGAATTATCAATACCAAGATAGGAACTAAATTCTATTTATCTATTCAGAGATCAGGAATATTAAGTATGAATAACGTACTATAACTTCATTAGTACATTTACTTCATTAGTACTATAACTTCATTAGTTCATTAGTACATTTGACACACTATCAAGTAGTTATATATCCATCTAAAAGCTAAATAAGAAGAATGAACATTAAATATTATAATTTTTAGGCAATGCCTTACATTTGTGAATATCAGTCGAAGCTGAAGGACAGAGGTATATAATACAAAACTGACAGTAGACTATAAAAACCAACAATAGTGGTTTGCTAAATGTTTTACCAACTATTACAAATTATAAAGTCATTATTTTACAATTTCCTTATTCTAACCAGTAGCTATTGTGCACCCAAACTGATGTATGTCTTTATGTCAAAGATACATGATATAAAATACATATCTATCTAACAATATCTGTTTTCCACACATTTTTGAGGTCAAATTTTCTTAAACATAATTTCTTTCCTTATTGATTTAATAATTCGCATATTTCATCATGTCTATCATATTAAATTTGCCCTCATTAATTTCGTTAAACCTGAAAATGTAAATAATCTACAGCGATGCATCTTAATGCTTTCCAATGCATAGCCTTACAATGTACGGTTCACCTAACCACCGAAATTATCTCGTTATCCATCATGACGACATGTTAAAGGAGGCCAATCGAAAACACTAACACGAAAAAGCCGCCAGAGAGCTAAATCGGATTAATCTCGACAGTCACGGTGAAAACAATCGGCGTGGCCAAGCAAGCACTCACGCGAACCCAATGCGATGCAGTGGCGGAAATGTCGCCTACCATATTGGACGGCGGAAACGGACAAGGGCGCCAAACGGCGCATGCGCAATTCCACCACTATCTCGTGTCATCATAGTTTACGCATAGAGCACCAGCTTTGAGTGGGATGATGCGGAATGCAACCGTTCGTCATTAATTAACGGTCGGGCGTATATTGGGAACCGCTCACCGGATGACAGTGGAGACGAAAGCGGAGGCAGGGAAGCGCTTAGGGCGGACCGTTCCCATGATTCCAGTCACAGTTGAGGCGGGAAAATAAAAACTCATCGAAGTCTTGGTGGATCATTCAGAAGCAGGACAGATGGGATGAAGTGAGTGTGGAATGGCTGCTGCACTATCCTCCAGCCGTGTTTCGGTCAGGTGGAATGCTGGATGGGTGGATTGAGAATTCATGGGAGGGAAATGGATATAGGAAGCAGGACCACCAGAGGGGGCGTGAGGCCTCAGAAGGGGGGTGGGGGAATTAAGTGCGCGGATACAGTTTGATGTTCGATGGTTTCCATTGCGGAAACCTCGATGGCGCCTTTGGGATGGATCTCGTGTTAGCAGGAGGGACGTCCGGACCTACCAATAACCACGGAACGCGGAAATGAAGGGAAGTTTGATGGAAATGTATGCGTGTTTGTTTGCGGGTTTGAGGAATTGGGGAGTGGGGGGAGCTTATCTTGGTGGGGACACATTGAAGGTTTCCGTTGATTAAATTTTTCGTTACAAGCCTCGGTAGATGGGTCACGAAACATGTACGGCATGAACGGCTGCGACGGTGTTGATTGGGGCTACTGTAGCGGGCAGCTAATTTATTGAATTGGTATTCGTGAAAATCCAATTACTAATTGTTTTCCAGCATGATTATTCCGGGGAAAATTCGCGTTTGCGTTTCGTAAGGCTGTAATTTTAGAGGTATATATGAAGCTTTGCGATTGAAATGCGAGTCCACATCTGCCAAACCGTTGGCATTTAAAGGTGAACATCGGTCGATTGATTTACCTGTTAAATTCTCATGTTTATTTCAGGCGAAAATATACGCAATTTTTAAGTTCTTCCGATCAACAATCACGGAACAGTAAAATGAAAATATTCTGCCATAGAATGTTAAACGGTTTTTCCTATCGTTTACGAACAGCTCCCGATTACGTTTTCTGAAATCCAGTGTTATATGAAAATTATAATTTTAGGGGATAAAAAACTTTCTTTTATAATTATTTTCTAGCAAGAAAGTTTTTGTTTCAGAAGGAAACAAAAGCTTTCAGTATTCGGGTAGATAAGTCCTATTCCACACTTTCGAGGAGAGCATATTCAGGAAGACGTTCGTTAATTCTGTTGCAGAAGAAAAATAACAAAAAATTCTACGTAATTTAAAACCACCTGCAACAGAAGGCGTTGTGGATGCCCACTGAGGACCCCACTGTAGGGGTGCAAAGAGATTGAGAATCAGAAAACACATTGGTACATATCGTCAGTCTGACCCACATCCCCAAAGGTTCGCCGAATTTAATTTCTATTTCTTTTTTTCTCATTTCCACTTCTCCAACTAGGAAATAAAATCCTTATCGTGCGGGTCGAAGGGTACGGTGGAGGTAGAGAAAAATTGAGTAGAAGGAATGGGAGTCAAACCCAATTTATTAGAGCGCGAGGAAAATCGCAGAGAGAGAGAGAGACTGTCGAACGATTGGCTGTGTGCAATGATGGAAAGAAAAAGAATCCCTTAGCGCCCACAGAGCAAGGGAAGCTTTAACGAGGTTTCGTACCTTTGCCTTTTATTTAATCTTTTTGTTCGTTTCTTTCCAGTTTCTCCATTCTCTCCACACTTTCACGGCCGCCTACCCTCATAACATCATCACTTCCTTCTCTCTTGCCGATTTCTACTCCCTTGTTTCACCTACAAGAATCTGAGCAGCAATACTTTTTTCTCCGGATAGAATCTTTGCTCATATCGAACCAGAGAATCAGTATTTCCGTAAAAGGATCTTTAGGTGGAATGGAAAGTTGCCCAAAACCCTCGAGGGGGACTTTAGTTTACTCCTAAGAGAGTATGCACGTCTTACAAGAAGGTGAATGAAAGATATCAGAGTTTATCCAAGCCCCGTTTGAATGAACACTATCGTTGGCAGTATCAACGGTCGACTTATTGCTTCTGTGGTATGATACGGTTGGAAAAGTAAATGATATCTGTGTGCTGATACTGATCGAGGAAAAATTTTATGGAATGATTTGAGGAAATTTAATAACCATAAGGTAGTGCAGCGAATGCCTACCGTTTACACAAAGTTTTGCAGGAAGGAAGGAACTCACGCTAAAAGAACATCGTTGAGATATAGAAAATGGAAATAGAACTGTTTGAGGCTGCAGTTATTTACTCCTGATTCTGTCGAAGTTCACGCTAAAAATATTTCTGCTCCACAGTTCCTTAAACTTGAATATGTCATCGTAGCTGTCGCTCTTTGTGTGGTTTTGTGGGACACTGTGATACGATACTTTTATACTCGGATCAAGATGGAATAATTGTCAAAATAAATTTGATTAAACATTAAAACAGTTTACCATTATTCATGAAAAACGATATTGCAGGTAAAGGAACAATATTACTCTTTTTTTATAATTGAGAGTTCGTTTTCACGAAATATATTTTCCATATAAAACCAAGTGAGTATAAGAACAGCTGTTCATTAACAACTTAATTAGGAGACATGAAGCGCATTTCCAAAAGATTTTTCTTTACAATGCGTACATCAGTCATAAGTTGAACTCATCGTACATAAATAGAACCGTAAGGAACAAGACGTTTATTATCGATCCATCTGTTTTCTACCCCGTACTTTTAAGTTGGATTTTATTTATGTTTAATCTAAAAACATTTTTATCCCTTTCATCTGAGCAAAATATTGCTTTTCCAGCCAATCAAAACTTTACCAACAGCTTACGAAAAAACAATATTGGGAAACTTTAAAGTTATTAGGAACCTGGAGAAACTTATAATTTAGGTTTAAAAAAATTCCTTATTCGCTTCGCTACCACATACAAAAGGAGTCTTCTAGTTTCAATTGCCCCCATACATCAGCCATGAAAATATAATTCTTGGAAGCTTGATTTCCCCGAGGCACTTTTCGTGAATGGAACTCGACAAATATTTCTTCGTTGCAAAACTTATCCACTGGCCACTTCTTGAAGTTCTTTAAATAAAGTCTGCAAGGAATTGAGTACTTTCATCTCAGTTTCGAAATCCGCAGGGATATAAAGAGATGAAATATATTTCTACGAGAAGATAACTCAACCTCATGGTTTTTATTGAAAGTTTCTTTTCTCATATGCTTTATTGATGCGTGTATATACCATTGGTATAGTTTTAAAATGGGGCCGGATACATGGGGATTTGACGCTTTCACAATAGAAAGTTTTTTCTTAAATATACACGTTGAATCCAATGTAAAATTTTATTTACATACCCGAATCAAATGTGACTTCGCTAAGCAGAATCCATCTTGATGCGAAGTGTAACTGTAGGCGGACGTATTTGCCAACTCTACCCCTTAAGGGTATTGAGATATTTCTCGCTGATTCGGAGCTGCGATCCTGAGGGGTCTCTGCTTTCAGTGGACTTGGCTGGTAACGATCTCCTTCCAGGCTGAAGAATACGAGGGCCTGAGAGAATACCTGAAGCAGAAAAAGATTAAATGGCTTAATGAAAAGGATTAGTTGCTTTCTGGGAGTTTAGGATGTAATGAGAGTATTTGGGGAATATCACGTGAGTTAAGGCAACAAGATAGTTTTAACAACTTCTAAGAGAAAATTGAAACGAGTAAAACTTATAAAATTTCGTTGAGCAACATATTTTTACACTTTATTGGTATTTATGTCAAATAAGTTCCTTCAGTAAACAATATCATTCAAATATATTAGAGAGAATCTGTGGAACCTTCCATAACCTGAACAATAACTCGTGTTTAAATTTTCACAAATCCTGAGTTCACTTAACCTACATGGAGAATATATACGATACATACACACCGATACAAAATTATAATACGTAAATACTAACGATAATTATCAATAATATAATTCACCGATTATTATCTGTATTATAAAGGAGATAGTAAATGAAATTGTTTGTACTAAGAGAAACTTTTGCTCAACCTCAACAAAACGAAGGCCGGTGAATCAGGAACGGGTGAAAGAATGGAAGATTTTTCTTTGAGATTCTGACGTAAAATCAAATCAATATCATTTGAAAAATCATGCAAGGAAACAAATTTCTTAGACTTAAATGTCTTTACAGTGATCGGTTCGCTAAATTTAATGTTTTCATCGTCATAAGTACCACTCTTTCCAAAAACAGGTGAGCATTTCGAAAGAACGAGTCACTGATGAGGACTGGGAATTCAAAAAATAAAACAAGGTAGTAGCCGTATTTAAAAAGTGCTTCGACATCTGAAGTAATTTAAACAAGATAAATGAAAATCGCTGTATCTTCCTTTCATAAATGTTTTACATTCCAGTTACAAATGGCTTGGTAAAAAAAAACAAAGCACATTGTCTCTTTGTTTGAAAGATTGTATTTAGAGAAGATACTAAATCAAGATAGTAAATTTTTCAACTCCGTGTATGGAATGATCATCCACAGTAAATTGTTCAGCCAAATAACACAAAGAAGAGTGGATTATGTATTTGTATTGCTTCTGAAGGTACATTATTACTACTGCTATTAAATTATGGAATGTTTCCTAAGTTTCGGCCGAAGATACATTTATATAATATCTCCCTATTTTCTTCTGAATATCATCACTACTTGAAATATGGCATTTCTCGTTTGCTGACCTGGGGTAAATGTTCACTCTATTACAAGATAGAATACCTCACAATAATGGAAGGGCCGCGTGGTTATGGCAGAAAAAGATTGTTTATGTTTATGGCAAAAGATTGTGGGCCGCAGATGATGAATATGGAATGATAAAGTTCAATGTTATAATTTATGAAAATAATTATTGAATGATAAATGTTAATATAACAAAGAGCGAGAATGTATATGACTACCCGATATTCGAAAATCCTTGAGCGATTTCGATAACTACGAAGACTAATAATTGACGCATCATAATATAACGACGCGCTATTTCTGAGGGTAATTTCATCCTTTCCGCCTTGTTTATAGGCCACAACAATGCGACTTAATGACGTGTGTGGCGGCAGTTCAGGAACCAAAGCAATGTGTGTAGCCTCCAACTCAGGAACGACCAAAATATAAAGAAGACTGACAGAAATTTCAGCATCACCCTGGCAGTTGCTATAACGTAGCTTTTATTCAGTAAACATTTCTGGTAATCAGAATAAGAAATATTTTAATTTAAACATGGGTGATGATATTTGTAAGCTCTTCTAAGTGAAGGTGGAAGTAATTGGTTAAGATGCTTTTGAAGACAAGCATTACCGCAGTATACCTACATAATTACCCTGCAAGCCGCCTTTCGACGCGTGGCAGGGGGTCTAAAAACAAAAAAAATCGAGTTACCTGTTTAGCTTATAGTTATCACATACCATTCGCGGAAAGAGTGAAACGGATTGTGCTCCCATCTATTTATTTTAAGAAATTTATTTAATGAAATGAAATCACTCGCCAATCTTTTAATCGCATCTACCAACATTGTGCTTCATTAAACCCAGGTATTTAGTTGCCTTGCCGAAGGTTTTTCGAATGTGTAGATTTTTTGATGTGAGCTCCAGTTTAAGTTACTTGCTGGGTGATTCCACGATATTCAACTGAGTCGAATACATTTATATTCTTTCTACTAATTCTTACGGATCTTTCTGACGCAATTGGTTCGTTTAAAAGAAGTTTAGTACAGAGCAATTATTTACATTAAGATTTAGTTGTCATTTAAGATCCATATTTGAATATGAATTAAATCGTTTGATAGTGAAATGCTATCTTCGCCGCTTGATATTTCCATACATATATTACCGAGTCATCCGCAAAAACCCTCACAATACTACCAATCTCCTCGCTCAGGTCATTGATATATATCACTAAGAATAGAAGTCCCATTACGGTGCCTTGAGGTACACTTGAAGTGCCTCTGACTTTATCCGAACTAACGCCGTCAAGTACCACTTGCTGTTCTCTTTCGTAGAGGAAATCCTTGATCCTGTCAATTACTTCCTTCCTAATACTCGTTAATTTACATGGAAAAAGTAAACGAGATCAGAAAAAAATTAAAAAATTTATTTTTGAAATGTTAGCACATGCCTTTGCAGCCGTTTTACAGCAACCGTTTAAGAAATGATTTCCTTCGATCTGACAAGTATTCATGAGAGTAAAGAAGATAACAATGGAATAAGATGTTTTTTTTTGACTGAGGGAAAGAAATAGAAAAGGAAAGGGGAAAGGAAGGGAGGTAGAAGAAGAGAAAAAGGAGGGGATAGAAATAATCCCTTATTGGCTCTCTTTTGCCACTCTCGTCTCTTTTTTCTCACGTCCGCAATCCTTCCCAAAAGCTAATCTTTTCCACTTTCTCTTTAACGTTCTAGAAATACAGCTTAGTTATTATCTGTGCAAGACCTCTAACCTTTTGCAGACTGATTTACGTCATGATGACGCGTTTATTGAAGATTTTAAGTTTAGGAAGATATTTATCTCTCTAAGCAAAGAATGTAATACGACAAGTTAAATAGGTGCTAGCGTAGAAATGACTCGAGAGAACCTTAGTTACAGACGACTCCTTACGGTAGGTAGGACTCTCCTCTGGCGACTCAATGTGCGCTGCCTCATTGTACTCACACTCCATTTACCGGGTTACTCTACACCAAATATTTACAAATCAAACCCAATTATATGAAAATGGTAGAGGACAATGATAAAAACAATGTTTTGCAAATTTTAAAAATTGATCGAGTAATAAATGGATTCGAAACGTTTTTGTGTCTCTGTCCCTCGAACCTCTGTCGTGCACGACAAGCCTTATGCTCCATAACATACCGTAAGTTTGTTTATGGTTTCAATAAACTTAATGGGTTGGAATTTACACAAATATTATTCAGTATTTTATCCAAAACCTCCTGCAGATAGAATGAAACATAGAAGGTAATACTACTACTACTACTACTAGGATGAAGAATGATGAAATTTCCAAAGACCTATGAGTCTTAAGCTTCGGAAATCTGAATTTTTTTTTTCATCGAATGTTTATGGGGGCTTAGGGATTAGTATATTACTTAACATACTGCAACAATTCACTGATTAATGAAATTTATTAGTAGATAATTATTATGTTCTGATCTACTCAAAGTAATCCAAAGGTTACATTGTTATTCGAGTACATCAAAATAAGAAGACACATATTGAGAAACCCAATATTTCTCACCATTATTTAGTAAGAATCGTAAGGTACTTCCAACCACTCTGTTTAGAAAATTTATATTTGAAGTAATTTATTTGACATCCGCAGTTTTATGCGGAGGAAAAGATACCTCTCACTCAGGTCTCATTGACTGATGGGGTATTACGTAGAGGGATTCTCATACGAAGATTTTTATGAAGGGTACAAGTTTAGCGAGAGTTTTTTTATCCTCTCCTTTTATGGGAAGGGAACATTGTCCGGATCCACTTCCGAATTTATCTCTGTTTTATATCAACTTAGATCACGAAACGCTGTGTTCGGTGACAAGTATTAAACCTCTGACGTCAAATCTTAAGTGCTTTTAGAGCTAATAAAGCAATAGCTGCGGATATAAAATTTTATTAAAGGTGACAATACGTGTATATTTGGCGGGTTTTCAAATTGAACTATTAAGAATGTAATGTATATTTTTTTTATATATTTGGCATCAATGCATTTAAAAAATAGAGAAATGCCGACAAACAAGTTTAGAAAAGTTTTTACACTCTGATTGAAGAACTTCACGATTAAGTTGCTTTCAAAGATATGACTTTAAATACCGTTAAGTTAATATAGAAAACTCTACTTCTAATCCCTATCCTCATTTATAATTTTTCCAATTGCATCATAAATATTTTAAGTTGTACACTACGTATTTTGTAAAGGTAGAACGTAATTTAGAATAAAGAATCCAATGTAAATGTAAATTTTCCACGTCAAAAGAATAGAACAGTTTAAGGAAATATTTTGAATGTTTTATGGATAACTATTTTTGATTTTCTACATCTACATCTACATATGTACCCTGCAAGCCGCCTTTCGGCGTGTGGCAGGGGGTTCAAGCACCCTGATTCTACTTCACTAACCGATTGCTTTCGCGTATCGTTCGCGGAAAAAATGAATTTTTGAAACGACTTGTTCTAGCATCTATTTCTTTGATTTTCCTCGCAGTATCAGAACGGCAACATCGGGTATGCATTATGTCAGCTACATCATCAGTGAACGTGATCTTTAGGATAGTTAAAGAAAATAAGATTATTTTTCAATCCAAGAAAATACTTTATGAACGTGGAAAGAGTCAGAATTTAGATTCAAATTACATATTAATCTCTTTCAATGGTCAACTTAAACTATACAGCAGTTATAAACTCACACGTACTAAAAATAAGTAAATCAACAGACTTCAAATATATGTTGCCTAAGTCTGAGTATGCATTAATTTTTACATGAAAGTATATGCCTCTAAAATTGTGAGTATGGTTATCTCGCACCAAAGACAAAATGAACTATTTAAATACAGATAAGTATCACATACGGAAGGATTGATATTTTCCTTGTGGAGCTGACCTCCAAAAGGCGCGTGTAGGAAAGATTCGGCGTGCGGCATTTCCGGAGGAAGGATCTACTTTGCTTCGTAGAGGCGTGCTGCACTGCGGTGGATCGTTAACCCAACTTTACGGTCCCGTAGGACTGTACAACTTTATGAGAGAAAGACAAGGGATGGATAAGGGAGATAAAAGGAAGATAGGGGAGAGACGAAAAGGGTACTATGTACCGGGTGTTGAGGGCGAAGATCTCAATGTAGGGAAATAAGAAAGGAAGCAGAAAAAGTAACCTACAACGATTTTACCTATAGTATACGGAAAAACCTACCATCTTAAAAATAGTAGCATTCAAGAAGATGAAGCTTCCAGGTATTTGAGTGAGGAGAAGATGCGTTGAGACAGAAAAATCAGCATTGGACAGAACTGGGGAAACGAAGGTACGACAGGGAGGAACCTAACTGAAGAGACGTTCTTCGAATTACAATTCGTGTATTCATATGTACAAAAAGAGTTACTGAGGAAAAAGCTGCTATATGCCGATTGATTAGTAGAAGGAACAGCTGTAGTGAAATCTCCCGTCGAATGTGACAAAGTAGATTTATAAACTTTTTCTGCGGTTAAGGTAACGCTCTCTTGCATAGAGAGTCCGCACTATAGTTGGCGTAATTATTTTTGTAATTTCCGTAATATGCAACCATCCTAGTAAATTAATCCCCAAGATATAAGCGGCTAGTTTTAAAAGGTACGTAAAATACAGAAGATGTTATTTGTACGACAAAGTATTTCTCAGACCTTTTGTTATTATACAGAGCCATAACGATGACTAAGTATAATTATATAAGTTAGAATGAGAAAAGAAATTTAAAAAGTTTTCAACATAAACAGCATGAAAATATATGATCTCCCCAGAGTTTCTTTCCCCTTGAAATTTATTAAAATGATTAGTAGTATGAACTCCTAGGAACTCAAAAAAGGTGATCAAAGAAAATTCCTCGTTTAGTTATGGACGCCGACGTTTATAACTCTGAGATAGCTTGAACCATTGCAAATTGAACAATGAACCATTGCAAATTAAAATCGTGTATCTGCAGAGAGTTTATAAGATATAGTTAGTTTGCAATATAATTTCCAAGATTTTATATGATACACTTTAGTTTCTTGAGGTATGAGACTAATCATCCAAATATTTGGTTTATCAGTCGGTTTTGATGCAATTTTCAGTCATATTTCTCCTAATTTCTCTAAGCTTCTTATAGATTCCGAAAGAACAGTAGAGTATAAAATTCAAGAGGAAAATAACCAGGATTTCATCACCTACTCCTAAAGAGTGTATTTGTCGACTGATGACCTCAGTCCGTAAGTTAATGCACTTAATCCATCCTTTAGAACTTGGGTCGGGCGGAGAAAAGTACAGAAAGGGAAATTTCATGGAAGGCATTATGTTTACAAAAACATTAGCACTAGATGAAATAAAAGCAGCGGGAATAAAGAGCTTTTCTACTTATAATTTTTTAGTTCCTTTCGAAAATATCATAAGAGGATCCGAGGGAAAAAAGTGATGCGATTCAGACGACCAAGTTTTCCGCTATATCTTTCTTCTCTCGCCTCCCTCCTTCGCGTTTTTCCTTCGCCGCAATCTTTTTCAAAGGATGCCGTGGATGCGCGGCAGAAAAGAGACTTTCCTGCTTTCCTTGCGGTTTCTCTGAGTTGGTTACCCCAACAACAGCGAAAAAATACGCAAAGAAAGGGAGGAGGAACCGGGATTTAGAAGAGCTATGCTCGGGGATGAAATGAGAAAGAGAGGGAATGTGAGTCTCGCCGAGCAAACCTTTCCCTAGCCGCCCCTTCCTAGCAGCAAAAACGGAAGGAACGGGGCTGAAAATGAACTCTTTGTTTTATTTATGAGGGGGAAGTAGGGTCTTGAGGTAGGGCGAAGATGAAGGAGGAAACGGACAGGATAAAGGCTCAATGGGAATTAAAAAGAGGAAGTAACGTCAAAAAACGGTCAAGGAATGGAGAGATGATAGCCCACGCTTCACTATAAAAACAGAACAAGCCATTTCTTCCTTTATTAGACGGTGAAAAAAGGATGATCACGTTTCCAATTCCGCCCGCACAATTATGTGGTAGGAAAAGAAGGAGGGGTACATACCGGTTTTTGAGAGTAGCAAAACCAGTCGACCCGCTTATCTACTAAAGGGAAACACTCTGATCTGATATGATACTTTTCCAGTTAAATAGGATATAATCTTCTGTGACTTTGGTTAAAAACGAGGCTAGTTTAGAAATAACCTCATTTGATGTCATTTCTTAATGAATTTACTTACGAATTAATACCTTTGTTACGCGAAAAAATGTCCTATAAAGTTGATTTCATTAAATTTCGTTTCCTTAAGTAGATAGTTCTGCTGAATGGTAACTGATGCATTTAATTTTTGTAAATATATAGTATAAGCAAATGGCAATAAGTATTGGCAATTCAGCTCGGATTTGGCGTTGTCTCGAACCCCATCACTCATTCCAGAAGTTAACTTATTTCTAATATTAAGTTGAATTTCGCCTCTCGGCAATGATATATCGTATATTTTTGAGTCTAAAACGCACTTCTTTGCGTGTTTAGAGATTGTAAAATTCGGGTACACCTTTGATTCGAGCATGTCTTAGATTAATGATCTAAAATCCATTATCGTAAAGAAGGTATTGTAAATAAAAGTTACCTTAGTCATAACGTTCAAAGCTCTTATTCAGATTTTCCAGTGCCAGTTAATATTCTTTTTAATAGCGATCATTAGTAATCATGTAGCCGATCCAGACGTGATGAGACACGTACCACGGCGAACAGCAAGCCTCTTAAAATCACGTCATATATTTTTCCCCGGCATGATTTCCAAAACTTAAACACGTCTAAGATTCATTTGCGTATAAGATTAATATGTGTCTTAAGTTCGAGTAAATATGATACAATAATTCAATGTTTAAATTATGGTGTAATTTTAAACTAAAAATTGGATATAAAGTTGACTCGTTTTTAAAAATATTCCTGTAAAATAGCCACGATCATCAATTACAACTCTTATACCCTTTCTAATATAGTAGTTTTTCTTTCAACTCGTATTTGCTGAAAAATCCTCAACATGTAGTGTGATTGTTTTCGAATCCATGCTAACAAACTTAGGTTAGCATAGATCTCACTAAGCCATATCAACTAAGCATGTTTTAAAACTTTACACGAAGTTTTCGCTAGACAATTGAATGCCCGCTCTTCTCATTCCACTCTATCTATATATATAAAGCAGAAATTCTGTGGGTCTGTGTGTTTGTTTGTTCACGATTGGAGTCCACACCGTTTGTCCGATTTGCATCAAACTTTGCGTACGTGTTCTCCGTGAGCCGGAAGGAAGCACCGTCAACTTTTCATTCGCAAAATTTGCTGGGTTTGAACCAAGATCGTTCAGATAGATTTCCATAAGAAATACATGTAAAGTTCGATTTTATCGGGTACAGACTTTATTTCTTTTGCAAAATTAAATTAGAAGGATTATTCGTATAAAGTCAAAATAAGTATCAAAAGAAGGGAAATTGAATACAGATTCTTATTATTGTCGTAGAATAAAGCTTCCGTTTCGAAATTGTGAGAATTTAGGTAAAATATGCAAATATTTTGTGAAATTTTGAGGTTGTAAACAACCCGTCCCCCTGACGACCAATGCGATTGTTGATTCCGAGTTCAGGCATTTTCCCATAAGAATGCATTTGTATTTTGGCCCATTTAGAAGCAAATGACGATATGAAGAGGATGAAAAATTTCAGAGATTTTAACTATTACAGTCACTAACAATTTGTAGTGATGAATTACAGGGGCAACAAAAATGCGGAGCACCGTAATAAATTAGTGGAGACGGAGGAGTAACTTTTTGTTTATCAGTTCGGACTCTTGACATATTTTACGATTAAATCTTGCAAACTTACACATTACTTTGAGACATGTTAATAATAAGATGGATATTCCATAATTATTCACATTCTTGATTGTAGATTTCGGCCTCGAACTTTGATTAGAAAATTTTTGTTTTCAATAACCTGTTCCATTGGACTAAACTAAGGTGCGAGATGTTATTCTCCCTTATGCACAAATATTATACTATATATAATCCGACATCTATTTTCCCCGTTGATAATCAACGGGCACTTCAGCTAGTTATTTCATAAGAATAAGTAGAAAGTAATCACCATATATATAAAAAGCAAATGTCTGTCCGTCGGTCCGTTCCCCTATTTATCTCAGAAACGGCTTGACTTAGAGATCTGAAACAATCTGCATTGTGTTTCTACGATGCTGAAGCCCCTAGGAAAACTATTTTCATCTCCGTAAAGGCCCGGGTTCGAAACCAGGAGCACAAAATATGTTTCCATAAGAGATGTACGTAAATTTCGTTTCAATACTTGCAGATGTCGTTTCTTTTATAAAATTAAATTTGAGAAAATGGTCCTACGAAATTGAGACAAGTGTCACGAGAAAGGAAAATAAGCATAGAATCTTATTTTAGTCGTGAATCATTCATATCAATTCGAAATTGCGAGAACTTTGATAAAATAGACGTATATTTCGTGAAAATATTTGGAAATAAACAACCCATCCCTTTGACGACCAAGGCAATTGTTGTACATAGACTTGATGAGATATCCCATATCAATGCACGGGTAAAATCAGTTAGTATACTATTCAATAAGAAAATTACGTAAAATAGGTTTTTGTTACCTGCAGAGATTGTTTCTTTCACAAAATTAAATTAGAAACAATGGTCCTACGAAGTTGAGACAAGTGCCTAAAGAAAGGAAAATGATCATAAAATCTTATTTTAATCGTGAAACATTCATATAAATTCGAAATTGCGAGAACCTTGAGAAAATAGACGGAAAATGCATAATTTGTTTGAGAAATAAATAACCCATCCCTTTGACGACCAAAGCAAGCGTTGAACATTTATTTCCTTAGTTACCTCATATAAATACACGAGGATAATCGGTTTGTATACTTTCCCATATGAAATGTGTGTAAAATAAGTTTTCGTTACCTGCAGAGGTTGTTTCTTTTACAAAATTAAATTAGAAACAATAGTCCTACGAAATCAAGAGGTGTCAAAAGAAAGGAAAATGATCATAGATTCTTATTTTAGTCATGAAATATTGATATAGACCCGAAATTTTGAAGATTTTGATAAGACACACTGAAATTTCGTAAAATATTTGGGAAATAAACAACCCATCCCTTTGACGACTAAGGCCATTGTTGAATGTTGATTTCATGAATTATCCCATATAAGTGAAAAGGGGATAATCAGTTCTTATAACTTTTATAAGAAATTTACGCAAACAAGACTTTCACGACTTGATAACAGTAGAATAAATATTATAAATAATGTTAAGAAATATGATCTTTACGCAGAACTTTTTTGTGCTTAGGAGGACCAGATATATACCATAATAGATATATTTTTAAACTAAATTAAGTCCCGTCATGCTTGACGGGGGCGTTTACTAGTAATAAAATAAAATAGGAAGTTTCCATAGAAATAACAGTCAATTTCCTTTGATATGATCTAACTACGGAACACTGATTATTTCAGTTGAATGTGAGTTAATTCAAGCTTATATTTTCATCTTAACGACGAAGAAGAGATATGATCGTATAAAACAGTTCATATTATTTCTTTTTTCATAAATTTGTGTATAATAATTTATTTTGCACCGTGTGTAACTCCGATCCAAATTTAAAAGAATGAATAAAAGATTTTATAAAAGACACACAACTATTGCAAAACCTCTAGCCGTACCCTCAATGCCCATGAATAGTATAGCGAAATTAAAACCGTCCATTTCCTTTGAATTCCACCAAAAGCATATCATTTGGTCAGATTCCGTCCATATCTGCTTAAAACAGAATTTTCGATAACCTACATCCCTCCTATAACCGCTACATATGCAAGGCTATCCGATATCACATAGAAGTTGCGTCATGAAATTTCAATAGTCTGGATATTCTTCGCATTTCAGAAGCAATCTCTTTCGGATGTTTGCTTAACCTTCCTTTGATAATAATTTAGCATGAACAGTTTTGGGTCATTCCAACAGGCACGGAGCAGAATGAATCCTGAATATTTGTATTATTACACAGAAACTGTCTAGTAGGCGCACAAATCTAGGTACAGTGGTGTCCAGCAATTCAATATTAATCCGTCGCCAAAGTAATGTCGAATTGCGAAACTCGAATTTCAACCGTTTTCTGATGTTTTAACTTTTCCGTTGCTTTGCTGTTTGTTCAAAATTTTCTTACTCAAAACACCTGCACAGACCAATAAAAATAACAAGTACTAAACGATATCGTACAATGCCACAGACATGCAAATCTTTCCCGAAATTCGATTATTGAACTGCGAGACAGTCGTATTTCAGATCTTAGAATTGAAGGACGTCAAATTACGATTCACTACAGACATAATACTTCCGTATGAATTTTAAAATTTTAATCCTAATCCACAATTCGATAGATAAGGAAAAATGCCGATTTTCATCTTGTTGGCTTTAGAAATGCTTGAAGGTTAGAAAGTGATACAAAATGCTGGATGGCGACAATTGTTGAATAACTACCAATTGGTAAGATCAATGAAGAGTCTATCCTAAGTCTCGTAAATCTTCAGCTTAAGAAGAAATACTACTTTTGCTCGGAAAGATATTTAGGATTCAATGTTTACAGAAGAAATTTAAAATGAGGAAAAAGACGTAATAGTTGTCCGAAATTCCTTCAAAAAAAAGATGAAACTGATGAATCAGAAATCGTATAGCTATGTAAATAAATGAGAAAAGTAGGCTAATGAAACGCTACAAATGCTGATAACAAAGCTCGAAATCATCATGAAGAAGAATTATTTCCACTCACCTGAACTCCTCTAGTGAACATGTTATTGGCGTGGAGGTGCAGCGCTGAAAACTCTCGCGTCACGTCGAATTCAAACGTGATCTCCAGTGGCTGTCCAGGGCGAGATTCGTTCAGCCAACCCACCCAACGGTTACCTACGGAAAATGGAGTAGGGTGTCTTAAAAAGAAGCGAAATACAAATATTGGTTTTCAGGCATGTACCCCTTTCAAAAGCAAAATGATCGATGAATGTAAGAGTTTGCGGATTTCCATTAATTATAATGCAATTTGCAATCTTGTCACGTAGAGGAAGGCGAATAAAATCCCTCACCTTGGTCTCCTTGACCTTTGAGGTCAGGGGTGAATTGGTCGGCTCCGAACAGTCCATCTGTGAGTTGACCGAGGCCACCTTTCATTATTGAGGAGTCCACGACACCGTCGTAGCTCAAATCTTCAAGACCAGCCTCCGGACTTCTGGCATCCCCTCGAGGTGCTGTATAGGAGACAACTCCCTCTGAAAAATGAAGAAGGGATTAAACATGAAAAATGTGCTAAACATGATTGTAGGAATAAATTAACCCTTATTTAAAATCGTTTACCAACGCTCCTATTGTACAGAAGCACATCTACATAGAACAATGTATGAAGTAAAAACATTCTCTCCTAACCTAATATTGATTTCTCTAACTGTTATCGTTGACGATTTAGTGTATCCTTACCAAAACATAATTAGTTCATTTATATTTTCTACGCATCTAGAAAGAGATTCTTCACGATAGAGTTTGGAGCTCATTTCCGCAGTCCATAATTCTTATTTCCTTATCCGATTCTTTAAATTAGTAAAGATACATTTGATAAGGATGTACAGTATTTATGTTCGTAAAATAGCTTCCTTTTAGAGAGCATTTTATGCATCATATTCTTAGGAGTACTACCAAACACTAGAATTCCTTGAGCACCTCTGATTTTCACCACGAACAATGAGTAATAAAGCAGTGTTTCAATTATAAATTATGCATCAAAGCAGCTTTTGTTATTTATCGTGATAAATAAAAATGTTTAAAATGAGATATGTTAAAATGTATGGTATTCGATAGCGGAATAAGAACAACTTACGCACGTTACCGCAAAATTTAATAAATAAGACGTAGCTTTAGACGCATCATCAGGTGAAAGATTCATAATTCGTTCTTATTCCTCGTTCATCATAAAGATCTACCACGAAGTTGAGGCCGAAATGGTGCATTTCATGATAATCCTTTGCGATACAATCATTAGATTTAGATTTTTACCCTGCAAGCCGCCAGTGGTGCATGGTAGGGGGTGAATTAAAGCCTTACCTAATCTACAATATTAGATTCTCTGATGCTACACTGAAAGAACAAGCATGTGCATAATAATATATATATATAGACGATTTCATTATTGTATCAAGAATTATCGAAAATTAGTTACGTAAAGCAGAACCAAACCATTATGGTTTTCCACGAAATACTATTATGTAACATTATAACTTGAATAATACCTACATATAATACTTTTCTATTTTTCTATTTTCGTTCACTATGTCTTTCAATATTCTTTATTGGATAAGAGGGCGAATGAATAAATATACACATAACTCGATCCTTTTCTGACCACAAACTTCCATGTGTAGCCCATAAGATATTTCCACCATTCCGCTTCCAAATTCGCGTCCAATTCATCTCTAAACTCATTCGTGCTAAACTGTGTGCAGGAAATAGAAAACGCATTCGGCAATCGAAGGGCGGCATTAGGCGAGTAAAGATAAAGAGGGGGAAAAATATAAGAGTGGGGATGGTGAGAATGAGGCCCTGTTAGGTAGGAGAGGGTTGGTTACAGAGGGCAATTTTGAGATTCGCTCCCACAACAAGAGAGAGCGCGCTTCGGAAAAGCGGTTATACTCAGCTCCTCTGTTCCCTCCCGGGCAAAGCCGCTTGTTTCCCCACTCACATCCCCCACGGGAAATTAAGAACTGGGACGGGAGGGGATGAGTAGCAGGATAGGGCAGCCTTGTTGAGGGATATGGAGACATGACGAAGGGCAGGAGACGGAGACTGTGGGGAGGTGTGGAAGGGCCGAATGGTAGATGGGCAGGGTGCGGCGGCGGAACAGGGAAAGGGGTAGGACACTTTTGATCGTATGGCTATAAGGATAATAGGGTTAGTTTCACCCACTCTCTGCCTTTGTCTCCTACTCCTTTAGGCGTCCCTCTTTTCCCCTCTCCGAAATGGTTACCGAAGCCGTCCGCGACGGCGCAATGAGTGTCGCCATAATTACTCCGACTTGAAGAGACAAACAGGCCACCATTTGTGCTACCTGAGATTGGTTATTCGAATTATGGGCGACGGATTACCTGACTGTTTGGCTACTACAGCGGTTTATGGGAGCTGAGCGTTACAAATGCGAATTTGTGAATTGCCTCTGGGATATTAAGGATCTGTAATCCATAGCTTGTGCTTTTGAGATCGCGCATTTAGTTGTTTCTGAGTACGATTAATGTGGTAAGCGGCGAGCTTTACCGGATTCAAACCCACCGAAAATAGATGGAGAAAAATGCGTTAAGCCAAGACTGACGAAAAGTGTTGATTGAGCACACATTGGAAGCGAAATATTAGGCTCTAAACACCATAAATTAAAAAGATAATGCTGAGAGTAATAATTCATCAATAACGTTTTTTAGATTTCACTTAGCTTAATTATAGGCGATTGCTGTAGAAAACTGTATATTTGCTACCTAGAAGCGTTGAGGGTTTGTTTGTCACCACCACTATATCTAAGAATATTGTCGGAATTAATCAATGACATTCATGGTTTATTTTCTATCACCATCCGTCAAGGCCAACAACTTTTACTCTCATTCATAATTTTTCATTTTAATACTCAAACGTTTATTTATTTAACATTCGTCTCACTATTCTCTCTTATACTATACTCTACACGCTGCTCAGTAAATTACTGAGCAGCAAAGGAGAGAATAATTAGAGAAGGAGAGAATAATTACTGATATTAAATAGCGAAGGTTGTTCACACGAGCAATTTGACGTTCAATATCATCGCTGACGGTCTAACACCCCTAAAGCCTTTTCAGACGTTAATTTTTTATAAGAAAAAATTATATACCCATTGTCATATCGAAAGACTCAATGGCAACGCCTATACCTCAGTCTAACCGCAATCTTCCCCGAATACACATCCTAAAAAGCCCATTAACCCGTCGTATCTCCTCATATAAACATCCTCTCAAGATCTCAGCCCCGCCTTCTTTGCAAATAGCGTTTTGAACCATATCTCTTCTTCCACTTCGAAACAGACTGACGACTTTTCGGTCTACCGTGGCGACGTGAATGGCAGCGGTGCGAAACCAGACGATTAGGCGTTCGTAGCCACCGCTACGAAACCCTCACCCTTCCGAACTCTCCTCTCCCTTGACCGATCTCCCTCCCCACCTATCAACCCTCCACCCCTTTCCTCACACCGACCGAGGTACTTTCGATGCATGTCCAGGGACTGTGGGTGGCGCCTGAGGGGAATGGGTAGCAACCGTTCGTTTCAATTAGAGGAGCAACGAGCCAAAGTCACTCGGGAATGGTCCGTGGGAGGGAGCGTCGGAATGGACGAGAGAGAGGGATAAAGGGATGGTTTTTCAGGGAGAAAGACGGAGAGGTAGCAAGCAGCGAAGAGGATGGACATGGAAAGAGAGAGATAAATAAGTTCGGGGAGATGGAGCAGAGTGGTGGGTCCGAGACGAGTCTCATATGAGGGCAGAAGTGAAAGCAAGCAGATGAAGAACGTTTCAGGGGAGGCAAACGCATGCTATTGCTGGTGGAGTTACGACGTGGGTGGGCTGAGAAGAGTTGGAGATAGGGGTAGAGAGGTGGTTTGGAAGAAAGCTATTAATGATAAAGAGGAGAGAATGCATTCAACTAGAGTTCCAAACAAATCCCAGGGTAGAATGGATTGTTGAATAAGTTCTTTATTTGATTAATAGCGGGGAAAGATTGACTACTCATTCAAACAAAGAAATCGTCGTGTCTTATTTTAATGCGTAATCGATATTTAGCTTTGATATCGAAATCTCCGTTTTATTAATGGCGTCGCAAACGGTTGCAAGATTTTCTTCCAGATTTCTCTTCAGAAAGTTTCTAAGAATTCGGTTTTATGAGTTAGCCCATGTTTATTAATGTCTATTTCTACTTTTTTCCCCGCTTTATGCAAAAATTTGCTCTAAAATAAGATTCCGCCATTTTTTACATAAAGTATGCACATATTTAACCATGGTCATAGAGATCGACTATAGTAAAGAATAAATGACAGATTTATAGCTTTGCATTATAATTACCCGATAATTTTTCTCAATTTGGTTCAAAATCAGCTTGAAGTTGAAGAATTTCGCGAAAGATCGAAGACCGCAAAAATTTGTCACCACCTGTATCATTGTGATGCGTTGCAGTTAACATAAATGACTTGGAAAGTTGTATGCAGAACTTATTCAAGAGTAGTAATGCGGAGTTTCAAAGTCCTCACTCAATAAAGAAAGACACTTTTGTACTTTTGGCCAGCTTTTTCAATTCTAACTCACTGTGCGGCGTAGAAGTTAGCGTGCCGATCTTGAACCACTGAGGTACCCAATTCAAATCCTGGTCAGGGCGTGGATGTTTCTGTTTATGTTTTCGTAAAGTGTTCATTGTAAGAATTCTCAACCATGACTAATATACGCTACATTAATAAAGACGAAAACATTATTATTATTTCTAATAATCATGTCATTGAATGTGTTTCAGTAAGAAGAAATAGGAAAAATTGAGAAGGATCGTAGGTTTACCAATTAAATATGGAGGAACGTCATTATGAAACTTTGTGGAGAGTCTTAACAAATGAGGATTTTGCGAATTATGCTACATAAATAATGCGCATGCAGTGTGTGTGTCATATAAAAAGATATTCCACAAATAAAAAACAAATAACCAAAGATAAATCAATAGGATTAAATAAGGTATATATATAAAAATATCCCGGAATATAATTAAATTAAATACCAAAATAAATTCAGGAACTAAATTTAAAATAGATTAAAACTCCGTCGATGCCTATTTCGTGAAAGAAGACATTTTAAACACAAAAAAATATTCGAAAACTAATATGTATAATTGATATGACTGTTGGAGAAAAGAAAACTGGAGAATCTTTCTCAAACTCTGTTTCAACATTTACATCGATGAAGTATTTTAGTGTTCTTTTCTTTAGCCAGATTAAGAAATTTATTAGGAAACCGATTAATATATTCAGAGAAAATAGTTTCATTACATTAAATATGCACGTTATTCTTGAAACATCCAAAAATACGGCTGAAACTTTTTGATTAGGTTTACCATGTTATCTGCAATTGTGGGAACTGATAATATGGTCTTGAAATAGCGTTTGTGTGTGTGAACGGACGGGGTAGAGGGAAAAAACGAGCGGTTCCTCCTGTTAAAATTAAAAAAGGAGAGGCGCGACAGCAGTGTTCGGTTTCTAGGAATGGGTATTTGGACACAAAGAGAGGGAAACAGATGAAAAGGTTGGTGTCAGAGTAAGGAAAAAGTAGAGATATTATCGATCAAGTTAATTACATTGAAAATGTAACTAATATATTTGAGCACATGAAGATTTATAATAAAATATAATTAAGAGAATATGGAGTTCCAAGGAATAACACCGAAATACACAATTGGTGGCAAAAATTCATCTTTAACCCTTGAGCGTGATTCCAATAAATATAGAATTTTTGAAATATGGAATAAAATTAATTTAATTTCTCAGAATATTCTTCATATCAATTCTCACTGAAGCTATACGCTTGGTATAGGCAACCCGCGATTCTCGGGCCAGTTTTTTCTCGTATGCTATTTTCAAGAGCTTTGAGTGCTATTTCCATGTTTTTTTTTCATTTTCCACTTTCCAATGTCTGAATCTCTCTTTTTCTCTTCTATCTTCACTGAAGATATAAACATACGTATATATTTTCAACTTCTTAGAGCACTGAGAATTTTCATTCCAATAATGTGTCGTCTTCAGCAGCAACATTTTCTGGCCTGTCGACCAGAAAGTTTTCCTAACAAGCATTGAGTCTACGCAATGATCTCAACCATCTTCACTATTTAAGTAAATATTTTACTCACTTCTCATTTTTACTCGTGCTAGTAGGCTGTGTCAATTTTTTCGTACCATGAATTTTCTCTCTATACTCAATTACAAGTTATGTTCCTATCATTTCTGAATGGTGAAAATATCTAAAGGAAGATAATCATACGTCTAATTTAAACAGGGCTATGATTTCTTTACTAAGCAGAAATCCTGGTTAAATTCATAAGATTCTGATTTATAGTTTCTTCTAGGTTGGCTTTGGACTTGGTTAGTTCTTTAAATTACCAATAGCAACCAGTTACCTTAGGAAACTTCGTGGAGATGAGGAGAGGCATTCCTCTATGAGTTACTTTGATGGGTGACTTCATTCAATATCCTGCTTCTTATTCATCATCCCTCACTCCATTTAAGTATTGCGATGGTATAAGACCCCGAGAGCTGGAGAATACTCATTTCTCGACTAATTCCCCTCCTCCGCGCCGCCCGTGGGCCGCATCCTGCACCACTCACAACTCCCAGCGGATAAGCTAATGGAGATTTACGAGATGCGAAGGAAAAGACGGGGGATTTGCCCTCGCAAACTCAGCCATTTCCCGCCTCTACACAAAAATTAGTCTCCCTTAGCCTGGTTTCCGAGCGTGCTTATGATTACTCCCGCTACGCAAAGGTATGTTTCTTCCCAAGTAGTCTCATAAGAACGATTCTTTCATCTCGCAGAAAATAAGCGTTGAAATTTATTTTTCATGTAAAGATAGTCCTTCCGGATAGCCTTGTGAGCTAGTCGATCGACTTCGGCGAAAGATTTTTCACGTTCGATCCCTGGTGGGAAACGTGCGAAACAATCTTAGCTGCCAAAGCACTTTAAAAGTAACTATTGCAATTCATGAGATGTGAAATATAAAGGTTCATTCCTATCTTACTACATCTCTCGCTCTTTTAATGCGCTAGTTAGATTCATCTGGATATCTCCATAACGACATTTCTTAGTTCGTAAGGCGTTTCCTCGGCACTGAATGAAAATATGAATAGTATTATCCTTACGACTGGTTAAAGCCTACTGAAGCAATAATAAATTTCGGACATGGTTCCCTGCCGTTTAAATACTTATTTTAAAGCGAAAGATTCGGAAGTAAAAATAAAAACGCGCAGATAATTGAGATATTTTCCATCTGTATCGGCGGTAGAAAATAATCAAAGGAATTTAGATTCAGCATTAGCTATCGAAGATATTTCGTTCGAGTGAGGCTCGTTTGTGGAAGCGACGGTAGAATTTTTAGCGTGTATTCGTATTGCTGCGGAGTGAAAAAAGAGAAGTTGGCGGGTCGCAGATGTTCACGGGGCTTTCAGAATGTTGACGAAGCATAACTGGAGCGATTGCTCTGAAGAGTGGGATGTTTTTATGAGTCGCGACTGAATCACAAATGCGCCTCGATTTTTATTTTTCAGCCTAGCATCCATAATAAAATAAGGTTAAGGGCGCTGTACGGAAAAGATGCTTCGTATTAAAGTTTTTCGGTACGTGGTTCAAAGGCGGAACTGATTTTTCCTTTTTCAAGACTTAAATCTTTTCATCGGCTTCGTGGTCCTCTTAAATACCAAGCTGAAGAATTTGCTAGCATCTAGTAAATATCCATTTCATGGAATTCACCGATTAGAGTCCGCTATGATACAGTTTAACATTATAGACAGAAAATATTCCTAGAAGAACGATTTACAATTGATAATTGTGAGCAACATTTTCTCTCATTTAGCCGTTTTCCGAGTCCAAGGCACTTCATTTAAACATATCAGTGGGTATCATTTTTAAATCTTCATATCATGAAGTTCGTAATTGAAATAACTGTAATTAACTCTTCTAAAATAACTAATGAGACGCTAATTTCATGAGGAAGACGATAAAAATTCCTAATTTAAAGCAATAATAATGTAAATGAGGTATGCGATCAAATTTACTTCTCTCCGCAAAACAACAAACGATTCAAATTACATTTTTATTTAGGGCTCCCGGATAGCCAAGTGGGCAACGCATTCGAATTCGGAGAAAGCGGTCCCGGGTTCGATTCCCGGTGGGAGCCCACGTGCGAAATGACCTTAGCAGTAGAAGGAAGCACTTTTAACAATACTGCTATACTACATTTTCATTAATAGTGCATAAAACACTTAAACAAAAATTGAGAATCAAAGTAAAACTTACTCGTAAAAGAAGGATGAGGAGAAATGATAACGAATGCTCTACGTAAGATAAGAATTGAAAACTTGAGTAACTCCATGAGGCTTGTCCCTGGATCATTTTCCATAGAGTAGAGAGAGATAGGCATAATGACATTACGCAGGATTCGCACAAGCACGTAGTGCCCAACGTTTACCTTACCGTAGCAATCCGAAACAGTTTACGATCGTCCAGTAAAATGGAAGGACGAAATAAACCTGGGAATGCACCATTACGAATGTACTTAGGACGCATTACGTTATCTCCGACGTTATAACGTGGGGTACAAAGCGGCAACGCATTTCAGCTAGGCGTTGTGAAAACACGGAAAAAGAAGCTTACCCTGCCTTAAACAAGGTGATGGCTTTAGACTAATTGAGATGATAGAAATTAAATGCATGGTCAAAATCACAAAAAAGAAATACTCTTTTATCTCTTAAAACACATGAAGCAGATTTAGACTAGCCATGAATCAGCAAGAACGAATTAAAGAATAGATCATTCAAAAATAAATGTCAATAAATCAACCAAATTCGATAGATAAAGAAGGAAAGACTCAGCAATGCCACCCATTTACCACAACCACTCGAGTAACCACACGATGATTACCACATGAAATTTTACTTAAAACATCTAGAAGTAAGTTATACCATATTTTCAAAGGAATAAGATAATAATTTGAAGCTTAGGTACTCATTTATTTCCAATATAAATTCCTATTCGGCCGAACATGGAGGTGTGCGTTAATTTTCATACATACGTTGCAATATTCGGTACTTTTTAAACGAAAAAATATATATATATTTATTTCTATTCATAAATGCTTCTATATACGTCACCTATGCATAAAAAATATAATAATAGGTTCATATTAATACCACATTTATATGAAGCATTCATATGAAAACATATACCATTTCATATGAATACATATTCATAATTAATTAATATTCGAAGTAATATAGTATATAAATGTTCGGAATTTGTTTTCAATGCATGAACTTCGGTAAACAAATCACGGAAAAGAAATCGACACGTCAGAGAAACTGCGAATGAAACCAGTAGAAACTAACTCGGTTGAGCAGAACAGGTCGACTCGATCAAACGGGTTCGGCCTCCCTAGGATAAAAAAATTATCTGATCGATCAGGAATTAATTATTGCTCCATTGCTCTTTCAATTTTTGCGTTTTATTTATCATTTCCTCTCGCACCGATGTCAAAAGGGTTGAAACTGCGCCAGAATAAAAAACACCGTGAAATAATAGGAGCCTTAAATAATTACGGCTTTCATTACTTCCGTTGCCAAGAGCTGAGTGATTCAATCCTTATTTATGAGTTCCGGTTGCGTCGGAACGTAACGAGGATGAAAGGAATAAAACGCCATTAACGAAAACAAAAGGACACTTTTTCATACCTTCCCCGACCTTCGAAAGAGTGCAAAAAACGCAAGCAATAAATGGGACAAAACGGACCAGAGCACAAAATTATTTTTTAGCCGATAACACGTCGCATGATACGTCGAAATTAACGCCTTTAATAGGTGGAAGATATAAAAGAGGTAAGATATGCATCTTGCGTTAAGTGGTAGGCGTAGAAAATTTGGGAACTTAGAGAGGTAGGGAAGATTGAAAGAGCCGGTAAAGGTGTATAAATTGGAGCTCGCGTGTCTATATCAGAAGCCGCAAATCACATCTCGTGCCGGAGGAAGAGTCTGTATAAAACGACGAGAGGCGTAATTGGACCGTGACGTGATCTCTTAAGCTCATTATAAACGCATCAGATGATGTCGGAGAAGGTTCTGCAATCACGTAATGGCGTGCTCGTATTAGCAGTTTGGTTTCCACCTCCGTTAACTTCAGCAAACCCCGTCTTTTTCTTCCCCTATCGCTGAATTTCTAGAAACCCTTGCTCCAACCCGCCACGCCCTGCCAAACCAACCCCCACGGACCGCTGCCCTCTAAACCCTCTGAGAACTTGGCTAATGAAAGGCGCTGAGGTGGTGGGGGAGGAACTAACTTTGCGGAGTTACAACTCCCTCATGAACGACTCATTCGTCGTCGACATTGCGAATGCTCTCTCTCCATATCTCTGTGTCTCGGATCCGAACTTGCGACCAACGTGGCAGAGAATTCATTCGGGCTGCTATGACGGTATTAATCTTTGAATGAGAGACTTCACTTATGCCACGTATCAGTAGTATATGAATCAAGCAGTGGGAGGGATGATATCGCCACCGGTAGGAGCGGTCGCGTGTTTGAGTGTATAATAAGGATTACCGCTGATTAAGTGTGCGTTGGAGTCCGCGCTTTTCATCGGAACAGATGTGCCTTCGTTAATTGGACGCAGAAAAGAATGTTTGACAAACCTAATTCCCTTACTTTCATCCTATTTACAAATGAGTTATCCTCGATGAAACAACATCGACAGTATTTTTAATTGCATTTGCACCTAAAAATGAAAACCTTTTTCAAGAACGTAGACGAATTTGACATAAAAAACTTTTTCGAATAGATAGCGGAAATAATGCACTGTTTTCTGCTGAAAGAATAAAACATAAATCCTTGTAGAATTCGTTAGAAATGAAAGAAAAGAGACGCAAAAATATCAATTTTCTCGAGAAGGAAAGAAACTGGAAGAACTTTCTCAAGAGAGTCTTTAAGTTCTTTCCAAATAATTGTAGGGGAGTGGAAAAGAAACTACATTATACTTCTTAATCCTAATTTTTATAATTCCTTTTCTGTTTTTTGGCATACTTTTGGCGTCTTGTATTTTGCGTCCTTCCTTTATATCATTTAGATGACGTCTATTCACTTTTATTTACATTGCATTTTAATATCATGTTATTACATAATTTTGAGTTTTTGATATTGTATTCAATACCACCAGGCTCTGCACCTACCTGCAGTATTTCTTTTATTAATTTAATTACAATATGTTGGGTATTTCATTGAACTAAAATACATAAGAAATGTTGTCTCGAATACTTTAATAAGGCAGTATTACGCGGACGAAGTTTGGCTTTTAAGAAAATTAAATATTCCATTCGCTGAGGTGAATAATTTTTGTGCTGCATTCAATACACTAAGCCGAAAACTAAAATGAATGGCCAATTAGACAAATTTAAGTATGTGTAATACTGGACAAAAATTTTAATTTGTACCAGTCACATCTAAGAGGGAAAATGTGAGAAATACATTTTGTTTCAATTTGAATCTAAACCAAAATTGGTTACAATACTAAATCGTGGGCTTTCCTTGAAATCTCAGAATGCTGCAAAATGGCCCGGTTCCATAATTTTCGGCACCCTTCTATCTTTACAAATTAATGAATCCGAGGTCTGAATAACAGCACATCAAATTTATCTTCACGAAATTCTAATATTTTTTTTATTTAATTTCCCACCTTTTTGGCCAATCCTCGCGTATTTTAATTGGAAACGCGACGCTGAACGAGATGCAAATATCGACTGCAGGAAATTCGCCTAATAAAGATCGGAACGACGGTCAAACATTTGGACAGGCTTACCTTCAGCAAATTGTACGACGGCGGCATACCCGGACGACGTGCGGCCTTGTTGGAAATGAGAAATGGATATGACCCAATGATTCCGGGTCGCTTTGTGGACAGAGGGAGCTAGGCGGAATGGAGAACGCTTAAATGCCGTTAATGTCGTATTTTTCGGAAAAGCACGAGATGCTGCGACGGGAAGAGCACACGTACGCGCGCGTGAGGTAAACAGTGTTAGCCGCACCAAGCTTGCCGTGCGCATTTGCTGAATGTGTGTGCCTTAGGGTTGTTGCATAAGCCCCTCAGTCGCACGATAGGATTAACGCACGAGGACACTTGCCTCCATTCATCCGTAAAAACCCTGCAATTCGCAAGGGTCATTCACTCTGATTTCTCTTATTGAATTGCAGACATTGCTCCGTTATTTTTCTTATCTACGATTAATGGTCAAGTTAAACCATCAGTTACCGATGTAGGAGAGCTCTTTTAAGCTCTGATTCCCGGTGAGGCCCTACGTGCGAAATGACCTCAGTTGTCGAAGCACTTTCAACAGTACTACTACTAACAACTGCTATTATACAGTTTCATAAGTATCAATATAAGTAGTGTCATTCAATATTATTTTTAACTGTCGTAATGATGACGAGCCTGAGCATCCGTTTTGAAAGAAGAGGTAATACTTTCAAATCCAAAAGATAAAAAGAACAAAAGAATTTGGATGTGTGATCAAAAAAAAATAAACACGATCAAATTTAGGTTAAAGAAAACTGAGTTCACTCAGTTTTCAATTTAACGATTGCATTGAAAATTGAATCATATGATGACAGGCAATGCTCTCAGCCGTGTTGAATTCTTTGCTTTTAAAAGATTCAAGTTCATGACTCAAGATGTCCAACTCAGTAGCTGGCGAAAGGTGTATTGATCCATTTCTTTCTTGTCTTGATGTATTCTTTTATAGTTTAAACCTTCAAACATATATTATCCTGCAATGAACTACGCTCAATCATAACTCTTAAGGATTGCTATTTCCCAGCACTGGACGACGAATACTTAAAGATGTTTTAATTTTAATAGTATTCCTAACAGCAGATATTTCGATACACTACTTCAAGCCCAGGATTAGGAAAAGCACAGAAAACGCCTAAGCAATTTTAGAAGGGATTATTGAATTTTCGCATTATATATAATCGAACAACAGAGAATGAGTTTATCTTCATCGATTCATTACTTATCGAGGTAAAACTTTAAGGATTATGGAAATGGTAATAATCTCTTTAGGTCTGTTGACCTTTAAAACCGAAGACACGTAAGAAAATCGTGAGAATAAAGGAAAGACATATCCGGCGTAAAATGACTCTACGCTATCAAAATAGCTTTTTAGTTTCATTAGGGCTCATCGTTTCCTAAAGACTTGTTAGCTTCCCTTCGTTGCTCCAAATTATATCTTAATTACAGCATAACATTTAGCTCAATTTGTAGACGTTCTTTTGATATTTTCACTTAATTTACGTTCTTTCCTTATTATATAGCCCTTTAATCTGCCAATCTGTTCATCTTAGAAAAGTACTTTATCCTTTTCCTCAGTAATTTGCCCCGACTAATTCTTCCTCTAACTTCCTCTTTCGTCGAGAGTCTTACTTTTCATTTTATTAAAAATCATACTGTGTACATTTTATACATTTGTACATTTAATGTATCAGTTATTTTTCAGTCTATTTCCCATTGTTACATTTTTCTTGGGTGTTATATTAAATGAAACTACCCAAGTGTATGTTAATGCATTCTAATTTTTACGTTTAAAAGGTAAAAATGTTAGGTCAATAAGCAAATAATAGTATAGTAGTAGAGAAAATGGCATTTATGTTGAAGACTCATATAGAAAATTGTATGAAACATTAAAAAATCTTTTTTCTGTTCTCGTTTAAGAAAGAATCAAAGACAAAATATGGAAAAGCATGAACAAATATACGTACTAAATTAGCGAAACAATTTAAATACATTCAACTGATGTAAAGTATTGTGCGCAAGAAAAAATATACATCTAGATTCCTGATCAAATTCTCATACTCCTCATGAAATAATTTGTCCTGCCTCTTCCTGTGAGATCAATGTTAGGTAAAATAAAACGCGATGAGACTGCCTATCTGTTCCAGATGGTCTTCATTCAGGGTTCCGGTCGGTTTACCCAAAGATGATGATTTCGTTAATCACGAGAAGAAATTAATGGAATTTAAACAGGTAAAAAAGAAAGGAGTAGAGGAAAAAATGAGAACTTAAGAGTAGGACCAACTCTGAGAAATTCGTACGGTCACCTCAATACCCCAGTTTTCTTTATTTTTACACTCCTTTATCAAGTGTTTCCTTCCTTCTCATGCTATTTTCGTCCCAAAAACTTCCTTTTACCCTCTTCACCTCAAACTTACCCACGCAAAATCTCTTTTCTCTCGAAAAAACGCTACCTTTTGAAGTGAGAGTCCCCCGCAATTCTTTTCCCTCTCTCTTGCCTCTGAGTCCTACATCACTCTCTTGAGCGGACATCATGAGTGCAAAGCAAACTCACTTGAACTGAGACCTTAAGACATCTGGAAAGGGATGCAGGAGGAACGGGTAAGGACCATACTTTGTTTGTCGATTTTTTTAATCTGGGTAGTAAATGAGATAATGGAAGGTGAGGAGGAGGGCGATGAGAAGAATTAAGATGATTTTGTGAAGGCATCGGATGACGGTAAATTTAACGGAAGGAATGTTGACTGCCTTTTAATGACCTGTTTTCCTTTACTCTTGAAATGGTATTTTGCATTTTAATTCAACCTTTAAGCTTATTCTGCTCCATTAATGTTGAGCATCAACTGCAACTGAAAACTTTACTTCTATGAAGAAGGGTCAATTTTATTGGCGTGAAATTAAAAAAATCGTGATTTTTACCAGAATGAACAAGGAGAGCATAATCATTGACATCATTATCCAAATTAAGTTTTGATTGCAAGACGTATTGAAGTATATTTAGATTATAGATAGATATCAGTAAACTTCGCTTCCGACGAAACTCTAGTCTCTAACTCTAGTGCTTTTTGTCGACTTAAAATTTAACATTGATATTTCACATGATAGAAAACGTTTTCTTTTATTTTCATTGATATGTTATGTGCACGTACAGAAATAAGTGGAATCATCGATAAGTATATGTGTAAAATGATAACATAACGGAATTAGACCATCGGATGTATTGCTGCAGCTTCTGGCACAAAGAAAAACATGAAAAAAGACGAGTACCAAAGAATGCTCAATACATTATGAGAACATCTTTACTGTTTCTTTCAGTCATTATATAGCTCATCTTTCTCCACAATGTAAGGATAGAATGCTAGAAACGTACATACAAATAGAGAAGAATGGAAAAATAAATTGAGAAGTAAATTTTTTTCTCAACCCGCCATTTCTTTCCTAAAAAGAAAAGCGGAAAAGAGTAAAGCGTTTACCGCTTTACTCTTTTAAAGAGCGGTAAAGATTCTCGTTAAAAGATTAAAAGCTCTGAATGTACTTCCATCGAACCTAGATTATGCCAACAATAAACATCAAACCGTCTATTAAAATAGTTCAACAACTTGATTGAATTGATCCATATTGACGATTGCTTGCTGAATTCATTGAATGCATACTTTTGCTGTAACTCCCATTCGAGTATTTTAGTGGACGAAACATACGATATTTTGGTCCACAGGAGAGCTATGGAGAGAAAAGAAGGAAATACTAGAACATAGTACATGTCGAGGAGAGGGCAGAGGAAGATATTACAAGGTAAAACGAAGGAAAGGTCGAATGGAATTAGAGGGAAAGAAGAGGTGAGGAAAACCGAAGTAAAGGAGACTGCGTCGCGTCCCCTTTCAGACAAATTAGGTCCTCACACCCGACGCCCACTTCCTACCCTTTCATTATTTCAATCTGCAGTCGTCTGACTCTTCGTGATTCCTCCTTGTCCTTCGATCATAAAGTTTCCTTTCGGAGGACGTGCCCATCTCCCTCTATACCTTTTAATATGGGGTAGAAATTCTAAGAAAGTTGCTGTATTTTTTGTTTATACCCGCAGGTAATTCAAGAAGCGTTTATTTAACGAAAGGAAGCGTCCTAGAGACTTCAAACGATGTGTTACAAGTGCGTTTTGGTGAATCTTGGTTTCCAATTTGATTTAGACTCCTGAATTTGCAAAAACTTTCCATGAGGCACGAAATTATACAGTCCACAAATTTCCGACTACTATTTCTGAGAGCAGATTCCTAGACAACTGATTTATCATTCTCTTCTTAAAATCGTCTAAATTCTAAGTAATTTACATCTTACGGACAAGGCGAAAACTGAAAAATTATTTTCGATAACTTTTCTTGAAATATTTNAGTAGACGAATATGCGTCGAGGACTCCAATGATAATAAAAATCGCGGACCTAATCTCGGAGAAATTTTTCGACGTGATATAAATTCTGATTCTCATATTTTTATCGTGCGGAGCGTCTCCCTTCATTTATTTTGCTAGAGTCGAGATGCAAGTCACGTAGGGATAAGCCGAGATATTTATAGGTCGCGGTTAATCGAGAAAGGAGGCTTCCTGTATTAGGTTATTTTTCGACGGGACGATGCACCGAATACCGCGGCCGTGGACTCGCGCAGATGATGACGGGATTAACGAAGCACTAACGCTGCGGCTGAGGACCGCGGTTTTAATCCCGAGGAATAAGGACGACGCTCCTGCGGATAATTTGCGACTCGCTCTATTACGCGGGTAATGCACTCTAATCTTTTAACGATTATTTTAGCCCGCTTAAAAGTAAACTTTGAATTAGATTCGAAATACAGGAAATTACAAGAACTTTTACGGTTGCATTTTCATTCGCTCTTTCAATCCCGAGAAGAATTTGTAAAGGGAACTTTTTCCTCTTTTTTTATGAAGCGAAATCGATCTACAGGTAAGGCATTTAACTTCTCCGGTTCTTACATCTTCCGTGGCTCAACTTAAGAACTCCTTCCACGCTTAGAAATTGCCTAAATTCCGACGTAAACTCATCCGGTCGTATTTCAGACTGAAATCGGTCGAAAAAGATAAACATTAATTGGGAAAATCACTAAGTATTCACTTTCAGTTAACATCTATGAAATGTTTAACAAGAAGAAGTATTAAAAGCTACACAAATAGACCGGGATCCTACTTAAGCTCATTAGTAACGCGTCCGCTTTTCGTGGAAGCGATCCTAAGTTAGATCTCCGTGCCAGCACTCTCCTTCCGATATTGACGGCAGAAAATTAAAAGTAATTGCCAAATTGGATTTATATTCATCGCTGATCATAATGATAGGCATGGTAATAGGCTGGGAAGCCTTTTTTATAATTGGCTACCAATTTTAAATAAAACTAATATCATACACTTCCGAACATCTGTTATGACATTCGACTCTTATTACAGAATAAAATTGAAAGTATGTAACTATCCGCTACGTGATAGAAAATGGGAAGGTTTAGTCGCTTTGACGCCACGTTAGTTCTGTGACACACATATCTGACATTTAATGTAATTTGGTTTTGCTAAATTTCTAAAAACGGTCGTTGAATTTTTTCAGAATAAAAATCATTGAATCTACCGTAAATTAATTTAATTCGACGTCGAATTTTTCCACTTCCCCAAGTGAAGAAATACCTTAATGTATTTCCCATTAATCTTCCACTCAGACTGATTAGACCGCTCGTTAAAAAATGTCCTCATTCACGTAGTTAAAAAATACACTTCCTCATGCCCAAACAAGCGTGAAACAAACGGGAAGTAATAAAGCGGGGAAGTTGATGGATAAAAAGGAGGGGATGCAATGAACTCGAATCAATTTTATGGTGAGTTCATCTTCTTCGGTTTTCGATGGACATGAAATTGCAAATTGGAGGCCGGAATTCTTGAAAAGAGGCGCTCGCTCTGACGTCGGTTTGCAATGGCGGCATCAGCTCATATTGCTTCCTCCATCTCTTCGTCTCAAGTGTTTGAAGTCCGTCGGAATTGATTTTATTCTGGAGTGACGTTTTCCGTTAAAGGTTCTCAACCCCATCTCCTCGCCCCCTTAACACTCCTTTCACAATCGTTGTAGGATCGCTTGGCAAATGCTATTTCCCTGATTGTTTTTGACTGAGACGCGGTGATGCCGTACGGGAGGAAGCATAGAGGAGTATGAGAGAGACACGAATGCGCGATGCGGGATTACCACGAGATGGAGATGGAGAGGATGATAGGGTACGCTGCCTTATTTTTTCATGCCCAATGGTCTGAGCAAAGAGGCTGAGGTGGCCTCCAGGAAGGGGGTGTTGTTTAATAGGCTGTTAGAGAAGTAATGGAAAATTCACTTTTAGCCCTCTCATCAACTGAGCAGTTTGTACCGTTTTTGCCATCTGTTCCAGTTAACTGTTTGCTTAGAACTGTAGAACGAATTCGATGTAGTTTTGGGATTTCGTATTTCTCCTTTTTTTTCCAACACTAAGGCATTTTCATCCCTTTCACCCCCGAAGAAAAATTGAAATTAAGATACTATCAACGTGCACGCATTGCTATGGGTGTATGTTTAGGTATGGGGTATGCATAAATGTTTAATCAGTAGCTGTCGCTGGTCATAGAAATTTACAATGGGGTGGACCATTTCCGTTTGACTATGAAAAGATTTAAACGAAATGTTTAACTGCAAAAAAGATTCGCAAAATCTGTAATGGGATATATTCATTTCACCAAAACCTCTAAATCAACTTGGATGGCTCTAAGTCGGAATTGACACAAATATCAGAAACTGATTATTTTCCCCCAGGAAATCACAAGGATAAAGGAAAGGAAGGTAACTTAGAAGGTTGTAAAACCTACAAGAAACTGAATTATCAGAACAGTATAAAAATAATTTGTTCTACCAATTTAATCCCACCATCATGTATAGCTCATTGAAAGAACTTCCACGAATGCCTCAATAAAATCTCAGTTATATTATGCATAAAAAATAATGTTTTAACACTATTTTGGAGCATAATTTATGGTTAACACTATACCGATAACGAAGCGGTATACAACGTTTAATGCCATTCATTTTCTGACCCATAATGTTAAGAAATGATTCCTTTCGTCACAATTTTTACAGTGAAATTCAAACATCCGATTTTAAATACTCATTACAAACTGAACAAAGCATGAATAATGGAAAATCAATTCTTATTTATAGATCATCCTCTATCAATTGCTTCTAGCCTTAAATAAACTGACGCTAATCAAGCGTCTGATTAAAGTTTACTCCTCTTACTTTCCCGCCATCTCCAATCTCTTCCAGATAATCTATCCAAATTACTGTGAAATCTCCATCATCTCTAATCTCTGCCTTGCCTTGAAAGAATACTCCATCCAATTTCTTCTGCTTCCTCTCTCACTCTTCGTCCAATCCTTTTAATTTCCTCGCATTTTCTCTTTTCTTCTTTCCTATTCTATATTTAGTCCCCTTTTCCATTCCTACCCGCAGTTGTTTCATTACCCACTCTTTTTTACCTCTTTTCACAATCCTTTCTTTATTTAGTCCAACCTCTCATTTTCCTCCTTCGGCCCACTCCACTCTCTCACTCTTCTTTCGTTCTTTCCCTCCTCTCCTCCTCTCCTTCTGACCTCAAACTTTCCTTTCCTCTCTCTACCACTCTTTAATACCTCTACCTCCCACCTCATTCTTTCACTGCCCCTCTGCACCCTCTTCACCCCCTGTTCTGCAGCCCTCTCCGCCGCACTTCACCCGACAGAAGGCTTCCTCCGTGATGATGGTGGCTCTTCAGTGTGATTACACACTTCAAAAAGTCGGGGGGAGGGGAAGGAAAGGGTGAATAGGGTTGAGGGTATAGGAGGAGAGAGAGTAAGCAAAGTCAGTGAGGAAGAACTTGCGCGGAATAGAATGAGGGGCGCGCGGTTTTGAAGAAGGGACTCCGGAGGAGAGAAGAATGAGGTTTACTTTCCTTTAGTGGAAAAAATTTCGAAGGAATAACTAAAAGAATTATATTTCCTACGGAAATCGGTGTTGTAATGGGGAAGGGGGCGGAAAATTTGAAAGAGTTTTCCGAGACTGAATTTCTTGAAAGTTACAAGAAATTTTTCAATGTACAATCTTCAATTTCATACTGGTGTAGGTAGAGGAGGGAACTAGAAGAAAAACTTTTGTGGTAAAACTACCTTCATTTTACGATTTCTTTTGAAAAGAGCCTCGGAAATGACCATCTTTGAAGTCTCCTTCAGGCTCATAACTTTTTTCATTTCAAAGGCGTGATTAAGCGTTTTCTGAATCGATTGTCATGTGCAAACACTCATGACTGTCTTGAGCATACATCTCAAGCAAACTATAAAAACTCGATGAATATATTATATCTCTCAAGAGAAATACGTTGAAGGGCGTCGAATGCCATTTTTACAATAATAAGTAACGACATTCTTAATGACAGCTGTGATAAGGATATACAAAAGGAGAAAAGCTAGTAAATAAATTCATAGCCTCTTTCACGCCACGTTAGTTACCATGGTTGCATAATACCGATTACATCGGTAATCCCTTTGCTTCTTTGGCAGATCAGAAAATGAGCGTAAAATATGAGAAATAGATGCAAGGACGTCGTTTTAGGTACTCATTCTTTCGGCGAACGATACGCAAGAACAATAAGCTAAACAAGTAACTCGAACGTTTGAAGTTTATTTACCCTGCCACACGCTGAAGGGCGGCTTGCATGGTATTTATGTAGATGTAGCTGTAAATAGTTCACCTAAAATACAGGTCCTTACTAACTTATTGTTACTATTCAATTGCTATTCATATTTTTGTATAACCTAATAACATGATGAACTCGATTGCTGCATGACCATCAGGCTTTATAGTAACCCTTTAGGCAATGATAGTATTTCCATTCATTTACATTATATGATATACAGCCTCAACATTTATCCATGCTTTTAAATATATAGAATCATCGAAATATTGAACAGAAGTCGTCTCTACAGCGAAGTATGAGATTTGTGAGCATTTTCCGGCTAGGTAATAATAAGGAACATGAAAATACCCCAAAATAAGCTTTCAAAAAGGGACTAACGTTGACTGAAGCTGAACGCCATAAATGCACGCGTCATCCATAATACCAAAGAGAGAGCCACAATGTAGCATTTTGTAGCAGCGGAACAAAACATTTATCCTGAAGGCATTGAATTTCCCTATGAAGGAGCGAGAGAGAAAAAGACTCGGACATGTTTATCCACTTTGTATATTCTCTTATGATCTCTTCTCTTCCACACTCGCATAACGATCCGACGTCAAAAGCTTCCGAAAAGGACAAAAAAGGACTCACAGATGTCACTGGTGTGTGCTTGTGTATTTGTTATTTATTTACTTTCTCTCCCTTTTTGATCTCACTCTCCTTTTTCCATCCCCTAAACCACCCCCTCTCCTGTCTCGCAGCAGCAGGTCCATCTGGAGTCGGCACAGGGACAAAGGCCCGTCCGTGAGGTTCTACCGGAGAGCGTGAGTGGGAGAGAAAAGGGGATGCGCGCGGGGTTGGCTTAAGGGTGTTCTCCGAGAAGGGGTGGGATAAAAACGATGGAAGGGTACTACTATTGCGGTCGAGTCGAGGGAGCTTACTGCTTGTTTGGGACGGAAGAAGAAAGAGAGCAAACTGTGGAACTGTCGGGATGCGGGAGATGCGTGTACATTGGGCCATTGTGTCCGAAACGTTCATTTGAACTGAGAACTCGGAAAGTGAGAGTGACGGGGTTAGAAGGACCTGAACCACGCGGATATTAAATTTTAGGCACTTCTCAACTGCGGCCTTACAAAACGCCACCCCTTCCTTTCTATTACATTTATTTTCTTGGTTTCTTCGGAATGCTTGCAAACAGCTAGCCACTATGTATTTTAGAGTGCTTTAGGGTATTCAGTAGTTCTTTTGGATGCGATTTTCGTAACAGTTCATATCCTTGCGAAAGAAGAAAGCCTAATAAGACAGAAAATAAACTGGAAACTTTATAGCTATCTAGAAAATTAAAAGATGATCGCTTGTCCGGGACAGCAATGATTGTGAAATAGTCCTGTTGCATTAATGGGAGGGATTGAGTTATTCCGTCGTAGTCTTCACTACGACATACAACTGTAATATCTTTTAGTGAATACTACAACAAATAACAAATATGACTAAATAGTTTCATTACTTTCTACGTGCTATGTTTACTGAATCAATCCTCGAACTCCTGAGGAGGCGTAGTGGTCCTTACTGCGGCATTTAACAGTTGTCGTAGGACAAGGAAATAGAAACTGTATCGTTAGAAATTACGATTAACGTACGATTTACATCTAGTTTCCTTAAATTAAATATTCATCTTTCATTAATATTAAAATATTATAGATTATTGGAAGCGAGGTTGAAAAATATAATTAAGAGACTCAAAATATTTCGAACGCCAAGGACAATTTTTATGTAGATTCTGAACATCATGTATCATCAATTTCACTAATTAAAACTGAGTCAATAGTGATAACACTGGCGTTAATTTGTACAGCTTGGAGTTGTCGTCTTAAGATTCTTAGAAAAGACAAATTTGAGGCTTGAATTATCCTTTATCCCATTACTACTATTTATCAACCCGATACTAAATGACCGCTAAGCTCGAAGCATTTCCACTGAATTACGATAACATTTAATTAAAGTAACCTCACACTGGATTCCATCTATATGGAAGTCCGTTTAATCTAAGAGATAGAAATCGGCAGAGTGGATATCGGAGAATTTATTCAAGAGATTAAAGCGGCCAAATTCCTCAGATGTAGAGTCATCCCTCATAATATCCTACCAATATTCCCGAGTGTTTGCTCAATTGGATCGCTCATCGATGACCGCGTACGTTAAAAACAGAAAATTCGAACCGCCCAAGTCATTTCGATTTGGAAGAGAAAAAGGGCCGCGGATGATTGAAAAATTCTTATCGGGAAGACCCCCAGCGTCCCAACATGAGGCTGCGACAATTAAAATTATCCACTCCGGAGCGAGCCTTTCGCCAATATTGACCATCTCCCTCGCTATCCTACCAGCATACATCCCCTTGCACGCGTCTTTCTAAAATTGAACCCGTGGAGCGGTAGGCACTATCGCTTTACATACCCCCGATTCCACATACTATCTCCTAATTCCCTTTCCGGTCTTCGACTGCGGTGTCCGCCAACGACCTGCGTGGAACGAAGTGCCCGCACGATTATCGACGGAAATTTTCGGCGGGAAATTTTTGTTTTCCCGAGGCGACGAGAGGAGGATGGCCGGGAGAGCGGAAGGGGTCGGGAAACGTTAAGGGATTCCGAACGGTTAGCTGGTGCGGCAGCGAGATAAAGCGAAAACAGCGCGCGAAGGGTTCGGCGATGTTATATAGGCTGGAGATATGCGTGGGAGGTGGGAAAACAGGATGAATCCTCGTGACAGAGGCTTAAACGTGGCTTTACTACGTAGGAACGGCTCTTCTGCAGAGCCATGGAGGGGATCAATGAGGGAATATAGAGAGGAAAGCAAAGAGGATAAGAGGAAGAGGAGGAAGATGAAGAGTGCTCCGTATCAGCCAATCACGGAATTTAACAGGCTGTTCGTGAACTGAGGGGCAGTGCGGAATATTTCCGGGATTGGAGAAAGGGAAGTAGACGAATATGCGTCGAGGACTCCAATGATAATAAAAATCGCGGACCTAATCTCGGAGAAATTTTTCGACGTGATATAAATTCTGATTCTCATATTTTTATCGTGCGGAGCGTCTCCCTTCATTTATTTTGCTAGAGTCGAGATGCAAGTCACGTAGGGATAAGCCGAGATATTTATAGGTCGCGGTTAATCGAGAAAGGAGGCTTCCTGTATTAGGTTATTTTTCGACGGGACGATGCACCGAATACCGCGGCCGTGGACTCGCGCAGATGATGACGGGATTAACGAAGCACTAACGCTGCGGCTGAGGACCGCGGTTTTAATCCCGAGGAATAAGGACGACGCTCCTGCGGATAATTTGCGACTCGCTCTATTACGCGGGTAATGCACTCTAATCTTTTAACGATTATTTTAGCCCGCTTAAAAGTAAACTTTGAATTAGATTCGAAATACAGGAAATTACAAGAACTTTTACGGTTGCATTTTCATTCGCTCTTTCAATCCCGAGAAGAATTTGTAAAGGGAACTTTTTCCTCTTTTTTTATGAAGCGAAATCGATCTACAGGTAAGGCATTTAACTTCTCCGGTTCTTACATCTTCCGTGGCTCAACTTAAGAACTCCTTCCACGCTTAGAAATTGCCTAAATTCCGACGTAAACTCATCCGGTCGTATTTCAGACTGAAATCGGTCGAAAAAGATAAACATTAATTGGGAAAATCACTAAGTATTCACTTTCAGTTAACATCTATGAAATGTTTAACAAGAAGAAGTATTAAAAGCTACACAAATAGACCGGGATCCTACTTAAGCTCATTAGTAACGCGTCCGCTTTTCGTGGAAGCGATCCTAAGTTAGATCTCCGTGCCAGCACTCTCCTTCCGATATTGACGGCAGAAAATTAAAAGTAATTGCCAAATTGGATTTATATTCATCGCTGATCATAATGATAGGCATGGTAATAGGCTGGGAAGCCTTTTTTATAATTGGCTACCAATTTTAAATAAAACTAATATCATACACTTCCGAACATCTGTTATGACATTCGACTCTTATTACAGAATAAAATTGAAAGTATGTAACTATCCGCTACGTGATAGAAAATGGGAAGGTTTGTCAACAGTCTTTGCAAATGATACGAAGTATTTATATGAATTCAAATAAATTTTTTTCTGTGAAACTTCAGCGATTAATATAATTAAAACTCGTAGTATTTTAGTATTTTATTGATAGTATTTTAGTACATCAGTTTACATGCGTTCCTATGCTCCAAAACTATGCATTCGTAAGAGAGAAAATACATCAAAATGGATTAAAATATAAATTCCACGAAAGGGAAACATTATGAAAATCTCTGATACTATTGCTATTATTATCAATCAAAGGCTGCGGTGTGGAACCTATTCAACGGTGGCAACCGTATACCCCAAATTAACTACAATATTCACCTCAAAATAACACATTATATGCAATACTAATACAGTTATGAAAATACTTATACAGTTATGAAACATAGAGTCAACTAATGTGGGGGGAGTAAGTATTCTGCCCGGAATTCACCCGAGTCGGGAGGGAAACCCCTCCAAAACCTCCCAAAGGCAGTTCGTCGTACAATTTCACATACAATTACAATTAAAAACACATATGCATTGATTACAATTCCTATAGATACTTCTCTAAACTAACAATTAAATAGAAAGTATAAGAAATTTTTGAATCACGATATAAAACATCTGATTACACGCTGTTTTTTAACGGGAACTGGGCTCAAACAATGGAATAACTTCTAATTCAAGAAAAAGTATATCGTTCAATGACTTTAGAACTTGTTGAATTTCTACCATTTTTGAATTTCTTAAATTTTGTGAAAGCAGATATTACAAAAATGATTCTATTATCGCGGCATTTTGCGCAAAAAAGTTCTGCGATTCAAACTGATACTTTATCCTCTTATTTCCCTCGCTAGCTGGGAGCTTAATCTTTTATTGCCCAGCAGAAAAATAGAGCGTAAGCATTAGCTTTTAAGGCAATGGAAGTGGGCTCCCACTCTAAACAAGAGGAATCTGGCCATATGGTACGCCACTCCTCCCTACTACTCTTATCCTCTGATCCCTTAAGGGTCTCAATCGATGTTGCGATCTGAATGACCCTGAAACATTACACTAATCCACGATATTGAAAGGTATTTGCGTAAGGAGATTCACTGTTTCAGATCAAATGTACCGGATTATCCTCTTAGTCATAAACTGCTCCTATTTGCCAATCAAATCCCTCTGCATCAGCTATTGGTGTAAAACGAAACACATCCTTTAGGTTTTTGTATTTACTCCATTTTTCTTACTCTGCTGTCTTCTTTGATATGGAGTTTTATTAATTAGATCCTAAATAAGGTCAAAATAGCACTACATAATGAATGGGATTCTATTTTGTTTTACATTTTCAAAACACTGAAGAGAGTGCAAGATCATTGATTAATTGGAAACTGACCTCACAACGACCTGCTCGCGAAGTTAATTAATTTTAGATGCTACATTACGCTCTCGTTAAGTCATTAGTAACGGAATCTTACTCTAATACTCATAAGAGAATCTGAAGCAGAAATCACTTTTCATTCCGTACTACTAAAATTATCACAGTACTAATACAGTAATCATCAATAATTGCTGGGTTGGCGAGATAGTGGAGATATAACGGACTACTAGATCGAATATATGTAGGGGCGTGCGTTTCTATACCCGTCATGGGTTACTTGTATGTGTTCCCAAGTCAAAATTTCACAAACATATTGTCTTTTTTCATTATTACTATAAATCATGCAATATTTTACTATGTGCACTTCAAGCTTAATGCTCTACTTTTAGAATTTTTTATCTAACAACTTAATTTATCCTTTTTAAATTAATGTATGACCTTTCCAAATTAGGAATATTAATTAACAATCCTATATTTAGCCTAATATTTTGAAATTAGTATTTGTATTTGCATTGGATTAACGACTTAATTGGCTACTTAATGAGTTTTTGCGACTGAAACGAGGAAAGGAATTCTAATTAAAGAGAGATTTTTTTCCTTCTAGATTTTTCTTAATTGGTTATTTAATAGCATTAATTATGTTTTGTTATATATATATATTAGCACAGTACCTTATTATGACTAATACGAAAAATTTCTAGAGAACTGTTCGTTGCATTATGCACATGTCGTACTTTCAGAAATAAAATATATATTTTCTGTATAAGTCGTAAGATATTTTCTTAACACCGTAATGATTATAATGTGAAAAATTGATAATTTTCATCCCAGGCTCCCTATATATGCGGTACGATGGTCACGTGTCGCAAATGCTTTATTAAGGTATTTCTATACGAGCTAAACTAAGATTTACGATTAAATTAATTAGTTTGTAATTTTGCGAGATAAATTGCATGGAAATGTTAAAATAAACTCTACCCGCCAAAAGATGTAAAAAGTTCCGAAAGAAAACCGAAAAACTTCGTCGAAAAATTGAAGGGAACTTATTTTCCGAGTTTCGGAAGAAACGAACAGGACTTTTTTAATTTTCGCTATTTCATATATTTCCCGAAGGTCTCCATGTTTCCTGGAGTCTCCTCTCTCGTCATTCCCTAAATGGCCTCCCATAATCCCTCCAGTGCCCACTTCACTCCTGATCCCGAAGTAGAGTGCTACACGCCCCGTCAAACAAATGAAGCGCTATCTGAGCAAAGGGACGAGACATTGGAAAGAGGGGCGGGGCGGGGGAAGGCCAAGTTTATCATGAGTCAGAGAAGGGAGGAGGCTTAGGGAGTGGGAGATTAAACAAATCGTCACTCAATGCGAGGAAAGACTCCAAAAGCTCATAACCACTCGCTTTTTAAAGGCAATCCTATTGTCACTCTAATCCCTGCTCGGGGACTTCAAAGAAAAGAATCGCGAGGATAACTGGCGCAAACTGACTCGCTGATTGCCAAGTACTGCTGTACTCATTGTCAGAAAAATGCCAAAATTTTAGGTAGCCTTATAAATATACATATCGTAAAATCGATATCTTTCTTCAGTTATATCTTTACGAAACTAAAAGGAATGAATGGTCTTCAATCAAATTTAAAAATATATTTTGTGGAAGGAATAAATATTAATTTCTTCAACTTCTGTATCTTTGCCAATCAAATGCTATAAAAGCTCTTCAATGAGTAGATTCTTGTTTGAGAAAAAAACATGCTATATCTCTATGATTTCCTTTCACAAATACTCTGTAGAAATACTGTCAGAAGAGGTTTTTGAGATGCTAAGTCGGTAGAAAATTAAAAGGAAAAAGTTTGCAGCTGATTTCAAGAGATGCTCTAACACTGTTGTACATACAAATGATACAGATTTAAGTTAATCGATTCATTCAACTTAACTAATCTCTCATCTGAAAAGCAGTAGATTCAATAATTTGCAAAAGATAATTATATATAGAATTGAAACTTATTTTTGTTCCGAAATTCCAATCCTAGGTCTAAATACACTTAAAAAAACTAAATTAGAGCGTACTTTATAAGCAGCAAGTTCAGGAGTATACAATGGATTCCGCTCGAACAAGCGAATTCCCTTTTTGCTCACGCTGCAGCAGAGCCACTAACATTACCCAGAAAACTTATTTTCTCCATCTTGCGCCCGCAGTTTTCAAAACTCACCAACTCCGCGAATTCCACTCTTCCGAAGCGGAACACGCAACACATAAACAATAATCTCATACCGAGTCCTGAGCATACACAACACCCCATTGCGTCCCCGGAAACTGAATATACACACCGACTCTTGCCCGACTTTCCCGCCCTAGAGTTGAATGCCTTGCGGGAAACTAAGAGGTCGCTACTGAAATGGAACATTGCGGAGTTTTGCTCTGCGGGAACGGCGCTGAGACCGAGGCCTGCGGTAGAAGGAGATGAAAACCGACCTCTCCCTCTCTCCCGTTGTACAATCCCGCTTTCCTGTCCATCGCTGCAAATCCCACTCTTCTTACGACTGCCCACCAACTTTTTCCTACCCACAGCCACGACCCACCCACGTCATTAGCGTGGATGGATCGGCCACACGGAACCACTAAGAGTAATAGAGGAAACTGGAAAAAGAAGAGCTGTGGGGTGTTTAAGGGAGGGAATTGGAGGAAGAGGGTAAAGGATAGTCGTGATGAATAAGGGGAGGAGAGGTAGAGGGAGAATCCACAGAATTTGGATATTTTGGTGAGAGAGCGATGATCTGTAATCGTTTCATTCCTTTCCGTATTGATCCAACTTGCCCCCCGTCATTTCAAACTTCCGCGCAGTTCAATTTTTGGAGAAACAGTTGAAGGGGTAATATTACGTGGTGTGTAATTGTAAGGAGACATTCCTTCAATTAACAAATGAATTTCTAATCTGATTTCTGTTAAAGGAGTAGTCTTTGACTTTGTTAAATTCCTCGTATCTATTACTATTAATTAATGCTTTCCTTTAATTACCTGATAAAATAGTTAAAATTACATGGATTAGGGGAAGGTGTATTACATAGCACGGAAGAGCCGCACGGCTCCACAAAGGCATTTCCAAACAGTGTGAATAGACGCGGCATGGCAGTTCAGTGGTTATAATACCTGCCTGGAAAGTGGTAGAACTGGGATCATGTTCCAGTCATGTCGACATTTTTCAGAACTGTTATTCCTTTAGTCACAATTAATTTATCCAATTATATTTATTCATCCACAAGTAAACCACACATCTTCATTTATTTTAGAAAACCGAAATTAATTTTTCAGACATTTCCGAAGCCTCGTCTACTTCAATGTTCCCTTTTATTGTTCAAATTTGGATATCGGTAAAATATCTTGGAGTAACCCACGCGAATGGGGAAACACGGATTCGTCAAGAAAATTTAAGAAACACGGATTCGTCAAGAAAATTTAAGAAACACGGATTCGTCAAGAGAATAGTGGGACAAAACGAATAAAAGGTAAATCAACAATGTTACTTTGCGTTAGTTAGGTCTCACCATGGTCATGTAGTTTATCGAACCCTACCGATAAGTGTTGTACGTACTAAGAGAAGGTTCGACGAAAGACGCAACGCTTCGTAAGAAATGTTACGACGAAGTAGTGAGCGATTCTCAATTGCTTCAAGACGCAGTATGAGGATCACTAGGAGATATATTTAAACGAAGGTTCATTTTATTTGATAAGTCCAGAGAAAGTACGTTTTTAGAAGATGTAGCCGATGTTACGCGTCCTTCGGGTTACAGAGGCTGCTGTGATACTGCGAGAATAATCAGAAAAATGTTTGCACGACCTAGTCGTTTCAAGAATTTATTTTTTCCGCGAACGATGCGCGAAAATAATCGATTACAGAAGTAGAGTAATGTTATATGCACCCTCTGGTTATACATATAGATGTAAATACAATCGATGATGCACATAATTCATTACTTAAATCTAAAATGAAAATGATATAGTAATAATTTCTAAAAAATGAACGTGTAATTTTAAATTGTAAGAAATATTTGATCGCAGGACCTGCACTATTTGATTTCATAACTCAGCTCTGAGGAAGCAAATAAGACTTATGCACCGCAATTTGGCGACGGCTGCTACAGGTATTACATTTACCCGCCTTGAGCTTCCACCTATCAGAAAGATCACTACACTACACACAAAATAGATCCCAAATAATACTGAGGGGTTAAATGACATTTACTATTCGTTGATACCAAATATAATAATCCATATAACTTGTTATCAATATATTAATTCTTTAAATTTCAAGTAATGAACGTAAATAGCCTCTATTAAGACATGACCATAAATAACAGTTGAGTTAATAGTCCCCATCGTAAATATTTCCACCAAAAGATGCGATTAAATATTATTAGTAAAAGGTATTAAACTTAATTTTAAATCATAAGAGTGCAAAGGTTCATGTTTATTGTACTCAACGTAATCATTGTTTTAAAATTTATACACGGGATCATTTTGCTAAGGCTTTGAATATATCCACATATTCAATATCACGCATACGGATTAACTGCAAAGCGATGATGCAGCGGAAAGGGTATAATTTTCAGCCACGAAATTTCTCTTTGTTTCGCTAAGTTTGCAAATGTTGATAGAATACCTGGAGCCCTTTTTGTGAAGACAAGAATCGATTTTCAGATTATTCCCTTACTTTTACAACTATTTAGTATTGAACTGTAATGCACAATATTTTCTTAAATGTATATAGAAATCCCTATACAGGTATTACTCTCTATCGTTCCTATTTTGGTAGTGCACATCAAATAAGCAGTAAACAGAAAATCGAATGATTAAGTAGAAAAAAATAGAAGAGACAACGCACTCTATGAAGGCTGTCAGGTTGCCTCAAAAATCGTCGTTTCATTAGTACCTACATTGATTCTCTAACGACAATTTCCTATCTTAGCTCAATTAATCACCAAATATCCTAAGCTTACTAATAGTAGTTCAAAAGTGAAAGAAATAGCATACTCATTCTGTTAAAATTTCATTTCTTGGAAAGTTTATAATTGATCGAGACTATTTTTAATCAGAAACTTTCCAATTCCGCAATAATAGTTTTCCGTAAAAGGTTCCTAGATTTAAAAGAGAAGACGCAATTTTTAAATGCTGCATGGACTATCATAATATTTTTCTGATTTATTGAAGTTCAAAAAATCATGGAAAGTCTAAAGTGCTTCAAGGTTAGATATATATTCTCTCGTGAACTTCATTACATTCCTAGGTAATCCATATTAAATAGAGATTAAGTTTCCTGAGCGTAAGCCCTCTACAAAATGCAGGAGCGAGGGTACATCCCAGGCCTTAGGTCCTTCAGCATCATTTAAATATCGTGCCATTGTTGTTCAAGGGATAAGTCCCATGAATGCGTGATCTTCTTAGAGGAAGGACCCACGAAAATCACCTCTGAAGCCTTTACCAAACAAAGCTATCGGAGAAGGATGGATACTAATGCGAAACGAGAGTTGAAATACTCTGTAGGTTAATGAATGCGAACCACATCATATTTATGAAATTTGATTGAATTGAAATGTTCCTTAGTTATAAGTATTGAATATATCTGAATGAGAAAAGCAAGAACGAACCTGCAATATAAATTGCGCCAAAGAATATTTTGTGCACTTCAAAAAAGGAGATATCTGGGTGCTAAGCGATGAGACAGGCATTCTAGAGATCAAAGAAGCAGTCCATGGGCGGATGTATTTTCTTTTAAAGCACATTTCAAACACGAAAACTACGAAAAAATGTTCTCTAATAAAAAGAACTAGAACTGTATATCCACTCATCTTTTCCTGGGTGCAGCTATTACATGCTACATCGCAAATCCACACCTGAGGCGATCCGCATTTCAGTTCCCTTCATGTATGCAATTTACGGAAATCATAACCTGGTTTCCGAGAATATCTCGTTCCTCTCGCAATTCGATACACCCCGTCTTTGTTATCCTTATTACCTTCAGCTCCAGACTGTGTAGAGGCCTACCCGCAGTATCTCAGAAGACAGCCATACTCCATTGCAAACCTATCTCGCCCGCATAACTAATCCAGTTAGTTTCGTCGCAAACACACACTCACTCCGGTGCAAACACTTAAATTCCGAATCTTCCGAGAAAAGGATGCCTCCCCTTTTCCACGGGACCTTAAAACGAATAGACCACTCTCTGATCCTTCCAATTTCATCGGAATCACGAGACGCTAAATTCATCATCTCGCAGGCACGAAAGGAAGCGGGCGGTAGCACTAATTTGCATGGGAGATGCTATTATTGTTTCTCCACCCACGCGTGTTTCGTTCCCCAGAAAATCCCTTTGCTTTTATCCCGGCGACCAACCCACGCAGCCTTTATAATTCGCTTTTCTTCCTAAATACGTATCAAACTCCCCTTTTCCTTTTTATGCCCGGAGCAGGTAACTCTATGACACATAACACGCGTGTAGGAAACGGTAGAACGAGGATAAAGAGTATAGATAGAGAAGGGTAGAAATACAAAGTAAAATAGGAAGTAGAATGGGAAATAAAATTATGGAGCCTACGCAAGAGATATGAAGGTAGAGAAAATCCTCTCCCCACCTGCTGAAACCCTCCACGTTCGTTCTCCCTTTTCTTCCGTTGGGGAGGAAGAGACGTAGAGGCTTTGAGACCGTTATATGGCGAGGTGCTTTGCTGATGCCGTGCCTCATTAGCTTTAGAAATTTCCGGCACCACGCGTTCCCCCTCTCCAGCCTTCCTCATTTGGTTTAGCAGGGATGCTAGGGAAGAGGTTAAACTCCCTTCAGGAGGGGTGAGGGTTTGTTTTTGGTGCAGTGAAAAGAGGTCGAAAGGGGACTCTGTGTGGACCAATGCGGTGAAGAGGAATGGACTTGGAAGAGATAAAGCCGCCAGGAGTCTGTTTTCTTGAAAGATGTACGTGTACCTATTTGTGAAGTTATGATTGTGATTGCTGTTAATTAGTAAGATTGATGAGTTAATTACGAGGCGTACCAATGTTGGATGTGGAAATAATTATGGACCTCTACTTGGTTCTCGGGAAGATGTATAGAGGTTATTTTTTGAATTTATTATCAAAGGCGTGACAATGTTAAACACTTTAGCTGAGAGCGTTCACTCAAAATTAGGTTACTGTTATTTTTTCTACAATACTATGCGAAGTATTTAAATGATGGCGCAAATAATGTCAATGGAGAAAGACAGTGGTTTATAAAGATAATAATTTTGGGAGAATATCTTACATGAGATGAGTTTTGTTGAAGACTAGCCTTTTCTATTCAACCAATGCTCTAATTTTAATTTACGACGTAAAATATCAAAATGTTCCTAAGGCCGGGGGATCGTTATAAGTAATTAAGGTCAGCTACAATATTTTTAAGAATTGCTTGCGGAGTAGAATGTCCCCTTAAAATTTAAGATGCGAATTATTTTTACTTTAAATAAAAATATACGATAATTTATTCCCCCAAAGTAAAGTTTACAACATCCGTAATTGAACTTAAAATTATGAGTACCTTTTATTCTTAAATATTTCACATGTTCAGCTAGCATTAAAGAATAAAATTTGATTCGTTTAAGAGAATCAAGCAACAGTTGAAGTTGAAGTCCTTATAAAAGTAAGTTCATGTTATCATCAAACGCGTAAATGGAAAATCTATACGAGCTTTTATTACTATAATGAAAAATGTATCCAGAAAATGAATGTATAACGAACGAATCATTCACTCCGTCCGCAAAGTAGTAAAAACAAATTTTATACTCTAATCTCAAACAAGAAGATCATAAAAATGCTATATCTTCTTCTGATTTTCTTATTGTCGTCTTTTATAAAGATGAAATATAACTTAACTGATTGCTCTCCCTCTGAGATGATCATCGCGGTCACTATAATGATATATTTATCACACCTAATTCTTTTAAAAATTGATGCCAATAATGATGAATTTCTTACGAAGATAACACAGTATGTATAACTATACCACATTATAATTCAAGGCTTGGAATATTACGTAATCCTATTCAATTACACGTTCTGCGGTAGTTAAAATACTCAAGAGATTGCAGGCTGCTCGCGGTCATTCACCTTAAATACCTCGCCTAGGGCGTTTGCCGTAGCGATGTCAATGGCTAAAGGCGACGATGAATGTACCACAAATCGAAAACCGGTGCAACCAGACATTACTTCATTCGCGCAAGCATGTAACTCTATTATTCCCTCCATACCCAAGTGAGACCGTCGACATTTCCAATCCGCTACAGACATTTCTATGATCCCCCACCGCCTTCGCGGGTCGTGCTTTGACCCGTAGCACTACGGATGAGGAATATAGAGACGACGTCTCTCACACCTAGCTTATCTCTCGTTGTGCCCATCGAGCAGACGACCAAGGAAAAGCGAGTTATACGAGGTAAGGAGACGAGCAAGAAGGGGCCCTCTTAATCTCTCTCTCTGCGGGAAGGAGAGGCAGTTAGTCCACAGCACGACATACTAATAATTAATGAGGCGTCACGGTGTTAAAGTGATGCCAATGGATAGAGAAGCCACGTTTGTCCCCCGCGAAGCTGACAAGGAACGCCTTCCCCTTGAGAAGGGACCGTCGTAAGATGGTCCGAGTGTTAAGAGGAAGCAAATTAGTGCCTTAAAAATAGGATGCGGTGGACTAACAAGGTCGCTCACGAGGGATGAGATTACGTGGAACCCTGAAAGCGTGCTTTGAACGAATTGGAGAAGAAGGCGACGAAGAAGAAAGTGAGGAAAAATGGGGAGGAGGAGGAAGGTCGAATGAAGAAGGGAAGAAAGTGGATATTAGGTTATGCTTCTTCCGGCTAATTTAGGTAGAAGTTAACGAAGGGAAAATTTGAGAAGGAGAACCAGAAAAGTGAGGGATGACAGGCAGAAAATATGAAGAATAGTGATGAGGGAATAGGTAAACAAGAAAGAAGAAAACCCCGTAGGAAAACGTCCGGCAAGTAACATTAAGGAAAATAAGGAAGAGAATGTACCCTATTAAACTTTGAAGAAATTAGACGGTACATACAAAGAAGAAATATATAATACTTGATAAAGGAGAAGAAAATAGGAAGAGAGAGAGAAAGAGTAGAAAAGACAAAAATGGAAAACACATTTTGGAAAGTATTAATTCGGGACTTCCTGAAAACGCAAAAATAAGCCACTTTTGAGAATACAACGAAAATTACGTTATTTAGCGCAGAGCTAAACACGACAGAGAGAAAGTGGAGGAACAAAGAGGCATTAAAAGAGAAAGGAATGGAAGGAAGAAAAGAGCTTGTAAAGCGGAAATGTCGATCGATAATAAAAAAAAGGTTTCCTCGTTCCAAATGGTGGAAAAGAAGGAAAATAGGAAACCGAAGAATGTTCGCCAATAAGTGAACAAAGAAAAGGGCCGGTGAAGAAGTAAAAAAAAAAGGTGTTAGTGGGTAATGATGAGAATTAGGTTATGGCTTGTAATGGAAAATCATGGAAGGCGAAAAGAAAAGGATGGAAAGAAAAGCGGACAAACAATAGAGTTAATTCATTGTAGAAATTGAGAGTTATGTTTCATTTCTCACCCATCTGTGAAGAGATAAAAGAAACTAAAGGAGGTTGAAGAAGAAAGAGGAGGCAAAAGGAAGAGAGGGAAGGGCAAAGGGATGGGGGAGTTGTTTAAGGTTTTAATCGCGATGCAGGAAAATTAGTATTAATAATTTAATAGGGGTTGAACTGAGTGAGAGAGGAATTTCCGGCCGTGTGCATGAAGAATGCATGAGTAATTTTGGAAGGAGGATATTCCGGGTGAAGGGTCGGAGGAAGAGTCGGTCGAATTATTAAAAAACACAAAATGAAGCACTTTTGGCAGAGGGAAAGAGCCGCCTTGGAGGTTTTTTTCGCGTTACTCGTGATGAGACTTTTTATGTATATAACTGCGAGGTTTTCAGTTTTTAGAGAATTATGCGGAAAGAGAAGGGAGTATAGTGAAAGAGGAGGAGAGACATATAAGCAAGCGAAGACAATGAATGATTAGGAATCTTTGCCTTAAGATAGTAATTCCTTGATTAAATATTCAGATGTCTATTCCGCAAAAACTATACTCATCACATATATGTAATTACAAAGGAAATATATTTTGATTATTCGACATATATTGTTCTTTTATACATAAGTTAAGGATCTTGAATGTATATTTGTAATTCACAGCAGTGTTATTTATTTCTTACTAATTGTTATTGGCAATACAGAAACATGTCTTAAAGACTGACCTGTTAAAGCATGCTGCTACATTTCCTTTCCTAATCCTGCAAATATCTCGGTTTATATCTCGTTAAAACGTCTTTTTCAACACTATTCATAGTTATACGTCGATGTAATCTTTTTTATCTGCCCCTTATCAAACCGTCTACTTGTGAATTCTTCTTTGCTTCCCTTCAGCGTTTTCATTAAAATAGCGCACCGCATCTCCTTCACTTTTCTTACAGGGTAAGAACATAGCTTTTCGTTCTCAGGTAATGAAGGTAAAAAATATTCTATTGGCAGAAGTGATAGAAACAGTTCCCCGGTTCAAACAAGGGCGCATAATGAGAGAGCAGCGGAGTCTGAATAAATGGCGCCTCGGCACGCCGTGAGAAGAGCAAATAATTATGGTTATTCAAGCATCGCTCTCTCCAATCTGGGGATTAAAAAAGGAAAAGGCTAAGAGGTTGGAAGATGAGGAAAAGGAAAAACAGAAATAAGACGAACTGGGTTACCGGCTTTCTTTCCTTCAAAAAGTGGTATTTACCTCATTATACGGTGAAAAGTATGCGAAGACGAAATTCCTCTCATTTTTCATTATATGCCTTTTCCTTTTCTCTCGGACGTCTTTACTTTTCTTCCAGCCGTTACCCATCTCGGAAGAATAAAAAACTACATATTTCATTGCTTAATAAAATGCGCGTTGTATAAAGCGCCATGACTCTAACCACACCTAAAATCAATTTCGAAACTCTTCACAGCAGAAAATTGCAGATCTGCCTTCGAGTTCCTTCCCTATTGAGAGCCTTAATGGCATCTTTTAAGACGATGGAGTTGCGTGTCATAACATCAGTGTCTTCGATGAGGATACTGACTGTGGTTCAGGGACATGGAGATCGAATGTGAATGAGGGAAGATGGACCGGTTCACAGCTTCCGCTGCGGATTCTGAACGAAAAAATAAGGGTCAGGATATGAAGGAAAGTGTTGCTGGAAAAGTGGAAAACCTCTCCCGTGAGAAATCGAACTGCCAATTTGAGGTGGCTGGTGTACCACCTCTTCAACACCTTGCTAACTTGATAACGAGAGTGGTATATCGTGATTTGCCTGAGCATGATTCCGTGAAAAATAGGGCGAACCTTTTCCATATTATGCTGACTAAAATTACCTTTATGTATACCTCACTCTTTTGTAGATATCTTAGGACAATTTTGAGGACAATTCCTTTCCCAAATGATGCCTCAGATCTCGCGGCAGAATTAATTGACTACTTATTCTCGCGTAAATAAAAAACAATAAGAGTAACGCAAGATTTCGATTGTGGATCACATTAAAACAGTATTATTTACATATCCACGAGGTAATTACGGTAAATATGACTGAAATATATTTTAAAATATCAGGTTGATAGGAGGCTATGTTAATTTTGAGTATTAATAATAATAATAAAAATAATCACTTTTGGTTTGCTCTGGGATCTTCCCATGGAGCAAGAAAAAATAATAAGGTAATACAAAAGAAAAAACGAAACAAAAATTGCTCAGCTGCAATAGACATCAATATAAATGCAGAAGGAGAAATAAACATGAGTATGAAGTACAAAACATTTTTTAAACGTTTGCAGTTAAAATATGATTAAATAATTTTTCTTTACAAACTCGCACCGATCTAGAATGCTTGATACAGTCAGGTTGGGAGTTCAAGAATTAAGAACCAGAGATCTGGAGGGAATTTTAGAGAAATATTTGATCGCAGTGTATGATATATCAGCTGATCGCGCCCGCTACGAGTTGGTCAGGTAGAAGGTGGAGAAATCAGGATGCCTTCTGTAGGTAAATAACTAAGTAGCCAGGCTCAAAGTTCTTAAACGCTAAGATAAGGAACGATCCGAGTATGAACATCCTTCTTATATTTAGAATTTGTTACGGCAATTTGCATCGATTGTTAGAAACATGATCGGCTTTACGAAGGTTAAAAACAAATCTAACGCAAGAGTTAAGAATCCAGAATTTGAGCTCTTGATCACACATTAAGTCATCTGAACTCTCAATACAATTAATACAATAATCAAATGCAGGAAAAATAAGAGACGAGATGAGCATTTTCCGGACTTTTAGAGGAAGGATGTTACGTAATAGATTCAATTGATAAAGAATATTGTTGACTTACTATTGTTGATGTATCGGAGAATTGAGGATGCCAAGAGATGCTATTGTTAAGGGTTACATACTGTATTTTGTAAAGGAATTTTTTAATCAGATAATCTGAGGAATATCGACAATATCAATTTTATTTAGAATGTTTGAATAACCAAACAAAATATAATAATAACAATAAATAATAAATATAATAAAATATAATAACCAGATATAATTTTAAAATATAAAATTTCAATGATGGAAGAGCCAATAACATCTATAGCTTTCAGAAGAAAATCAGCTGAAATACCATCAGGACCAGGAGACTAAGACTTAGAATATGAAATATTTTTAAGAATGAGTTCAGGCGTAACATGTTGAAAATAGAAGCTATCCGGTTTGGAAGGAACTAAATAATTTAAGAAAGATGGAATAAAGGAAGAGCAACGGTTAGCTACCGACGGAGAAATGTTGAAGTAGACATTCATTTTGGAAATTGAAATTCCCAGTGGCAGGGTGTTACTATAGCTACTAAAAAAGCATACTAAAAGTTACTATAACTAATAATAATAAAATTAAATAATCCTTTAGTGGCAACAATTCAGTCCAACAAAATTTAGTGCTATGATTTCTAAATTAATAATTACGAGAGAATTCGCATAAATCAGCTATACTTACGGTCCCACAAGCATCCATAAATCTCCACTCTCATGCATACTGTCCTTGGATGAACGCTGTACGGAATGAAACGCACTTTGCTGGCAACGAACGGCAGCTCCAATTCTTGTCGGACAACTAGGTATGTGTTACTGTTTCCCGTTAGCTCCTGAAAGAAAGATAATCTAATTATTGCTGGAAGGGACAGTTTCACAGCTTATAATATTTTTAGTAGGGAGGTTCAATTACTCTTGAAGGTTGGATTTGAAGGTAAAAAAGTAAAATCCTCTGAAGGAAACTGCATCATCATATGTTTTTAATATAACAATGAAAAAACATCAGAATATATCATTGGTATTACATATAATGCAAGCATGCGGACTTATATTTAATAATATCTTATTACTGAATTTGTGAATATGCCCCTTCATACTGGTGTAATAATACAAATATTATTATACTCCTTCCACTGTCTCCTTCAAAACAGTTTTCGACTTTCTCATGTGCTAGCTTCCCTATTCTACTCTGAGAAATTACTAAAATATATCATGACAAATTCTTTCTTAAAAGTAATCTATTAAGGATGTATTCTTAAAAAAGAGACTAAGTTTAAGATGAGTGATGAGACTACTATGGCCTTAGGATAGGCCCTGCTATAATTCACACAGGAAAATAAGGCCTAATGAGAGAGGTACGGAGAAGAGCTGCCTTGGCACTTGGCGTTCCATGTAACAGCCTCACGGATATTGATAACTTCCTGACTTCAAGAATGTCATTTTACATAAATCTTTAGAGGTGATAGATATAGGTAAAATTTAACGAACAAGTATTCATTACCATTTTATATACTTGAAAAAAATAACGTGTTTATTCATACGTGATATTGATAAAATTGAGATAATTTTTTTAGAAGCAATTGTTCTCTAAAGGAATTCACTAAGTCGGGTTCTCATTTAACTATCCAAATTAAAATGTATTCATTTATTAGACCAAATAGGCATTTTCAAAAATCAAGAATGATTCTTTTATTTAGTTGTATTAGTTATAACACATATATTCAGTTCATAGCTTCCATTCTGAAATCCAAACTTACATTTGCTTTAATGGTTAAACATTTTTTGGTGCATTTTGTAATACACCGCTATCTACGATAGTAAAGTCTAAAACAGATTTACAAAATCGATAAAAATACGTAAATATAACGCTAAGTGATTATTTAAATTTCAATTTTTCGGGGTTCGTTGAAAGGCCCTCACGCCTACCGCAGCGGTCATAGGGAAAATCCTCATCACATATCAGCTTATATACTACTCACACAGCAGAGCTCAATATTAATTGAATAAATATAGAAAGAGAAAAACTTCACACGAAGCACGTCAGAAATGAATCTGAAAGACACCTTTACCTACTTCAGTGCAATCGCTCGGAAAGCGTGTTCGAAACTCTTAACCATTGGTCTTATAACAAGAAAAAGGGGCAATGGAGGATAAAAGGGGAAAAGGTAAAAACAAATGAAGGGAGGAATCGTGAGATCCTTCAGATTGCGTGAAGAGGGTAACAGAGAAGGCGGCTCTGTTAATGGGAAGGGCGTGATAGAGCGGCCGAGTCTTAAAAAGGAATGGGCTAACCCATTAATACTGTCTTCACACTCGTTGTAATGGGGAATTCTGGGTGCTCCTATCTTTTTGAATTCGAGATTCACTCCGATTCTTTCCCGGCAGGGGACGCGTTAAAGACTGAGTCGAAGAGATGAATGGTCTCGACTTCCTCGTCCTCGCATTCTTGGGAGATCGGCAATATATTAAAATAAATCCAAAACCAGAGAATCTGAAGAACCGTCGAATTGATGGCATGTTAAATCTTAGTAGCCAAATATGTCATTTCGCTTCTGAAATAATTTGCAAACCAAAAGGTGAGGAATGCCACGAGCAGTCTACTGCTGACATTGAGAAATACCCTCGCATGCTTCCATGAATAAATAAATATATCTGTGCACGCCCGTATCAATCTGCCGCCGATTTTTCCAAATGATATTCCACCTTCGCAGCGAAATTCAATATTCGTGTGCTGAGGCACGAAAACAGCTTGATTTATATCCTTTGGTGGTAGTGAAAATCGTCGGAGATACATTCACCATTAGACGAGACGTAAATCTTCGGTTTACTCGTGCACATTTGTTACAGTTCGCTCATAAACACGTCCTCGGAAGAATAATTCATAGAGTGCGATCATTTACACAGTTCCTTGAAATCCTAAGCAACGACGCACTCAAGTTATCTCTCCGTTCTCAAAATACATCTCCCATTATCCTTCTAAGATCTCTTTGTTTCTTTGATGAATTCCCCTTCATCCTGTACTTGCTCTAGCCTCGCAGATCTCCTTCAGGCGTTGCTTACTTTTGAAGCCTTTAGGCCGACTTTTCATCTCTGCCACCTTCTTATATCTCATAACACTCTGCATTCCTCCCCTGAGATTTTATGTCGCTCTCGCCGCCTACGCCATGACCTCCACTCCTCATCCACGCAACTGCGCTCCGAGGTCACAATGCGGCCGCAATCGCAAGTCTTCACTTCAACTGCTACATCGAATATATCTCTCGAGATATTCCGTGTATCACGTCCTCATACGTCCACCTTGAAAGTGGACGGGAGGGCTCGCATCTCTCCAAATACGGAGATCAGATGTCGAGAAAATGGGTTCGGATGGTTTCCATGAAGAGGATTGGGACGATACAGAGGACGGCAGGTGCTTATGGATTCGTTTTTTCCTTCTTTTTGAGAGATGAGAATAACCACTTTTATATACTTCCCGATCGTCTCAGATAAGTTATTACGTAGGTGCGTGTAGTAAGTGAAGAAGAAAGCAGGGAACGGAATTGAATGAGTGAGGAGAGGATCCGGAGTCTGAATGGAGCGCGTTTCGATGAAAAATGTGCCGGTCGAAGAGACGACATTTATTACCCCATCTCTCCCGCTGAGGAGGCAGAAGAGAATGGGCTTCCAGATGGTTTTATCAAGAGGTCGGGCAAAATCTCGCCGTGCGTTGGGACTATCATTTCCATTCCGCTTTCGTCATTGTAACGCCGTTAGACGAATACCTCTCATTGAAATTTTGTCGGAATACCCACTCTAGATAATCATATAAGTGCTACGAGATAAACTTTATTCGACTAATACTAGTAAATAAATTATTAAAGTTGTCCGTTCTCTCGTTACGATTAAATGAGAAATGTTTTAATCCCTAAATCTGCGGATTCCAGTTAAATTTAAGCCATTTACATTCACTTGTTTTGATCCTCTATGTTCTTTTATCATTCCACCACGACGCTTTTGGTGAGCGAGTTACCTCTATGTCCTCCACAACACTATCAGCATTGGGAATCCGGAATTAAAATATCATGTTACAAACGCGTTCCCGTTTTCCTTTAACGAAAAAGATAAAAACACGTCAAAGCCGCCTGAAGCTTAATCCAAGCTTTGAACCTCGTAATATCTGAAAAATACGAGAGAGCATGAAATTAATCTTAAATTTCAAAATCCATTACAACCACATCAGAGACTTGTGGTTTCCATTTCCTTTGACTTTCCAGGGCTTAAATCTTTTAATATTCAAAAGCCCGATTCAAAGCTTCCGACAAAAATACTGTGTTCTTTTGAAATAGACATTATCAGTGAGGAGTTCTATCCTCTATTTTAGGGTAAAACGTTTAAAGAAGAGATCTAGTCGATTTCCACAGTTGAGTAAACGTTTGTAACTGTAAAATCGGCCATGCCGTGCAGGCTATTTTATAACTATTAGTTATTTTTCAATTCGGAGATTAGCCCTATAGAATATAAATGATTTAACCCTTCAGAGCTTTTGCCCGTTCTGATAAGCTTAAATTTACGGCATAAGAAGTACATCCGCTACAGGAACCACTATTGTGATCTATTACTTGTGAAAAGAGATTGGTAAGACCAGTATCTCACCGATAATGAGTTCAAAACATATCTCTCGTATTCTCCTTCACCGTGAGATGTAAAGTAAGGCTTCGTTTAACCTAATTGCTATCTTTCAACTTTTTCCAAATTCCTTTTTCTTGCATACATACAGAAATATTTTTTTATATTTGTTTTGCGGTAAAAATAAAGGAGCGGTTCCTTTCCTTTGACCCTTTGCAAAATCTAGACCAATCTGGCCTCATTTACGGGTTATTACGATATTAAAAGCAACATTTCCGCGCCAAATGGTTTTTCTTTCCACTAGCTGACATAGACAGATATTTAAGTAAATCAATTCTGGATTCAAATTGCTAGTGCGGGTTGGGTTGAGTTATGAATATAAATCATTCTTTAACATTGAAACTGAAGCAGATTTAGTTTATTATATTAATATTTCATTGATGTTTAGTTGAGATATAATTGAGTAGTAATTGCGCACCGAATTCATTTCGTTCACTTCTTGCTGAAAATCAAAATCTGTAAAATTTTATAAAACCTGTATCTTGTGATTCATACACTGATTCATCATTAATTTTGCCCAGGTTGATGAATGAAAGTAGCGTCAAAATGCTGAAAATTGTGCAGACACTTCGCTGAAGACTCCGTCAAAATATTGAAACGGCAGACACTCCGTTGAAGAGAGGATAGTTTCTCGTTCTAATCGTGAGAAACCACACACTTTCAGAATGTTTTAATAAGTCAATTTTCAAATAATATCCTAATTGTGAACAAACAGTCCCAATGTATCAGATGGAAAATAAGAAAATAAATAACAGAGACGTATACGAACCAAGGAGGTAGTGCCCATTTGGTGAACTTTATAACGAGAGAGCATTTACAAGAGGAAAATGTAAAATTAAATCGGTTATCGTTATGACGAAACCAGTATTCGGAACTTCCCGCATCCATTTCCAACTCAGTACTCCAATCATCGCTGCTTATTATCTATTTATCCATCTCCTTTGATCTCACTCTGGCGTCCACCGTTTTCTTCTTCTCCGTATCTCTCATTCCCTCATCCATCTCTTTTGTCTCCTCTTAGGGCCTCGCTATCTACCCCTTTCCTTCCCTTGTTACCCAATCTCTCACTGAAATACCCCTCTCCCTATGTGACCACTCCTCTCTTCATAAACACCACCCACCTCCCTCCTTCTCTTTGGGCTCTATTCATCCGACCCTTCTTTATATCTCTTTTCTTATCTCTTCTTGCGAGTCTCCCATCGCTCCACAAGCGGCAAACCCTTTACGTCCTCAGCGTTATAAAGCTAAGCCGTCACTTAATTATTGCTCGTGTGCATTTGCGTATGTAAACTACGGAAAGGGTCGACTTGTGTTGTCCGATTTCCGTCTCAATTCTCTCAATTTACACTCGTTTTCCTTCTGCCGCGTGAATTTTTTCACATATTTCTCCCCTTTTCCTTTACGCTATTGTCAGGGGTACACACGACCGTCGGAGCCCGAAATGAAGAAAAGGGTTCTTTTAGACGTGGGGAAGTTGAAAGGGAGTCCGTGAAAAGGAAAAGGTTTTTCCTCCGAAAGATTGGAATGGCTTCCGCCTACGGCAGTGAGGGCTTTTGGAACCAATTATCGGAACCGATGTAAGAGGGATTAATGGAGGAGGAAAACGAACATAATACACTTATTGGCACGTAAATTGAATAAGACTGATTATTTGATAGATGAATCGAGCGTGAATGAATGAAAGCGGAGGAGTGAATACGTGAGAACCTAAATCCGTGCGAAGGCATATAAATATGAGCAATTTCATAAATACAGTCCAGAGGATATTTAAAAGATTCACCTTATTCATAAATTTACTTATGGATTAAACCAAGAAGCCATTAAATTTCACAATCAATAAAATCTTATGTTGACCTAAGGATAATGCGAGTGATGATGTTTTTCTATTACCGCTGGGATAAAATTCACATTCTCTGAACGATTTATTAGGAATGACTCTTCTTTTCCATTCTGGGATTTCTTTGCCATGAGTTCGCTCTCCATTTACTTAGAATTACAATTAAATGATAGAAGTAATTTTATGGAGGTAACTTAATTTTAAATTTGCTTTATGTTACAGTTGAACCCATCAATTATGATAACCGTAGCAATAACAAACCTACTAGGAATTCACAGCTTCTTTCTGTAATCATTTTCTCACTACAGTACACGATTTCATGAAGCGAATTCCTTGAGTACGTGAAGAACTCTTTCGAACAAAAGGTTGCCGATGAATTGCCTCGAGTTAGACACGATCGAAGCCGAGTATGCGCTTCACACGTTCTCGAAAAAATTAGATCGAACCAGAAAAAGTGCGCCATCTACTATGAGTGCGGAATAGCGTTGTTCTTTCACTTTGACAGCGACGGAGAAGTGCGGTTCAAACAGCTTCCCTCCACTCGCATAACTCTCCCTCAGCGACTACGCAACGCAGATGATAAATATCACCTCTTTTCCTTTTGACGAACACTAATTAGCGCGGCACTCTCTCATCACTTTCAACTGGAACTTTTGCGCCCCCCGTGATACCTCTGAATTCACTTTCGAGGTGCCTCGAATACAGAGAAAGATGGAGTTTGGAAAAAGGGAGGAAGAAAGCTTTCCAAGAAGAAGAGATCCATTTTCTTCACAGGTCGACTGAAGCATTTTGTAACCGACGAGTCGGAAAAATGAAAGCGGCTAAGAGTTCTCGACTTTGTTTTTTTGAAAATTGGCGTTACCCTCCCCGCTTATACCGCATGGACTTCCTGAGATTTTTCTTCCAAGAAAATTAAAGTTTGCATTGTGATATTTAATTTGAGATGACACCAACAGAAAGAGCCCAAAAGAGGGAGCTGATAAAGGAGTTAAAGGTTTCCGTAACGACGAAGAAAATTAAAACACGTGGAAGTGCTCACAAACAGGTTCAGCAGATCTGCGTTTAATTATTCGAAGGGCAATGCATCGGAATTGTTAAAATTTCGATGAGGATTCATTAGAACTATTTAAAATAGACGTTAAATTTCAATTAGGGGTTAAATATTGATTCCATAGATGACATCGTCAGCTTAAAGGAAATAAAAGAAATTTAAAGAATCGATTCGATAATATATCAAATAAACGCCACTAAAGATATCTGCGTAATGTGCCTCTGAATACCTTCTACTTCCATTACTTTCAGGAGATGTTCGCTATTAGTAATCATTTCATTCTAAAAGGCAAATGTAAGGGGAATGTAAAATTAAATACTATTCCACATCACACAAAAAGAAGATTTATAGAAAAGCATTCCTTTCTTATATTTCAAATTACTTTCAAAATTATCTTTAATTTTGTGCAGAAGCCTGCAATAGCAAAGATTCTCAAATATTTATTCCCATTTCCTTAACGAGGAAAGGAAGAATATTCTTCGAATATATAACGACTGTATACCATTAAATTAAAGTAAGAAATAAGGAGCTGAGCAAGTAAGGAAGAAAGGAAAGGACTCTCATTTCAATAAGAGAGAAATGAGAGTTATGCAAACAATTCTAGGAAGATTAGAATTTTAAGAAAATTAAACCTTTTCTATTTCTTGATAAGAGACACAAGGCAACGAGTTTTGAAAAGAAAACTTAATTTTCATTATGAACTCGAGAGAAAACTTGAGGCTAAATATATAAAACTGGTATTAAAAATATCATTAATTATATTTTTCGAGAGTTATAACTTTTTACTTTGATTTTGTGGATGAAATAAAATATCTAGGGATAATCATTGACTCGCATTTAAATTTTAAGGGATATATAGATTATATTGTTAAAAAAACTGGAAAAAAGATAGGTTACTTTTCAAGAATAAGCAGGTATTTAAGTCCACAGACAAAGATCCTAATTTATAAGACAATCATTTCCCCACATTTCGATTACTGTTCCTCAGTTTTATATGGGATATGCACCAAAGAAATAAAAAAGCTTCAGAAACTTCAAAATAGAGCAATGAGAGTAATACTACAATGTGGCAAACTTACTCCTATTAAATCCATGTTAAATGCCCTTCAGTGGATGTCTGTGGAAGAAAGAATTTCACTACATGTCTTACAACTCGTCCACAAAATGTTGTACAGAAGAGTGCCAAGTTATTTATATAAAGATTTAACAATGACTTATAACCACCATCATTATGCTACAAGACAAATCTTTAATTTAAGAATAGAGAAACATACAACAAATTTCTCTAGGAAATCATTAATGAATGATGGTTTTAAATTATTCAATAGTCTTCCTGAATGTGTTCGTAGAATGGACAATGAAAGAACTTTTAGAAGGGAATGTATCAGCTTTGTAAAAAGAATGAGGGAATAATGATAATGTATATGAGTGTGTAATTTTTTTGTAATTTATTTATTTTTTTTCTTTTTTATTTTCTCTTAATATTTTTTATTTTTTTCATTGTTTGGTTTATCTGTAATTTTTTTAATTTTGTTGTCACATTACATTTTTCAATAATTGTAAAAGAAATAAGGATAATGTATATGGATGTGTAAATTTCTTATATCTTTTATCATTGTTTGCTATATCTGTGAATTTATAATATTGTTGTCTTATTGAATTTTCTTTATAAAAATTGTAATTATTAGAATAATTTTCTAAATAAACTTCTACTACTACTACTACTACTACTAATCTTTTAAAAACAGTAATTAAAGTCAATAATTGTAATGATTGAGTTACTGTAAAATAAATGTACTAAGACTTGCTTCGCATCCAATTCTGATCATTTACATTTATTATTTTTTGCTTCCAATTCATTCCATTTCCATTCATTATTAAAAATAACAATTTTTTTCTTTTTGATGCAAGCTTCCCACCCACCCCATTATGATAATCTCTAAAATTGCTAACTTTTTCATCTGCTGCCCTCATCATGTCGCTTCAACTTTTTTGTTTTTAGTCAGTCTCTGCCGTAACTATTTCTACAACTCTCTTTTTTCCCTTGCTATTCCTTTTTGCCCACATCCCAATCTTCTTTCTCCTCTCATGTAGATGCCGACTCTCTTGGAACTCTCTCTCACTTTTGCGGGAGCAAGGAACAGGGACGCAGGAAAGGTTCTCTCTCCCTTGGGGAAAACTGGAATTCAGATAGTCCACCCTGCTGCCAGTCCACACTTTTTATTCTTTTTTCAACAACGAATATTCATCTCACTTCACGAATTGGCTCGTATCAACCTTGTTTTTCGGGAGGAGGTTGGGAGGATTAAAACTAAAATATATCGCGACTTGTCCCATCAAGCTATCTTTCTCCCTCGCATCAAAATCTCTCGCCGGTTAATATTCACCATTCGGTAATCATGTCTTTTAAGTATAATCATGTTCCTCAATTGAAAATGCATGACAACTGTTCCGTATAATTTTTGGTAAAGAGAGTCGAAGAGGAATTATCACACTACTACAGCAGATATTTACTTGAACCACACTCAAAAACAGTTTGATAGAATTAACGCGACAAACTCAAACCTATGAAAGTTTAACAGAAATTTTAGACGCTGGAATAAATGATAATTCCATATGCGCTTCAGGTAAGTACGAAAAATTTCTATTTGAAAATTTAAGTAAGTATTATACAATCACTTAAGTTCTTTTAAGATTAAGACAAGTAGGGTAACTAAATTTCACTACGTAAATTGCACTGCTTTGCGTTATTTAAATTGTAATTTATTAAGTCTTCATGTATAAGCTACTTATTACATTGCATATTTGGCTCAATATTTTACACTTCCTTGGTATAGAAACAGCTTTTGTATCGCCCTTTCATACACATGAAATTTCTTTCTAAATTTTCCAACATTCCACTGCTATAAAGACGATTAAGAAAATATAATAAGGAAGATTAATTCAAATGACGAAGGTATTGTTTATATAAGCAAACGTGATATCATACGGTTATTATCATAGCTGTTAATCATGATAAATTACTCACAGAAGAAATTAGTAAACGTCATTGTAGATACAAAACTGACTGTAAATCGAGTATTCATTTCTTTGTAAGTTAAAGTTAGTCAAGTAGGAAAAGTGGTGTTTATATAGTATGTGATCCTTAGAAGAATATAATACACTGTCACTCAAGAGACGCAGCCGTTTATTTTTTCCCAATTTTTCTTAAGATATTTGATCTACTTCTATAAATGAGAAATGGGAATGGAATGGGCTTATTATGGGATATGTTCTTGTCTCGCGCTGTAATATTGCTCTACAAGGGTTGGAAGAACGACGCTGCCATTTATCCACCGCGATGAAAGTCCTTTCGAGTTCATTTGAACCCCCACTTCACAGAGTTCTAATAGGAAGAGACGTGTCTTGCGCCATCATAAGCTAAGCAAAGACTACATGGCGAATTTGCGACGGAATTTCTAGTCCACGCCCACGCCACGGGATTATCAAGATGATGGAGAAGAACAAATTCGACGTCGCCTCGTGGAAAGACGCTTATGATACACCCCATCTTTCTTTCGCTCCGTGCCTTTTATCTTCACCGCCTATATTCCTCTTTGGGAATCCCGGAAACAACCTAAGAAAAGGCGCACTTCCGACGCACTTTACTGCACGTGTTTTACCGCTTAGCTCTGTCATAATCGTCCGAAGTAATGAGGAGGCTCTAAAGAGAGCAAATTAGTCGTAAACGTGAGTCAGGTGAGTGCGTGCAAATTGATCCTCCGAAAAAGGTGAAACCCTTCCTTATCAACGCTGCCTCACCGTTGCTCGCTATTTTCAAATTGAAAACAACGTTGCCGCAATACCAAACTTTCCGAATCAAATTCAGTGATGAAAAATGATTTCCGTCGTAGAGAGAATACTGCTTTACATTTTTAAATAATTAGCACCTCAAACATACTGAGTGCAAAACGAAGAGTGTTTTGAAACTAACCACGAATGAAAAGTTTTAATTAGTAGAAATAAATAAAATGATAAGAATAACTAGGGACTAAATAAAAATGATAGTAAATGCGCAGGAGAGGCTCGGTGTTTATGTTATTTTCTTAACACTATGTCATTTGGTGGAAAATTTTTCTAAAGTAAAGAAAATACCTGTTTACGATCCAAGGGTAAAATGGTGAAGTATTAAATGAAGACGGTAAGCATATTTTTCTAGGGCTACCTTATTTAGCCAATATTTTTTCCCTTCAATAGAAAAGTAATTTACACATTGCTTAACCAGGAGGTGGATATAGAATCAAAGCAACCCAAAGAGCTACTAACTTCATACCTCTTAATATTATCTTGATTTATCTTTACGAAAACTTTATTGATTTTGGTTAATTATTTGGCCATTATATCTTTACTTAATATTTCCTTTAAAATCTTTAAAAGAGACATCTAAGATTATCCATAGTAATAATGTATCCGCATAAGTTCCTTTTCTGCGATGGAAAACAATAATAAAAATGTTCCCATGCTTAAAAGAAATATCTAGTTCTACTGATTCGTCACTTTTTTTAAATTTAAAATACTAGGATTATTAGAATATTTTGTACTAAAAATGAATCACTAGCATTCACATAGCAATCAAAATCACTTCCTACTCAAAGTATATATCTTACCTACGAATCATTCGTATTTTACTTGAATAAGATTGAAATTCATTCAACTTTTTATTTTGGTTGCTTTAACTTACTAAGGCAAGAGCCTCTATAAAAGTAATTTGAAAACAGATTGCTAATTTTCCCGGTAAGCATCTCTGAAGAATAAAATACGACAAAAGAAGCCAAAGAAGTTAATTGGGTGGAAATATTACTTAATTGTAATCACTTGGACATGGCTTTTCTTACGGAGACATTCTCTGGCACAGATTATCTATGTTAACGTTAAATGTTAACGTTGAAGTAAACCAGATTGACCAGACAAACACAAATTATTCTGCGACTCTCTAAATTAAAATATAATAGCCTATTCCAAACCTCTCCATCTACACTCAGCTTTGCGTCAATTACTAATATATGGTACCACCTTGATTCGCAGAACAAGGTAAATAACCTGAAGGTTTGAATTGATGAGATTTTCTAGATTAAAATTATTTTTTTTTTTTTTAATACTGCTGAAGCGTAAATTTTTACCACCAATTTTTCCATTGTAAGTGATTTATTACATGATTTGAAAAGTGATCACTCCTTATCATGATTATGAATCACGGGAAAAGTTCAGTCCAGATCTACCTGCATCACTTTAAGTAAAACAGAAAACAGTTTGAAGGAAATGTACGCATCCCAAATATTCTCGCTTATCATTTGATCATTATAAAGAATCAATCTAGGATGAAGTAATATGACCATCCTAAAACTAAATTTACTACATATAAAACGTTATAACTTCTTCCCTGATCTTTACAAAGATTTCGTAAAATATTTGATTTTCTGTGACTTTTAACGATTTGTTTTCATTTGCATGCTTAAGCCTTCATTCCGGGTGTAAGTTTACTATATTGTTTGGTATTAGAAAGAATCCTCGTAATCTAAAGTAGCGTAACTACAAGACAATACAAGTCAGTCGAAAGAATAAAATATTCTAAGGTGATAGAAACAAATCCTTGAATATCTGATAGCGTAACAGTCAGATAGGGTGAAGTTGACATTTCTTCGGAAGTGAATGGAAAATAAAAAGAATAAACTAAGATGTATCCTGATTATATATCATTAATTTAATTTCACATAATCTGAAATACTAATGCAAGCCAAAGGGACGATTTGAAGCAGGAAGGAGCATCATCTATTGTCCGATAATTCGTTTAAAAGGGGTAAGATGTGCTCATCGCCGCCTCACATTTCCCGACTACTATTTCTTCCCTTTTGTAACCACCGAAACTACCTCCCCCATCTCTTTCGAGAAAGAAAGGAAGAGACACACGCCCTCTTCACCGTACACTCCTGTCAACCAGCGGCCTTCACCCACGGGAGACAGATGATTCCGGCGAGTCCAGGGCTTTATCCCTTCTCGGAGCCCATACGTATACTCTGGAGAGTGGAATGAAAGGGAAGAGGAGGAATGTCCTCGCGACGAAATGGGACAAAAGAGGTGAGAGGACACGGGTGAAGAGTTGATGACTACACAGGAGAATATGTGTGGACGTGGAGGTAAAGTGCGCTGTTTGCATTGTGGCAGCGCACAGAACTATCGGCGGAGATTATACGCGGCGGATACCAACGCAGGTGATGAACTGAGCCACGAAACCGAAAGGGAAAACAGCTTATGCCTGCAGAGCTTGTGTCTTTATTTAGCGAGTGCCTTCCCGACTGCGATGTATTGCACCGAGCCTAATTGCGGCATAGGACAAAGATTTTATTTTCCGCAAAAATATGGGAAGTACTTAATGGCAAAGATGATATTTCATGCGCAAGAGGCAGATTTAAAGGTTTGTGAAGGATTTTCTGTTTCACCGCTATTTACTTTGGGATATTATATTACCGACTTAACTAAAGTAAATTCACTATGAGACAAACTTAAACCCAGCGGCTCCTTTAACAGTAAGCAAATAGTAAAATGCTACCATCCAGAAAAGCAGTTCTGTTGCATACAAGTCTCTATTAAACACTGAGTTTTCCTTCTTATCAGATGATGAAATGCTTCTTTGGAGCTCTAAACTGAAAATAAATTTCTGTTCACGAAATCTTAATCCGAGCCAGACGCTCTCCCCTAACCCGTGATCTTCAGGGAAAAAAGGTGAACTTAAAGTGCTTAACGGAAAACCATGGATAAGACCCTGAGTCAGGAGCCATGAACGAAAGCTTTCCGGCAGGAAGTGAATTTATTCGTCGTTAAGAATATGAATAAGTAAAAGCATTAAAAGTTACAAATGCTTGAGCTCGAAAAAGGTTAAAATAGAAATATTTTTCACAGTTAAAATTCATTTCTAACACCCATCATAATTGTCTTATACATTTTCATAGTAATCGTAGTCGGCAGAATTACGTAAAAAGTTTAACACTATTAAATCATGCTATCTAAGATCATTTTTTTGAACCTTTTACAAGATAGAGCATTTAATGAGGTAAGATTAATCACAGCTATCACTGTGTGCTTTTGTGAAGATACAAAATCAGTAGAATCTTGATTATTCGAGTCAGTGCGAATCGGGACCACCTTGAATAAGCGAAAACTCGGATAGTACGGAGTACTATCGTCTTGCGGACGAAAATTATGAAGAAGCACCCTGTTGCATGTCTTTCAGTAGTATAACGTGTATTTAAAATTTAAAAATCAATTTGATGTAAAAATGTTTTAAACAAAATATTCATCCTTTCCTTCATGACATACACGTCAATTATACCAAATGCAGTACTCCCTATTTTTTTGCGTTTATATCTACATTATTATGCTGACGTTTGATTTTTTATGCTGGACTGGTACAGTGTAGTTATAGCAATTTAAACTGCGCGTCGGTATATGAGTAAGTGAAAAAAGGAAAGCTCAGACATATGTACATCAGATAATACGGAATCTCGGATGATCGAGAATCTACCCTATATTTGTTATAGAAGTCATTTCTCCGAAATTTCTCCATTTGAAATATAGACAAGAAATTAGCGTCGCAGGTGTTAATTAATCCTAAGCCATAGGCAGATGTTCCATTTGTTAACTTTAGTACAATAAACCGAGACCCGTATAGTAGGAGAAGAAGCACACCAGAATAAGGGAACGATAATTTTGATTAATGGAAAACTGACTCGGAATTAAACAAGGACCTGCAGGAAGCGGGCGGAAAGAAACAAGGTAAAGAGCGAGTAAGAGGGTGGAGCAAGTTGATGGATTAGAAGATCAACTCTGACGTGAGCCCGTTTCGAAAAACCTGCGATATTTCGCCTCTCGAGAAATGGAGAAAGAGAAGGGGAAGGGATGGCAGTAAAAGAGCAAAATGTAATAAGAGGCGTCAGGAAAAAGAGAGGATTATGAATTCATCGTTTTGGACTCCAGCCGAGGAAGAAAAGGCGAGAGACACAAACGAGCGCAACCCGCATTTTCGTAGAGCAACAAGTGACGCTTAATTGGATTACAGTTATAGGAAATTTTCACCTAAGTGTTTCTTTTTTTCTGCACTTTCTTTAACGAGCGATTGTTGAGCTGACATAAAAAGCTTCAAAAAAATAAGAAAGGAAATTCCCATGGGCGAGAATCGGAAAGCGATAAGCAGTCTGTTTAAAAGAGCAATTTGGAAGATATCAGTCAAAGATAAAAGGGTCTAATTTTTGATTTGATAAAAGAAACACTTTAATATAGTGACTCCTTTGACAGAAAGTGGACACTGCCTCGCTATTAAGCTTCAGCTCGAGATATTACAGTGACATTATATTTTAAGATGGGAAACCCAGTTGGATTTCGTACGATTCTGTTCGTTAAAGACTGGTTTGGTCTCTAGCACGAATATTTATGGTGAAAATTAATTTGATGTTATTATATAGCGATTACGTCCATATATCATACTGAATTTTCATTCTTTATAAAAAATAAACGCATTTAGTTTCTGTGAACAACTGAATCACTGTGTTTATTTGTATCGTGCTACAAGAATAATTAACAAATGTTAAGATTCAGGGCTGGGCTTTTAAACAGTCGTATCGATAAATCCATGTCGGAGATAGCAGGATATTTACGACCTTGTAGGAGACTGATGGGGCTCAAGAAAGGATTTATGAAAAATATAATATAAAAAGTACAAACAAAACAATAAACTTTAAAAGTTTAAATAGTTGATTGAGCAAGGAACATTACACCTGAGATAGGATGATAATGAAAGGTTCAAAAGTATTTACTCTCAGAAGAAATTGTAAGTCAACAGAAAACCTCGTGATGAGATCTTTTTATCAGATGGATAAAATCATATCATATCAAAATGAGTACTTGTTTTGTTATTCATTGCTTAAATGATCGAACGATCATGTTCTTCTTGATGCTGTTTTATTTCCGATCAAGTCATTCATTCGATTCTCTTCAGAAAAACATATTTTAAAACGATAATTTTCAACAGAAAATAGCTCGGACGCGAAACCTGAACCTGATATGAAATTTTGAAGTGCTTAAAATGTTATGTTTCAAGCTCTAATGATAGCATTTTCAGAGAATTTGATAGATAGGTGAGTCACCGTATTGTTCCAAGTAAGAATATGTGATAGAACTTGCGAATTACCTTGATCGGTGAAATTACCTAATTTACTTCTGTACGTTAGATCGGCAAAAACTGACAAAAATGCAGAGTATCTTGCCAATTCACGCATTCATTCATTCAAATCAAGCAAGCGATCAGACCACGCTGCAAAAAAAACTAAACCTCTCAGTCTAGCATAATTTAATACAATAGCTAAATTTAAATGTATTCGTAAAAATAATGGTTTGCTTCTGTTCTTTTCAGATTTCCTCCTGAACCTCGTCAGTGCTGGACAAAATTCCAGTAGCTCTAATATTTATCACTAATTTTAATATACTTTTTGAGTTAAATCTTAATAAAGGTCACTGAGAAAATACAATCCATGTATAAGAATACAGCGACATCATTACTTCAAACATTTAGATTGCAATGATCCTTCAGAAAGATATTCGTAGGTAGTGAAGAGAATTTTAGGTTCTCCACCTTCTCTAATAATATTATAGCCGAAGAAACCAATTACTTAAAAGACCCTGTCAAACCGCCTATTTCAGCATACATCTACGTTCCACCGTCCTTCAACTCCACCAATTTCATCCGTTATCTTCAGAAATATGCTTCACGGAAGGAGGCACTTGAAGAAAACGGTGTCAGAAAAAAGCGAAATGAAGAAAACTAAAAGAAGAAAAGTATAGATAGAGGATGGAGGGAGCGAGGGAAAGAAATAAGAACTCCTACCGCGAGAAGACAGATGGCGACACGGAAAGGCTTCCCTAGAAGTGGAACATTGGGGGCGGAGGAAGCGATATACAAGGCAAGTGGAGAGGGAATATTCATCCGACACCATCAGAACTCCAGAGCGGCCTACAACCAGCTCCTCAACAATTTCTATCTCATTCCCTCTTTTTCATCTTCCAAAACATGCTACCCTTCCACTTTGCTCCCGTCGTCCAATTCCTCCACTGCGGATAAAAAAACTCCTCTACATTCATTTTTATTTCCTTTCGCCCTGGGCGTGTTCCTCACTAACCACCACTTTCCTTGGTGTAACTCGGTCTTGCCCTTGTCCTACGCCTCTCCTCCCGGAATCCGGGAGTGGACCGCGTCGTGTTCGTCCGGCATAAAGGCTATCCCGCTGCCCCATCTCGCCAGCGAGAAAAATTACCTCACACAGAACGCTGAAATGGAAAAAAGGGAGGTTCTCCATCCTTTTCATCCAAAGAAGGGTTGAGAGAATCACCCATAAAACGTATAAACGTAATTCCGCCTTGGATTTTTTAGAGAGATGTGAGAAAAGGAAGTGAGATCAAGATGAAAACCGCAAAGAGGAGAAAACATACGAAATTCAGGTGTAGTTGCACTGAAGAAAGTTAAGTGAGAATTTGGATACTGCCTAAGAAAATATTATTTTCCTTAAAACCTTGACGGTTATTCATATTGATCAGAGAGTGGACTGTAAATCAACACATTCACTGCAAAAGTGATTCCCATACTAAAGGCGTAAGAAACTAGAAACAAATATCTGTTTAAGTAGTTACTGGCTTGAAATAAAATATTTAATTACTTTAAAAAATCCAAAAGATGAGAAATTTTGGGACAAGGTTATGTGACATGATGTTCAAAATTTTCTCAGTGATAAGTGTAACAAAGTCTAGGAAATTATTTACAATTCTCAAATTGTCAAATCTCAATGAAATACGTCTTAGTTGTGACTGAAATTGGTATCTAAGAACAAAATTGAATGTAATTGCATAAATTTCATTGGTATACCATATAATTATATCGAGAAGATAAGCATTTTCGATAATGTCCACGTCTATTTATGCAATTTCATTCTAGATCACGTCTAAGGAACTACGGGCTTAGGAAGTTCCCCGATCTTTCTATTTGGCAGCTCGCCCTTAATCCGGGCCGGTCAAGGTAGAAAGGATTACGTCTGATCTACTCGGCTTCTGCTGATAACGTTCGCAGGAAACTTGTTAAGTAATCTTAAATCTGCTTTTAGCCTTCACATCCCTTGAGTACCAATAAAAGTAAGAACACATCGTAGCAAAGATTACCGCTTTTCGTTTCTAGTTTTAAAGAGATTACCGCTCTACATGTGGCCTCTTCGAAATCTTGCGCACTGTGCTTTCCACACATGGCGAGGCATTGTTACAAGTACGCAAAACGATATCGGGGGTAATACTATAATGATCAATGAGATTAGTCTCAAAACCAGCAGTAACAAAGACAAAAATATTCGCTATCACTTTAAAAAAAGATACCACTAATATCTATAAAAATACCACTAAATAAAGATAAAGAGACCACTTATTATCTATATATTCCTTTATATATAAGGAAAGGCATAATACAAAACTTAGAAAAGGTAACAGAACTTGAATTTTTCTTACCTTCTCGCCCCTTGAGTCCTTATATACGACCCATTGGTCGAGTGATTCTCTCCAGTACTCAACAAGAAAGGCCTCGGCGTATTCTTGGCCTTGGCCATTTCCGAAACGACCCTGGGTCTCCGTCCACGTGATCAAATGGTCACCCGTGAGGTCCACTTCGAGGTACTCTCGCACTTCGCTACTTATTACAGTCTTAGGACACCAAGCACCTCCGTTCTTTTCTTGTCGAATCCTGAAAAGGAAGAAATGATATTCTTATTTCCAATTTACACCTCTAATTCCAATTAATAAACTTGAAATAATCAGAATTAGCTAAATTAGCTCGTTCAATTATCAGGAAAAATTAGAACAGCGGCTTCTACACATAGGAACTGGTTCTCGTAGAGGGACTCGTTTCAAGAGTTGGTTCTCATCCACCCGTCTCAAGCAGATCATCCTAATGATTAGGGTTGGTGCTCGAATCAAAATCTTTCGTAAATAAGAGAAATCGCGTATTTTCTCCTGATATTTTCCCCTTACCAAGAAGTTAACCTTAGGCCGTTGTATCACTTCGTCATTTCAATTTCGTCGACCTTAGTCTATAGAGGTCAACTTCTCCTTTAGTTAACATCTCTCAACTATTTATTACAAAAGTAAAGAGAAGCAGTTTCAAAATTATGTCCAAGAGATGAAACATGGCACTAGAAAAAAGAACTTATTTCTTCAAAGTATTTGCTTTTAAAAATTAATGTAAGTCCCACAAGTGAATTTCAGGAATTAATCCGATAAAAACCGTAAAGAGTGCAACGATAACTACAAGGTAATTATCTTCAGCGATGTTCATGCATAAATTTAATTAATAGTTTAAAAGATGCGGTCCACGAATAGCACGAGTACTACGTATCAAACAACAAAAACACCTTTTCCTAAAAATATCGATAATTAATTCAGATGGTTTACGAATTCTAGCTCAAGACAAGGATGAAGAAAGAAACAAATTCCTCTACGGTTCACAAGAAGGAGTATGTGAGGGAATTGGAGCCAGGAGAATGATTAGGCTTCCGCTGTGTATCAGTATTAACCCCTGGGGATATCCGCAATAACCCAGAGATGCGCCCACGAATAGCACGACCAAGAGGATTACGATGGTTGATTGGTATCTCTTGGAATGTAAGAGGGAAAGGAGATGAACTAAGAGACGAGGGGAATTTTGACTTCATTAGTCCCAAGAAGTGGATGTGATAGGTAGGCAAGTAGGATTGGGATATACTGAATGACTAAATTCCTCGTGAAGTCGTAGTAAATACTATTTCTGCAACCTTATGAAGGATTACCGTGCTTCATATTTCACCAAATACGTCGGATATTAACATTACGGCTTGCTATACGGAACGTACCTTCTACGAGAGTACTGTAATTATGATTTAAACCAATATAATTGGTAATAATGAAGTTGAGATATTTGTTGTTACATTTACATTTGGGTTAAAAATTATCACACAGCAGTAACCGCCTTATCAAGCTCTTTATTAAAAGTTTGAGGTAATTAACGAATTAATCCTGGGAAATAATTATTCGTAGTTATTCTATTTCACCCCATCTCTATTTTACTGAATTTCCTGATATCTTCCTTAGTTATTCCATCAGATAACTCGTTATTGAATTTGCTTACCCATCATCCGAATAACACCGCGAAGTAATTCATCTCATAAGAAAAATTGGGTTCTAATCCCTTTACCGCAATGGAGAGATGACGGAAATGAGACGAATATGGAGAGGGAGATAAGAAGACGAAGCAAGACACGCAAAAGACATCATCGCTTCTCCGAGACCTCAAAGATCCCAACGCCTTCGGCTTAAAACTCATACGACGGCTCAGAATAGATTAAATCCCTTCGCTCTTCTGGAAAGATTGAGGGAGTAGGAGACTGTTGGTCCTTTCTCCCGACGTTGGGTGCCGGTTAACCACTCTTTCGGAATCTCTCCTTATCCTTAGAAAACATATTATTCCTGAGGAAACGATTTTTGCTATTTCTCAGAGATTATTTTAGATAGTAGAAGTTTTGAAACTGTGATAACTCTGCAAGAATAGCTAGCAAGAATAAACGCAACACATACCAAGGTTTACATATAATTAAGGTTAAAAGAAAAAACAAGCGGCCATTCTTCTATTTTAATATTCTACGTTAAATTCACAATTTCATCTAGAGAAGAATTTTTAAACTGTTAAATTAAGGGGTAATTTTCTCAATAATGAGATGAGTCTAATTTACCGCTATAATTTCTTAAATTAAGTACAGTTTTAAAATTCATCTAAAACTGCCTCCGATAGTATGTCTATAGGCGATTCACAGGGAACGAAAGAAGATGCCAAAATATTTTCCTAACAGTGAAATCTGCGCCGAGTAAACAATAAAAAATACCAGAACAATTTTTAGCTAAAAGGTTTAAGTCGGCTTATTGTCCAATCGAAAGATACAATTTGATAAATCACGTAATATATTTTAGATTCGTATGTTCCTCGGTAAAAATCATTCCATTGATTTTTGGATTAAAAATATCGAAGCTCATTTGTAGTCACTCCAATGGGATTCTGTAGAATGCTCACGGTGACGTAAAGTAATTTCCAAAGAAAAACAAACCGGAAGTATATTTAACGTATACAAGCCACCAGAAATGAGCATATAATAGAAGACCATAATATTCTGGACTAACACCCTTCACGAAACATCTTCCAATAGGATCTTCTATACATATTTCGACCACATGAATCCATTATGACGGAGCTGAAGTACGAAAATACACACAGTTGAAGCTGCCTAACATTTGACGGAACGGTTTAGTCTACAAATAACAAACAAAGTAAATAAGGAAAAACTCTGAAATGTCTTCACATGGGATAAAAATCGGACCGAGGAGAAACTTCCCCATCTTTTTTGGCTATAGCTCACACGCACCTTTTTTTTTAAATTAAACGAGCCCGAGGAATCCTCCTCTATCAGCTCTTACGTTTGAGGAGGAAAACGACAGAAATATGAGGAAGAGAGGTTTTGGGAAGTCCTCTCTTTTACTTCCTCACTACAACTCTCTATGGGAGAGAGGCTACTAAATCAATCCCTTCGGAGCCTATTCATGCGGGAAGAAAGAACCTTTCCTCCATCTCTCTCTTCCTCACATATAGAGACGTCGTTTGAGTGAAGCGTGAGAGAAGGGGAGGTGCTCTCTTCTCCGGAGAGAGAACATCGAATCCCACACAGCACGAGCTTCGGCCTCTCTTCCTCCATTCAATCCTTTAAACACCACTCCCAAACGTCAATCTCTATGTAGTCGGATGTCTCTTTGTTCCCAGGCCGAGATGAGCATCATCGCCTAGCAGCGTGTACACACGCAAGCGGCAGTACACGCGGAAGGAGATGGGCGTGCCATCTAGGCGTGGGTCGAGATTGAGCCGCTTTCACTCGGCCGTCTGGGGCTACCAATACGGTATCTGCGGGGTCGTGGGAGGGACCGTTTGTGCATCGGAACGGTTTGAGAGGGAGAGAAAGACCGTGGGAGTAAAAGGTGGAGGAAGAGATAGGGAATTGGGTGCATTGATCGTGTAATAAATAAACACTCGAAAACCTTGGAAACAGGTGAGGCGGAACCGTAGGTTGTAATTTCCGAACAAAAGGGTCACAACGAATTGTTTCCGCCCATTTATTAGCTTTGAAGTGTGTTTTAGCTCGTAGATTCGATGAAAATAAGAGAGAAGCAAAACTTCCTCCGTATCTCATCAATATCAATCAATTCTCTAATACAAAGACACGTTTTTACGTAATTATCAACTGAAAAAAAAATAAAATGACATCAATAGATTAGGGAGATAAAATACATTAATGGAATAAATTAGAGAGGTCTCAATAGCGGATGTATTCATTAGTATGTATCAAAATAATCTTAAGTAAATCTTTGAAGGACTATAACTTGTTTTTCAATGAAAGTAACACTTGAAGGAAATAAATACATTGATAAAAGGTCACAAAATCACAGAAAAGATAGCGTTCAACTGAAAGCAAATTATGCTCTTCCATACCAACTATGGTGCAGAGTAAGGATATTTTGTGTATGTATTTCCTGAAAAGTCTCATTTATTGAAAAAAGTAAGAGAAAATACGAAGAGGTAAATTAATTTAATGTATTTGCTATAATGAGTGATAACGTCTATTGATATTTACGAGTAAAATTACTGCTAAAGTAATTCTCTTAGTCCAAAATTCAAGGTAATCAAGAATGAGATAAATCCGGTCTTCCAATAATTATTATTATTCGTTTAGATCCATTCTGGAGATTTTTTATCTTCGTGAGCTTTCAAATATCGTATTTTTTGTTAATTTTGCTGCATCCTAATCGACGGAAAAACATTCATCGAAATTAACTATTCCTATCAAAGAAATTTTGAATACATAGCGATGTTTTTCTAAGTACTACTACTTAGATAATTAAAAGAAATGTCGTTGTGCATAAAATGAGAAGTATTTCATTATGACTCCATTAGTTTTACCGCGGAACACGATTCACTGGTAGCAAAGGCTCCATTTTTAGATAAGAGAACTTTCTTTTGCCTAAAGCTACATGTAAGCGCTCACAAAAGTGAACGATACGGAACTGCGGAGGAAAATGTAGAGCACTGTTGAGGGCAAAATATAGTTGAAAAGTTTCCTCTTTCTCTAAATGTAAAGGGGGAATTAGAAAGGAAAAAGGCAGTAAATCACTAACTTATTCTTGACATATTAGACTAAAAAATAAAAATGAAAAAGAATTATGTTAGTTTTTTTCATTCTAAAGGAAAGGAAGTGAATGGAAGAAGAGAGAATATAAAGAGCAGTTTCACGTCTTCATAACCATTTAACTTAAAAATGGAAAGAAAAAGTGGCAATCTTTTTGGACCAAGGGTTGTGTTTTCGATTGAGAAGCAACACGAAAGCAACTGAATCCGAAGAGATTTTGAAGATTTAGATAAATTTTTTTCATCGAGAATCGTTTTACTTCATAATCTTCTGTTGAAATTTCATTTCCAGTAGATAGTGAATAGTAGATAACAAGAAAGTAAGATGAGTGCTCCTTGAGTTTATTCTCTGTATCCTCGCATCATCAGCAATTCTAGAAATTTAACTGCTTAACGTAATCTAAAAACCTATATAAACAAGTAATACATGCATTATATTACGGATATCTGTATCCTAAGAAAAAAATGTTAACAAATATTTTGGAAAATAAAACTGTATCACCAACATTTACGGCGACTTACTAAATTTAAATAATTTAAAATGTCAAAAGGATTCCCTGACATTCTGGGGACTAAAAGGACTTTCAAATTCACTCAAATGCACTGTGAAACTTCCGGTTTAATGATACTGCAGATTTTAATTTGGAATAAAATTTCATTAACTTTTTTAATCTATATGTATGTGTTACTATCTATATATTACCCATAAGGATTGGATATAATTAGTATTTAATAATCGATTAGGGAAGTTGAGTCACGGTGCATACGCCCCCTGCCACACGCCGAAAGGCGGCTTGCAGGGTACTTGCATAAACATAGTCATAGAACTTGGCCTCCGACAAAATAAACATCGCTAAGACTTCCATATCTCAGCTCTCCAAGTATTCTCAAATAACCCTAAAAATAAATTACTCCACGGACGAATGGAGGATCAGATAGACAATGACTTTATTATACGCCATTATTTTCTGCACTTCTGGCAAAGGCATAATAAACCAGGTTATACAAGCAGCCACGAGAGGCCTAGACGGAAAAACGGGAGCAAGACAAACACAGTTGAATTTTGTAGAAAGGGCGGTTTTTGGTCGGAAGCAAGCGTTGCAGGAGAGGGCGGAGAGAGATACGGATGAACAGGAGAACGGCGCCATCTGAGAGAGTATAGACCTCGCGCTTTATAAATCATCATCTTCATCCTTTGCGCCGGGCCCCTTTGTGATATTAATGCAACGAGGGTCCTCACCGTATCTCAGCCGCGCGCCGAGCGCTAACCCCTCCTTTTGTAAGGCCAACCAAAACTATCCTTCCAGACATTCCACGTCGACTCTCGAAAGAACGCACTGGGAGCCACCCGCAGACGCCGCCGTCGGAAGGTGTTGTCTTTCGACATCGATCACCGGTCTCATTCCGGAAAAAGAATACCTTTGCGCCAGCGGTCCACAAAGAAGAGAGAATGACCGGACACGGTCAGCACGACAGAGGGAAAAATTTTAAGGGAGAAGAGTTGGAATTTCCGCGGCTAAGGTGATCCATTTTCTGGAGTCGTTGACGGGAGCAACGGGATCCACTTTCGTATTGAGAAACAAACAAAAGAAGAGACTCTCTCCCAATAGACTCCCCATGCGTGTGTGTGTGTATAGTAGCATGGGTACACAAGACTGTTTAATCTAAACCGCAAGCGTTTGGTAAAGACCTAAGGATGCTTCTGAAGCTCGTTAATGGGAAGAGGAATAATACTTCGGTTGGGCGTTAATTTGATTTTCAAATTCCTTATTTAGGTATGAATTTTGAAGAATGCAACTGATGACCTTACAGATTTGCAGCTTTCATATGTTAGTAATAAGGGCCTTAATAACGGTTACGAAATAGGTCAATTGAGTATCATTACTGTGTGTAAATGAAAATAGTAACTTCTATCTTCGTATCTATTCCATTAGCTTACTTACTATCAATTTAAAAAGCAGCTTTCATATTTGTGTACCAGTTTTTTTTATGTGAATTCACCTGGAATGAGAAGTGGATGATTGGATTGTGTGTGCCTTCACATTTTCCTGTAAATACTCTTCAAAACAGTGCAGATAGCTAGGTTGATTATATTCCGCATTAGAAGAATTTTAAAGACAGAAAGTATGCGGTTGCTAATAATTATTTTAAATAAGGTTGATTTATTTTTATTCTCAGATATATATTTTTATGAAAATTATGTCGTTTCAACAAAAATCTAATTAAATATAGAGCGAGATAATGCATTTAATGTGTCTATTCATGCCTCATCATTCTACAACACAACCCTTAAGTTATTCTTCCTCGAAAACAAGTCTGTACTAAATTTGTAATTGTTTTTATTATGAGTTTTCGAAAAATGTCTCTCCTTCTTCAAGAAATGTTCAAAGAGAGACAGTAATAGCGTGGAAAAATAAAGCTTCGTCGCAGAAATTATCAAAAATCTTTATTTCCTTTACTAAAGCACTCCTAAGGTATGTCACACGTTCAAAAAATCATAATATTAGGGAATACTTCGACAGATCGCCTGGCAACCTTCAGATGCAAATCGATAGATCAAAATGCAGAATAGTTATCGCTAAAATGATAACTCCGGAAATAAAACATTCAGCTGTCTCTTTCAATCGGGAAATGGCAGAATAATACCGTGAAGTAAATGTGGAATTTACAGCATTCAAACAAATGGCAGATAGAGGCAAGCAAAACAAGTAGAATCGCTGTCTTTCTTCTCGTCTCCTTCCGATCCTTTCCAGAAATCCCATCCTTGGGATCCATCGCCCACACAAACTCTCTTCTCGTCACATCATCCGCCGTCCTTGCTTCCTCTTGCCCGCCGTGGGATCATATTCCATTTCCCAAACCCCCATTTGCACACGAAACCCTTCTCTGGGGTTTGATGGAGCGATTCGCGAGAAGCGCTTTCAAAAGCTCGAACACAATGGAGGATGTGACTGCGTTATGCTTCTCCAAACGTGAGAAGAGAGACAAGACGAAAGCGAAAAGGGATTGGGGAGACGCACAAAACCAAAAGAAGAAGAGGAGAAGATAAGACGAAGGGGAATGATGGTCTTGCAGAAAATACGCAGAAAAAGGGGAAGGGAGTTTCGGGAATGGAGAAAATATAAAGGAAGTGGAAAAGAAGCTGGAAATGGAGAGAAATGACGAAGAAATATGAAGAAAAGGAAAATTAATATTCAAAGGAATAAGGAGAAGTTTAGGGGATTTCAACGAGCGGAACTAATTTATACACCATGGCAAAAAACAAATATGGTGTATGCTTAGGTTCTTTCATTAAGAACTAACACGGCAGGATTCGAGATATTTCTATTTCTTTAGATGAAAGAGGACACATGAAGAACGAACTGCTCTTTCGAACTATTGCTTTCCTTCTAGATAATGGCAAGTGATTTTTCAATGTAAATTGAAAACATTTAGGTGTAAATGACGCTTTACTGGCCTTATGCCTTAAATTTAGTTGCAAAACTGCACAAAATCAGTTTTGAAAGGCAAATATAACCAAACTAATGCTATTAACTAACTACAGACATCAAAATAACTTATAATTACTGCTTTGTAGCAATACAATAATTTTTCATCGGCTCTCGTTGCCCCTATCGGCTAAAATATTTTGTTCTGAGAAAGAAATTATATCTATTAATCCATATTGTCATGTTTCAGTTTATGCAAGATTCTGCACAAACCTATAATTAGAGAAAGTGAAATTATTGAAAATCATTCAACCGTATATATTCCGTTTCTTTGCAAAAATAAATCTTAATCCCAGATGAGGAAAAGGTATTGAAAGATGGAAATGTCAGAGCAAATTACGTAGATAATAGGAAACCCCTGAAGTCTGCAGAATTCCTTAGTTATACTGCTTCCAAAGGCAGCAAAAGAACACATCTTAATAAACTAAAATATCAGCTTTTACTTGTGGGAGTGATTGAAACATATCAATTTTCGTAATCCTGCATAACATGGCGGCAGGCGTAAAATATTAAGGCAATAACTGCCTGGAAGGAAGCCTTATTTACACTTCCCGCATTCATATCCAGCAATCTCCTCTCTCACGCACACCAGAGCGACTTTAGTCCCTCTCTGTGTCTCCAATTCTTCCTCTCTTTAATACTCTAATACCTCTACTCACTCCTCTACACAAACAGAGTCCCTCCTCTATCCCACCTCTTTGCTGCTTCCCTATTTACTCTGCACTCTCTATCCCAACCGTTTAATTCCGCCTCTTTCCCTTACACTCTCGCATACTTTTTACATTCCTATCGAATCTTCTGTCTCCCAAAACCGTATTTCACTACTTTTGTTTTCCACTCCAAAAAAAAAAAAAACATCCTGCTAAAATGATTTCAAGAATGAAAATGGAGTTTTAAAATCACTCTGGCTCTTAACTAACAGAATGAAGAAATTTATAAACATGAACGACTCGTGTATCGCAACCGGAGACTTTTATTTATTCCTGAGAAACCAAACAACAGACCTACACAATTTAAATGTAGGTAGGAGTGTTGGAAGTTTTGTCTCAAACATTTTAATATATATCTAATTTCAAAAATAAACCTATTAATTAATGTACGAAAATAGCTTTTAAAGTAAGGCAATGGAAAATAACGGTAAATAAATTGGGATGTCAAGTTATTTTTTTCTTTGTAAGGCAAATAGTATGGGTGACTTTGCTCTTGAAAGCGTGCACCTAGGAAAAATCCCAAATAAATACAGGGATAAACAATGTCTGACAGGAATAGAACCCAACCTGGAATCCTCCACTTTCCGGGCAGTTGCTTTATCTAACTACGCTATCGAGCCAGAACATCCTCCAAGCAGATCTTAGGGATAATTTGTTGGTAAGGGCGAAGTGGTTTCGTCCGCTTATGTGGCATGGATTACGACCAACGTCCTTTTCCGCACATACAAAGTGATGGAAGAAGAACTGTCATACCAGTCTCACAGTCCTGGTCGTATAAGTGTTTTTTCAAGAACGTTTTTCCTTGAATATATTTTGTATGTTTCATTTAATACGTAAACTGCTATAACATAACAATCATTCATCAAATCTTACTAATTATTTCTAAAAAAATCAGCAATTTTTCTCTTCAAAATCTTGCTCATAAGATGCCCATGTTGAAGGTTAGATTACATTTATTAAAATATAGCTGACTGTTTATTGACGCCTTCTTAAAATTTACACCCTAACATTAGAGGCACATTCCCAAAATAATTGTGGACACGGAGATGTTCCTCCAATGTCCCCTTATGTCATTCTTCTTCTCCATTCTCATTTAGGCAGTTCCTTACTCCTTCAGACTTTCCATGTACGATATTTTCCCAAATCAATCCCTACTTCGCGCGATTTCGACGATTTTTCCTCATCAATCAATCGGTATTATTAGAACCTAATAATAAATAAAAAATCAATAACTCGTCGAATCATCTACCCAATCACCACCTTCTTAAGCCTCTCTTCGAATCACCTAAACCTCCTTTTTCCCTTCATCTTAACACATGCTAACATCGACTCCCATTCAATTCCTCCTAATTAGCTCCATCCGCGTCTTTGTGCTTCTTCCGTTCCTCCTTTCATCTCTTTCCTTCCTTAATCTCACTTTCTGCGCTCATCTTCCTACGCTGAAAGCATCCTCCTTATTTCGTATCCCCATACTTCCTCCCTTTATCCCCTCTTATCTCCAACACAGTTGCCATGGAGACACCTGGTGGGGTTCCGAGGATCCATCCTCCCTCCATCCTTACCTCCCCTTCTTTTGTCCGGGGAAACTGCCAAATTGCGTGGCCACCGCCGTCCTCCCATTCGTGACATGGAGCAATAGCCGCCGTAATTACGCCACCGGACCGGTAAACAATGGGAATGACAAGGGGAGAGTGGTGTAGGTGGGCAACTCTCCTTATTCCTTTTGATAAACATCCGTTTTTTCCGTGTGTTCGAACCCCTTACGTGCGGAGCTTCGAGTGGGAACCTGCTCAGGTGAAATGGGCGTTGTTCCCGCCAGATTTTTCCCTCAAAAAAATGCGTGAAAAGGTTAAAGATGGTAGCAGAGCTGAGATTTATGAAAGCGGTTGTTTGGATGATTGCATGGCCGTGAGAGCGAGTGCGTGAAGGCGCGAAAGGATAAAAAAGACGTAAAAGCCTCGCGGAAGAAGAGGAAGGGAAAAATCGTGTTAAATTGAAGAGAAGGGGAAAAAATTCCTCAAGAGTTTCGTAGAACAGGTTGGAGGAATGGGTTCAAAAATGTTTTTGCTTCACGAAAGTTGATGGAAGTATTAGGAAAGTGGTATTTTGGAGGGAGATTGGAGAGACGTGGAAAAATGTGGAAGGAACATTAAAATTTTTCATTCAAAAATTATTTACTTATGGATCGGAATTTTAAATTATAGATCAAGAGTAACTGAATAGATACAGGTTACTTAGGAAAAAAAAGAAAATTTAAATCGATCAACAAAAATTCACCATTACAGAATTATCACAAAAATGTGTTTTTATGCTTCGAGCATGCTTCGGTGGGATCCATTGGCAATAAATTCAGTCTTCATTATGAAACAAAACATATATCAATTGCGTATAGGTCTTATTTTAACTTCCTCGCTCGAATAACTCATAATGTGACTAATCAAATGGGTAATTAAAGTAAATTAAATCGAATCATTTATCCACCGTAATAATATAATTAGGTATTGAAATATGCCCGAATAAAACTTAGAATTGTAGTAAAATTCAACTCTAAAATTATTCTTTTCTCATTTCCTAAATCATTTACTGGATCTGTAAATTTAACTGCACTGCAGTTATTCATTATTCAAATCCATGTGATGGGAATTTTATCATAGTATGAAAAAATTATAGTTATAAGTCACTATACACTATGTTAATTATAAGGCATATGAACACGAGGAATTATTTAATTAACAGACACCAAAAGAAGATAATTCGATGAATATCTTTCCAATGAACGATCTCAAGCTTCCAAATTTACGAGCAACAGATGAATAAATCCAAACAGGGAATCAACAATAATCTCACGAGACACGATCTCGAAATCCTTTCTCCTTTGCTCGAAAATGATTTATATCCGAAACAAACGTCCGCCCCTACCGTGGTTATTCTCTCTGCCATCACTCTACATGACGCGCTCATACATAACACACGCACGCACCTGAGGCTGTTATCATCTCATCAACAGTTTACCCAACATCCCGGCTAACGCTCAAAAGCCATAGTCGTACGCAAGGTAAAGAGAAAAGGGTCCGTAGGAAATAGAGAAAACAAAGCGAAAAGCTAGGCATCAGCCGGGGTTGGGGAAAATACGAGATGAATAAATGGCAATACAAATGGACAGGGGTTCCGAAGAGATCTATTCCTTGGGTCTTCGCTTTGAAGTGGAATATTGAGGCCTCAGGTACAGGGAGGGGGATTATTGGAGAAGGGGGAGGGCCGAAGAAAGGAGAACCGGTGTATTCCTCACGGGACAGCCGCTTAGGCAGCCAAACAGCGTAAGAGAGAGTAAGGTATGGGGTAGCCGCAGAAGTAAAGAGGGGCAGCCTCGTGATTCTTGAGGGCTCAATCGGGTATTTGCCACCATGGCAACGCCCACCCCTTCCTCATCTGATGATTTATGCCTCCTAGACTTTGGAGGGGGTTACCTTTGAAAGGGTCAGAATGGAGAATGGGGGAGGGGGAAGATTTTGGTAGAATGGGGAATAGGAGTGTGTATCTGATGAGTAAAGGTGGGTGGAAATGAAAATAGGGAGATGGATTCTCGGGTAAGAACGGGACATTTGGAATTACCCATGAAGCTGAGGTCGAGGGAAGCTAATGACGAGAGCTATCATTAATACGTCCCACCGGCCGGTGGTTTCAGTTGTAGGCACATGATAAATGCACGCTCCATCCGACTCACACATCCACACTCTCACAAGAGCACACGCTGCCTACAATTCTCCTCCTTCCCTCTCGACTATCCTTCACATTCTCAGTTTTCGATGCTCTCGTTGGCCTCGATGTCCCTCTGTCGGACTTCCTCATTCCCCATCATCTCCATATGTTTGCAGGTTCCGTTCCTTCCTATACAGTCCTCCGCTTTGCGATCGATGTAATCCCATTCGCTTCCGAGGATCCGGTAATAATGCGAGGATATCGACCGAAAATTAAGCAAAACTGACGAAGTATGAATTTCTAGCCTTTAATGAACACAAAATGTGACATAATCGGAAGTCGCTGAGCTATAAGCTTGAATCCGCGCTATATTCATACCTATAATGGTTATACCGGCATTGATCACTATCGCGTCAAGATTTAATTGCAAAACAGGATAAAGTCACTTTAATTATTTAAATCCAAAAATGTGGAGCTAAGCCAAATTAATGAACGATTAATAATGATTAATATTTGTATTAATCTAGGTTTTATATTATTATTATAGTATTTAGGACTTATTCTAGTATTCATATTAATCTAGTAAAAAGCTCCTGGTCGAGTGTGTGGGATGGTGGTAATAAGATAAATAAAAAAATAAAATGTTAAAACAGCAAATTTAGGATTGAATGTGGGGAAACCATTTATTATGCCATATTATAGTTATAGTACCATACTAACCATTTATTTGCGAGCATTCAAGCTATCTATTGAAAAGAAAAAGGATTTCAGGTTAGTTAAATAAATTCCAAATATTAAATCCTTTATCTATTTCTCACTTATAGGTATAGTCTTAGAAATATTTGTTTAGGAAGCAACCGGATTAAACAATAACGTTAATGTTAATCGGTGAAGATTTCACTTCATTGGTGAAATTAATAAGGACGTTTCTAAGAATTATTCAGTCGTATTTCAGCATTTTGCATGTGTGTGCAGACTTAGCAGAGAATTTGCAATCAAATTTAAATAGCTGTTAATATGTTTAAGTTCATGTGACTGTAGCATAATTTCCGAAAAAGTGAACAGAATTTAATGTTCTCATAAATACATTTAAGAGAATTAATGGTAAAATTAAACTGATTAATGATCGATTGAGTGACAATTTTAAAGAAAAGCTAAATTAATAAATTATCTGATAAAAGGGGCATAATATCACGAGCTGCATCATTCTCTTTCCTATTGAAGGATATTTTACTAAAAGTATTCTGACGAAAATTGATGGAAAGATAAAAAGAGTAGAAATGCTTTCGAATCGCCTTACCTCTTTAAATACGAATGTGAGTATTTCAATGGGAGTCCTACTCTTACCGAATATCAGATTAAAATGGGCTCTGGATTTAGTAATACCTTTCTTTGTGGGCGGAAAAATTGAATGAGTAAATTTTAAATTGAGAGGAACGTAAATTGAAGGATGAAAACCTAATGCATAACTAAAAATATTAAAGATTAAAGGAGATTATAATAGAGGCCGAAGTTCGAGGGTTATTTTTATGATAAAGATTCCAAGAAAATTTTGCAAGCGCTGGTAAAAGATTGGATGAGATTTTACTATCCTTTACTTTTCTTTTCTGTCTCCTATCAATTTTGACGGAAAACACTTTGCAGATTTGAAGAGTGTACCTACTCTCCCTCCTTTTACTTCTGTATATCCTTTATAAGTTAAAAGAGAAACTGCAATAAATAAAGCCAAAATAACGATATTTTTCAACATATAATTACATATAGGTCTCCCAGCTAGCCAAGAGGGTAACGCGTTCGGCTTATGTGCGAAATTACCTGTTGAAGCTCTCTTAGTAATAATAATATAATTACNTACATTATATTTATTTATATTAAATATATTTTTATATCTCGTAACATTTTCTAAAACGACCTAAAAATGAAATCTGGAGATATTTTAGTCAAATCGTTCAAATGAAATTTTAAAGTTTGTTTTGAACTCGGTTGGGAAGTTGTATTGAAATTCTGCTCATTTTCCAATGCCCAGACATGGAAAATGTTCTAAATGCTAGATCATCGTTAGTAAAAATTGACATATTTGATGCATGTTGCAAATCCATATAGAAAATATTGAAGAAAACAGAATAATTGTACGCAGTTAAAGGCATCGTTCATTGATTCTCAATTTGATGCAATTGTAAATCAATTCTATTAAAGTAATTCAGATTAAGTAAAAGTCTACCGACATATTTTACACGGAGGATTGCCTTTCTGAAACAGTTAACTTATCATCGTATAAAATAAGTTGTAATATATATAATTATATAAAAGATATATATGTTGATGTATATCCGTATAGAAACCGGATGAGTCGAGAAAATGAAGAAAAAATTTGAAACAGATATTAATAAGTTTGGTGTTTGTATGATACGCATGTGAGCGTTCTAGCACCATTTCGGTTAACACGTGCGCCCATTTTTAGTTTCCTTGATTCGAACGCAAGCGGAAACATTGACACGGCAACAACACTCCCTACGGCAAATTGGCGAGTTGCATGGGAAAAAGAAGGATAATGACAGTCCGAGATAGCTTTAGCAGAGGACGGCCAGTGATGCCTTATGCCTTACCATAATGTTCACTGGCGTTATTTAAGGTTGGAACGGTATAATGGCTAGCTAGGATGAGCAAAGGTCGCATTTAAAACAATGAATTAGCGGAAGGGTCATAAAAAGTGTTATATTTGCTGTAAAAGCAGTATCTCACTGTAGAGGACTAGAGAGCTCTACTATTCCTGAATAAAAACTACAGAAGACTTTTTAAAACGAGATACTAACATGGGTTAAATTGAGTTGAAGTAAACTTAAATTTTCATAACGTACTAATAAAATAATGTGAGACTTGAAATATTTATTTAACTCAAAGTTAATAAATTAGTTTTCCCCAGAGATGGCTAAGCTCTCAAAATATCATGCTCAAATTATGTATTTAATAAGGACTGTAACACAGATATGGATTTTTATCATATTTCGAAATTCCTAATTTTAATGGTTAATTTTGTTATTGTTATATTCCCTTTGAGCAAAGCTGGCATATTAGCACAAATCAGAGCTATGCTTTTTACTACTTTAAATATCTTATTTTATTCATTTAGCGGTATAAATTCCTTCAGCAGTAACGTCTTTTAACAAACTTGTATACCCATAGTCAAATTTTCCAAGTAATTAACACATTTCATCCTCCACTGGTCCTGATATTTTTTAACTTTTAACGAAACCATTCCGTGAAATCATCAATTCCGAACACTGACGGAATGTTTAATTTCTTGGAAAAGGATTGGATGTTCTTTCCACCAGTAGATAGAATTAAAAAGGGAGATAAAGCAAAGGAAATAGCAAAAGGCAAGACGAAATCGTAAAGAGCGTCTTCTTCAACCACAAATATTATTTCTCCTAGTTTAAATTTCTTCCTCCATTTCCACGCATTCTATTTTCTGCCTCTCGCCTGAGCTGCAGAACGCAACACTCAATGCTATCTACTAGAATATTCCACTCACGTTCCACCACTATATCATGTTTCATGATCCTCGCACGAACGACCTACAGATATTACACAGTTACACAATTCTCGTGGCGTAGCATATTCATAGTGAATGATATTATAGCGAGAGCGTAGCAAAGTTTGACAGGAATTATTGCGTGAAAACGTAGATGGCCGTGCTCCGTTGCATTGCTTCGAATAAAAGTCTTTCCATTTGCCATTTCCGTCTTGGTGTAAAAGAGACACAAATTGTAAGTTACTGTTAAAAACAGCAAGGACAAAATGTAAGTTAATATTAAAAATAGCAAACATAATAAAAAAATCGATATGAAAGAGAGGAAAATCGATATTTTTTCATTGCTAAAGTCATCGATAATTTTAAATACCGTGAATACTGAGTATGCGTATAAAAAAACTCGTACTTGCTACGTCATATTATCGGCATCATTTACTATAAGATCTTTGGATATAAGTCACATTGAGCATCCTCGCTTTGGTGCTCTGTTGGAAACCATACGTTGGTCACGTTCGTTTCTGTGGATACGTCGTTGACTCAGACGAGCATCTAATCAAACCTCTAAATGATAATATGTAAGTCGAACTCTTATTGAGTGTGATTGAATGGAAAGACAGTGTAGAAATTGGAAAGAATAGACATACGCAACTCCGTCCTTGGTGTTATCACTGCAAATATCTCAGTAATAACTATCCTTGTACCCCAAAAGGAATAGAATCATTCATCTTACAAGGACGTGATATACTATCTCGTCAAACTGCCTGCTAAATACAAATCACATTTCACGTGCAAGTCAAATAGTAAAGATATAGGCGGAAAATAAATTTAAAATATAGTTTTACTAAGGGTAAAATCACTTGATTAAAACTTTTTGACTTTTTTAAAAATATATTACTCAGTACTGAAAGTTAACATATCATGAAGTGGCACTAACCTACAAGACCGACTAAAATATTACTTGGACCTCGAATAGCAAGCGAAGAACGGGAAATCCCTCTTGTGACATCGGTAACTTTTTCGAATCTAGTACGTCTGGAATGCAGATTAGAACGTGGAAAGTAAATGACGCCCTTCGTTGGGCGCCTCGTTCCGAGTAAATGGCTATAGGCAGTCGGAAAGAAATGAGCAGCAGAGGGCTTCCTATTCTGGTGAATGAAACTTCTGTGAGGAGGTGAAGAGCTGACGGGAAGGCGGAGGACAACGCTCGCGGAAAAAGTAAAGAAATGTGGGGTGAGAAGGAACAGAACATATTAGGTAAAGGTGGTGAGTAGTTTAGAGAGAAAGGGAAGAAAGTGAGAGAGGGAGAAGGAAGATGAAGTGGGAAAGAGGGAGAGAAAAGGGGTTAAGTTAAAGTAGTGGGAGGGCGCAAATCACGACGGATTCAATTTGAATGTTAAACTGGGGTCCGAATTTAATTCTGAGTCGGAAGAGAAGAGACGAATGAAAAGGTCGACTCACGTAAAAGCGATGACAGAAAGGAAGAGGAGAAGGGAAAGGAGGACGGGAGGAAGAAAGAAATATGGAGGATCGTTTGATGGCCGTAATTGAAGCATACACATAGACGGAACATTATCAGACGTAAAGTTACTGAAGGAAAAGGAGCGGATAAAACAATAATGGTTTCTACAAACCAGATCATAATCTGAGCCCCCTTTAGGAACGGGTAAGGGTGCAAAGGGTAATGATGATGAGGATGTATGATAGATTCTGCCGCATGCTAAAACGGAGATTGCGGTAATGTCTAACTTCGTTTTTTTTCAAAGCTCAGAATAATTCATGGGTTGAATTTTTATAAAGTCTAATTTGTAAGGAAAGGTGCGAGTTTTTAATTGAAAATTGACTATTTAATATTGTGTTCACCCAGCTATGATACTAAAATATGATATATTACCAGCTATCCACGGTTATTGATAACTTAGCACCAGCTAAAAGTAACGTTAACTGTCATGTTGGAATTTTCAGCGTCTTTCAAATAATGCACAGAGTTGTGAATAGGGAATTCAAAATATTTTTTGGTCATGTAAACTTACCTTTGACGTAATGCTTGTTCAATCGAGGATAGACTGGTAGGGTTACATGACTTATTTATAAAAGATAAATATTTTGAAGCTTCTAAGCCATATCACGGATATTTCTACGTCATACATAGCGTTCTCATTCCATACGCTCAACAACCATCTATATACATTTAGTTAAGTGTGAAGGAAAATAATTGTATTTCTATTCTTGAATATACTTCTCTTTTTTTTCTTAATAACTCCTGAGCCGACTATCATCTGTGGAAATTAATAATAATAAAAACTGTATATCTATAGAGGAAAATAGTACATAATTAATACAAAAGACGAGGAACGGCCTTTGCGTGAATTAATAAGTTGTACCCGAGAAAACATTATATAATTACGAATTTCTGTCAGTAAAACAAGTAAGATACGAGTAAGTAACAGAAATCATACGATGCTGTAATAGTCTCTGTGGTGGATTTAAATATTGACTGAAATATATAATGCTCAGAAAGGGCATTTAAAAGTCAAAAAGTTGGTGAATAGGAAATCTTTAGGGAGAAAGGGGAGAAAATCATAAGGAAAGTCAAGTGGGAGAGCTTGAAAAAATGGAAAAGCCGAGGGAATTAGTGAAATGTGAAGAGGGGAACGAGGGATGGAGATATGCGAAGTGCATGAAATGGATGGAAAGCAGGAGTTAGAGGAAGCATTTTAAGAAGGAGAAAGAGGGTAAATATGTTAAGATCTGCTCCAGAACTCAATTCAAAGTGCTTGCTAACAGGCCGCAGATCTCGGGAAAAGGAGGGGTTCTAGCACACCTTGTCCCAAGAGAGAATGTTTTCCTCCTTCCTGTGCCGCTCTGACCCTCCTCACTTCACCACTCAGTTCCTCATAATATCCACGATTCCTTCCATCCCTTCCGTCCCTACGAAATTTTTCCGCCATCCGCCCTTCATCTGCATACTCAGCGGCCTATTATGAAATCGGGGCCACTTCCACACTTCTCTCCCTTTCATCAACCACTTCACAGCGAAAATTATGAGCATCTCGCTAACATGTGGAATGAAGTCACAGTATCAGTATGCATAATTAAGTTTATTGAACGTATCGCTATTAGATTAGCTTTAAACGATCTGTTGAAACACTAATCTATACCCTGCTGCCGTAATAATTTGATTTAATCTTCCTTAAATTAGGGAAACGTATAAATATAACGTTTAAATATTCTGACCTTTATATTTTAGTGTTTTGATAGTAACTTGAAGTAAATCGTAAGGTACAACATTCTTGCACAATATCAGAAATATTTATAATATCGGTTAAATGTTTACCCTTATAATGATCAGAGTTCTAGTTGCAACAGTGGTTATTATTAGCTAGTTTTAGACTAGGAAATAAGGATTTGAAATGATATGTTATACGGAAATTAACTCCAAGATTTATATTTACCAATTTTATTTTATTTAACATAAATTATATGTTTAACGACATTCTTAGAATATCTATTTTCAGTTAGAAATGAAAGTTTTGAAATGAAATTATCATTTACATCTTTTTATGGTATAATATAAAAACATTACTTTTATTCAAAATTTCCTGTGTAATAAATTAATTTTTCTATGAGAAAAAGAAAAAAAATGTCGATTATTTTTTTCCGATGCAATTGCGCAATGAGACGTAGCTCACGGAATAAAAGCTGCTGTTTGTAAACAGAGAAAATTTCATATTGTGTGCCGTCCCTTTTTGGGAATGCCTGTTCTTCAAAGGAGCAGTTTTTGACTTATAAAAACACCAAAGAGATGATTGAGAGCGGCAAATACTTTTAATTAAATTCCATCGGCACATCACTCTTTACGTATTTGATATCAGTCTTTGATAAATTCAAATTTTTATAAAAAGATCTGTAACAAGAAAATACTTACTCTCGCCAATTAAGGTCTTCAGTTTCCAAATTCCCAACAATATAGACATTGAACACCTGAACTATAGGACCATGAGATCCAAGTCAATACAAACTAAGCTAATTATTAACAAACTCCATCCACGAGAGAACTTTGCCTCCGAATCCACGTTACAAGTTACAAGACACAAAACAATAGACGTTCAGGACTTCGCTAACAAACTCTGAAGCTAATTGCCCGCCTCCTGGTGCTCCAAGTGGGCAATACGGCCAATTCGCTTCGGCACTACCTTATCTCCGGTACGGGGGAGGAAAAAAGACTTAATTTCAGTGAAACGACGTTGTCAATTCATTTCCATTAAGACCATAAAGATTACTCCCTTCCAAAAGCACCGTTATTCCTACTTTTCCCTCGCCTTTTTTGCATCCCTTTTTTCCTCTTTTTATTCCCCTGCCCTGGACCCGCCCAGTCGGACCCCGGAGGCAAGATTCGCCCCTCTACTTCCGCCCCTCTCGTCCCGTGGGTCGGATTATGCAAAACCACGTTGATGGTGGCCATTAAGATTGTGGGAAATGTTTATGTGCACCTTACACCAGATGGCACGCAACTGTTTTACCTAATCCATATTTACATGGGCGCCCTCCCGCAGCCGACGCCATCTCTTGACCTCCTCCCTTATCCCTTTCGCTTCCACCCAACGCAATGCGAAAACTCTCCCTCTCTTTTGCCCTCCTAAACAATGCTTTCGACGACCTCTTAGCCCCCTCCTCACTCCTCTCTTTTTCCCGACCTTAGCCGACCCCAGCGCCACCCCATCGCTCTCCGGTTTTTTTTATTTAATGCGTGTATTCCGGCTTTTTCGAGATGAATTTTCACGCTCTTACGTATTTGCCTTACTACCGCGCCCCCATCCCTCACCTCCTTCAATTACGAAGATTCCGTTGTTATTATTTTTCCCCGGCTGTTGAAAGCGATGCGACGTACGGACACATCCGTTTTCATCTTGGCGAGAATGAATAATAATATCAGTGGTGTGCGTTGAAAATTTTCGTTCACCCCTCTCCCTAAGCCGAGTGGATTTCCTTGGATTCATTTTTCTTGAAATATGGCGGAACGAGGTCTGGATGAAGCGCACGAGCCACTCAAGCGACGTCATGCGGGGAAGGAATTTGTTTTGTGAGGATGAAAGGAGTTGATATTAGGGTCGTGTAGAATTGAGTTTGTAATTGATATTGCTCACTTACCTAGTACACTATTAACAACTGTGGGTATCGTGAAACTTGCTGGGATGCAATGCTAAAGTGAGATCAATAGGGAGTTAGTTTCGCTCTAAAAACAGTCTTGCGAGACAAAATTTTACCGTTTATGTTACGTAATAATCAAGTTTGAACGAGAATCAAACATAAAAAGGTTAAATGAATCTCAACCCACATTTACCCAAATAAGCATTCATATATTATATTTTTTGGAATTTATAATGTCGATGTGTTGATGATGATCGGATTTATAAATGATTCAATAGCAATTATCAAACATGTGATCATTTAAATTCAAATGATTGCGACATTTGTGACATCCTTTATGTTTCCAGAACAGAACAGATTTCCCAGAATATTTCAACTCGAAAGGAAGGATATCTTTCATTACCATAACGGAAGTATTGACCCAGAACACTTTAAAAAGGGATAATATTCCGCAATGAATTCACGACAGCTTCCGGCAGAAATACAACTCGAAAATGAATAAAAATAATAGGGTATCAATATTTTACGGAGCCCTTCGATGCATCAGAAAATCTTATAGTGGTCTTTTGTTCCGAGAGGTTTCCACTGAAACTAATGCACCAATCCGTGAGTCGGTGAAAGGGAAGTGTAAAAATCCTCTCGACTGAGATAAAAGAAATAAATCGGACATCTAAAGGTATCGGAGACGCTCGGATGGCACTTGCCGCAGCGAGGGGTCGCTCGCGGAGCGAAGCGGAGGGGGGGGGGGGGGGGGAAGAGGACTAAGTTTGCACGTTAGGGAAATAAACCCACCCGTTTTTACTGTCATCCCTTTCATCTCGGAGCGTAAAAACTTTTTACATTTTGTAGTTCCGTTTTTAATATTGGTCCCGGCAGATGCTTTCGGGAAACCACCTATTCCCCTTCCTTCTTCCCCACGTCACTCCATCCTTACACTCGCAGCCCCTCGACTCCGTCTCTTATTTTCCTTTCCCTTATTCTTCCGCGACCTATACGACCCTCTTAGCGGGCCCAGCGGGGATATAAATTTCGCCGCCCCCGCCTATTGGGTCGGGAATCGATTTTAGGACCCGTGCGAGGAAGGAAAAAGGGTTGGAGAAAGTAAAGTTACGCGTCTGGGAGTAAGGAGTGAGTCCATGGTGGCGCAGGGAATGAGCCTGAGGGAAAATATGGTTGCAGGGAAGAAACGAACAAGATAAAATGGCTCATTCGGTGGAATTCTGAATTTTTTATCTACTTACTCAAGTGGTTGAGAGCGAAGTAATATCTGAAACAAATCAAATCTTAAAGATTCTGATACAATGATTTTTTTTCTTTTTCTCATATCAGAAATACTCGGTTACCGAATATTTCTTTAGAATAACCGACAAGTGTTTTAATCATAAGAGCTTAAAAGAAATAAAATTTCCTAAAAATTACCTCAAACTGACATTCATTCATTCAGAAACAAACAAAACACTAAATAACGGACAGAATAAGTTGGTTTACTTTTAAATTCTTATTCCTTGGGTTTTAATGTCCCAATTTCTAATTTAATCTTTCCTTCTATTTTAAATGAGAGGAGGAGAATAATATATTTTTCAGAGTAGGGTTAATGTAGCAATGGTTGCCCTTAAAGATAATAAAAACAAAAATGCCGCCAAGATTTTCTGCGAGGGAAAAACTGTATGAAATGCTTAAAACGAAGTATCGCATATTGTTTTTACGTGGTTGCATTTGCATCAAGATCTTAGACCATCAAATATAAAAGGAATCGGGCAATTGATCAAATTTCTATAGTGGCTTTATAACGCTAAACTAGGATAAAATGATCCGTGTGTGTAAAATGTCTAAGAAATCTTACTAGGCCCATATAAAAAAAAAAGAATTCCGTGATGATAAATTGGGCAAGACAGAATAATTTTGGTTCTGAAGTGGGTACTTAGGATGTATTAAAGATCGAGATGCTTCAAATCAAATAAAATTACGAATCTTTAATATTGTCTATTCGCATAATGTTAAAATATACCAAACTGTTTTGCAAACATACCTGTTATCAAAAACTTTTCCAACCTTCTCCTTGCCAATAAATAGTGAAATTAATCAAACCGACGTTTAATCAACGAAGTAAAACGTACAACTCTCGACCCTTTCCCCGAAAAGCCTGAGTTGAGAGTTTCTGAAGTTTCTTGGGAAACATAAGGAGCCACAAGGAGAGAGACAGAGAGAGAGGTAAGGAAGGAAGGGTACACAGGTTGCGATAAATTTTTCAGCATTCGGTATCGCAAGTGGTCCATTTCTCTCCTCCCTCTCCTTGGAGACTTCGTAGATCCCCCTTCTACGGACCCTCACCTGGTAAAACCTCCAGCATATAACAGGAAGGTGTGGTCGGTGGAGAAGGGGAGGAAAGAGAAAGCAGTGTCCGGAGAGGATCAGCGAGGGTGGGACGACCAGTAGGACAGGAGATCGGTAATGGAATGAGCTTATACTGAGGTGGCAGCAGACCTTTCCCCAGGAGGTGTACGGGTCGCAGATGGGTCGGGATGAGGAGGGTGGAGGGAGTTGGAAGGGATGGCGGTGGAGATAGGAGGGAAGAGGCAGGGGGGGAATGGTATTCTCGTGGGATTGTACATCGGAGGTCCACTCTCCGTGTCACGGGTGCCGGAGGCGGTAGAGGATTTCCGGATTAATTAGGTCCGCGGGTCGAAGCGAACGGACGGCTTCTGGCGGTCGCCCCCGCGGTCCTCCCGCATTCCCCCGAAACTCCTACCATCGGAGATTAGATCCTACCGCCTTCTCCATTCTTTCCTCCCCTTCCTATCCTCTCGAAACACTTAACACTCCCGGTCATAAACGCGCAGATGCTATCGCCCGCTCTCGAAGACCCTTTTTGCGATGCTCCCGTGAGCATCGCGTGAGCTACACGAACGCGCTCGTACAATTGCGAATTTCGTGTGCTCATGTGTGTCGCGGAGAGAGAAGGGCACCGGAGGCAAGCCGCAAATTTACAACTCCACGTCGGATTGTGATGGTGGTGGTGGATGGACGCGGGCCGGACAACGATGGAGAAAGGGGGTGAGGGCAGGGATATGAATTGAAACGGTTCGAAATGTCGGCGATGGGGGTGCGATTATTTTTTCACGCCCGGGGAGGCATTAACGGAAGTGATAAATTGATTGGGAGCACGCTTCTGATTTTTATCGGGCACTTGACCCGGATCGAACTGTCAGAATGCATAATCCCTGATTACATCGGTCTAGGGATTTTCGTCCGGAATGTAATTTATGAAGGATCGCTTAAAATTCAATCGATCCCAAAAGTCTTAAAACAAACTACTATGATTTATATCGATATAAGAAAAAATATAATTTCGGAAGAAATCCGCAATATGCGAGCTCCAGGGTATACTTCCTTACAATTCTCATGGGAGCAAAAAATCCTAGGCTCAACTTTTCCAAGTTCATAACTTCAGCCTTGTTTTTTTACCGGGGGCGTAAAAACTAAGCGAACTATCGGAGAAACTTCAGCTTAATATATCCGCTTTGTTTCAGTTTGGAGAAGTCCCATTTCGCCTTTTTTTTAATTTAGCCATTGGGTAATGGCAAGAGGGGAAGGAAATCTCATTATTTTTATCCGATTCATTATCTGAAGTTAGCTCTTAAGCCAATATAAAATAATCCCTTTGATTAATGATTCCATCAATCAATGCGACACCTGCGCGCCCATTTTCGCCTTCCATACTCCCGCTACAACGTTCAAGCCCTCCCACACCTCCAAGCTAATCCTCAACTTAGTCCGCTTTAATCTGCATACCTCTCCTTTGCCTCACACCCTCACTACCTCACTCGGAGTTCTTTCATTATGTTTTGCGTAAATAATACGGGCATTACTTTTCGGGGTGGACGTAAATCCCCGAGTGTCAGACGACGGTGAGCGTTCCCCAGGATAAGAGCGAGTAAGAACTTATTGCTCGACTAATTTATTCAAAACAGCGGCAGAACAGCAGCAAAGCGACCAATCGGGAAGCTAAGCTCCGTTCCCCCGCACCTTCCTGGAGAACATTACTCCTTGTAAATCCCCGCTCTGTTTTTCGTTTCTTTCTAGAACTAAAAAAAAAGTCCATCGGAAGAATTCGCCAATCCAATAAAACTGAGCTTGCAAGATAATTGGACGTTTATTCAGAATACTATCATTATCAGAGTTTTCTTCTACTATATCCCAGCCTTGTAAATAAAATCCACTTTCTGATTTGGAACGGAAGATGAAAAAGAATATTTGTTCTCTTACCACGATTCCACGAACAACTTATCCACATTTTTGGGTGCAAACATAATATTTGAACTGTTTTCTTTCTGCCATCGGATAAGAAAGTTTTGAAGAAGACTCTCCAAAAGTTAACTTCATGATAAACCTTTTCTCCTTCAATATAACTTCAATTGGTCAATATAAGAAAAGGTTTTGGAGAGATTGAAAGAAAGAAATGAATGCAATATTTGTAAGAGATTACTTCATTGAAATGAAGATCGATCACAAGACAAAAAGTTTCCATCTCAAGTTAATTACACCTTTGGCCGACATCTTGGTTAATAAGAGCGAAAGAAAACGTCTTGTCATATGTAAAATGAAGTTCTTGAATTAATTTTTTCACAAAACCACTTATGTTACTGTAAATTTTGTCCTATTAAACATTACTGGAATACGAAAACTTTCTACGTATGAGGCTATGAATTGCCTTCATTTAGAAAATTTAACTCTTTATATTCGTGATTTTCGCATCTCTCGTACATATATCCATCCGTAATTTTTACTACCTTCGTACTGATAAATCGATCAATTCCATCACAGAAAGAATTTATTGCTTGGCGTGAGATTAGCCTTGGAAAATTGGGAATGCATGACAGACATCTTTATGAGATCAACATTCTTCACTTATTTTCTTTCGGCATTTAATCGCCTGATATATTGCATACTTCATTGGCTTTTTCGTGATCTCTTATGTATTACAGGAGAATGCACGATATAAAAGGGATGCTGCGGTGGAGAGTAGAATAGCGCTACGGGATTAGATCCGGTAACGGCCACTATTGGCAATATTGGTTCTTCCACCCCTCGCACATGTGCCACACGAGAGCAAATCTCCGTGTTTTGCTGCCTGTCTTTTATATTTTTTCCTCTACCTTTTTCCATCCATGTTAGCCACGTTCTTTTCTACAGACGCCCAATATATCATCTTTGTCCTCCATAATCCCGGCTTGCCATCCGGCCGCTCAAGCTTTTTGTTCCTACACGATCTCGACGCCAAAAGAGAGGGAGAAGGGCCTAATTAGGGATAATTCGAGCATCTCCGGAAACATGTCCGAGTCGAGGAACAGTCCTCGCCCTGAAGGGAAGGTTTTTTCTCTCGCAAAAACTGAGGGTGTTCCGAATGTATGGAACGAGAGACCACTACTTATCGGATGGTCGAAGTTTTAATAGCATATCAGTATACAGACTAAAATGAGGAGCTTTACGTGGAATTTAGATTGAACACCGAAAGAATGGAACTGATTTTGGCACCGTTTTCACGTGTAAGATCACGACATTATCACCTCGACATTTTATTCGTTTATGAGTTCTGGTTCTTCCATTTATTTCCTTCATGTAATCTCTAATCTCACAAAAATTGATATTTGTTTATGTATCAATATATTTTGATGGTGATAAATATTTACGAATCTACTTTGAAATTAACTTTACAGTAACAAATAAGTATATAATAACTAAGTATAATAATAACTAAGTATAAGTGGCCTATAAAATTCTTACAAATAAATATAAAATGGCAAATAATGGCCGACATATTATAAGGGATTTTTTAAGAAAACTATTTGAATAGATGCGGTAGAAACGGAATATCACTTTTGATTTTAAAAGGTAACTTTTAAAAAGGTAAAGGTAGTTTTTAAAATATTGGCAGAATGTATCTTTGTTCTTATTAATATTTGACTACTCAGTCGCATTTTAACCAATTTTATATCCTTTGGTAATTAATAAAATTAAATTCTTCGATATTCTCGTGGTGGAATTGGGTTAGCTTTAGTACTTATATGTAAAATTCACACCGAATTTCATCAATTATTTCTGCTACTCATGCTACTAAATTTGAATCGGAAGAACAACATGGTACATTTTTTTACATGGTACATGATACATTTGAAGAATATGTAAGGCAAAACATACTCAAAGTACACCACATCTGTCATTAGGATCATTCGTAATGATGTTCAGCATTAAAAGCTCTGAACTTAACCTTAGCATAACATCTTAATATCATGCTATGTAATGCAAAGCTAAGTAAATTGATTCACGCAAACGTTTTAATTGACCTAATCTTGCGCTTTCGAGCTTAGGTTCACCAATGCGAATCTCCGTATAAAGAAACCCTCCCTGTTTTATGAGAGGTATCTTTAGAATTTCAGGCCGTCACCGTCGGTTATTTAGTGGAAGCAGACAGAATGGAGACAAAATAGCGTCCTTTTCTATTAAATGGCTAAATGAAATCCCTTTCATAACGAAAAGGTCTCCTTACAAATTAACGGAGCAGGTGGACTCTTCGACGTGATGCACCAATTACGGTGTTTCCCTTCATTTCCAATCTTCTAATTCTCTTTCTTCCTTTCTAACTCTCTCTCATCTTCTTATCCCAATCCACAATTTCCTCTCAAAAAAAAAAAAAACGATAACCACGCCCATGATTTCGGCTTTTACTTTTTTTGCCTTTTTTCTGTGCTAGTAGTTTTTTGCAAAAAAATAAAACTACTAGCACAGATTATGACTTTTTTACAAAGACCCCCGTTCATTCTCTCCCTCCCGACCATTAACGCGATTAAATCCCTGTGCTACCTGCCATTTTTCCTCTCTCCCTCCTCCAATCCCTCGCTTTTCTTTTATCCTTGAACTCCCAATTCCACTCGACGGGGAAGTACCTACTCAAATCAGGCCAATTTAATTTGCACTCGAGTGTCATAAAGGAGGTGCCTCGAGGGAAAGGGCAGAGATGGATAGAGAAAGATAGAGGCGATGTGGCCTATCTTCCTCGCCAACCTACCAATTCCCTTTTCATCGCATGTCATTGATCTCTCCGAGAAGTGCGGACTGTTTGCATGACGATCATTAGAGCCAAGAAATGGGCAGTTAAGCTTTGCTTCAGAATGCCACGGTAGAATTAATCTAGAGAGAAGAACAAATTCGCAAACAAGGCTAACGTTGTTTGGGGATTTGAATGATAACTCTTTTAAGGCAAAATATTGACTAATTAGCTCCTTTATAAGTAGATTTTTGGGAGCTTCTCTGTTATTCGTTCCTTCTGTCAATATGAATACTACTACTCAACTTAAGGAAGTTAATATGTTTATTTCCATTCCGGATAAACGTTCATGCCAGAAAAATGTTCATGACCCTGCCAAGAGGATATTTTATAAACTTCAATAAAGAGAACCAAATGAATCAAAAAAGTGTCGTAATTAGAAGAAGGATTAAAGCATTATTACTTGGAAGGTCTACAGAATCCATATTGATTTCTGTGACGCATCCTTCCGTAATTAGCTGGCGTTTGTTAAGGTGCCAAACGGATATTAGCAAGACTGTGAGACTGTTAATTATAGTGAAATTAGCAATCGCACCTTTTTCTCCTGGATTGTGACGTAATCCAATTAAATGAGGGTTGATAATGAGTAAGAATTATCGCTGATAAATCAAATCAAATCCACATCATTTACCACTATTAAGCACTTTAATGGTATCAAAGAACAATGTTTTTGAAGGCTGTGAGGCACCTCTCTCCATAAACGCCAAGGTATTACGGAGAGAGTTACATTTTACTCTCTCAAAATATAAACAAAGAAAATTTATAAACATAAATAAATCGAGAATTGCGATCAATAGATTTTCTAGCATTGTGTCAATTTCTTAACTATAATATAGAATTATTAGACAGCAAAGGCACAGTTTATTTCTTCAAATGTGCATCGTATGTATAACAAAGTTATAAAATTGTGCTATTGGACACGAGTGTATTATTGTAATAGAGGATCTGAGAACATAAGTCAATAATAGTTCATTCAATTCATTACTTTCAACACAATTCACAAGAATGTAGGTATACAACACCACAAATATTAATTTTATAGAAATTCTTCCATATTATGTTAGCGATTCCGAGAGCAACATTACCAGAGAGGTTAAGATAACATTACTGACTTTAAGAATACTCAGCAACAACTACTCATTCGAGAAAAATAATTGAAAACGACAGCACTTTGATGGTTTATAGCTTTTCCAAGATCTGCAGCATTAACAGTTTATGTGCAGAGCAGAATAATATCATGTTCTACCCATGGATTAGTACTTCGTTTCTAATATGACGCTTGTTGTACTTTGCTAAACATGTAAGATATGATATAGAGAAGAAATCATATATCAAAATATCCTAAAAAAGATTTTAATTTAATCGCCTTAATCAATCAGTTATGAAAGAATCTTTACAAGTATTATAGTATGTATACAAAATTACAGCCCATAAATGATGTTTTATGTGATTTTAAGAAATAATACCTGGTCTTTCATTGCTTATTTCCTTTGGTAATCTTTAGAATATATATCATTGTATACCCTTTCTCACGCTCATCGGCTTACAAGTTCCCTCTAATTCTATTATCCTGCGAGTCTTCCAGATATGTCAAACGAGAAGACACGAAGAGGGGCCATTCGAGATTTAGAAGTTTTGAGATAGACTGCACTCCACGCCTAAATCACTAATCAATTTATGACTTGATTGTATTTAGTCTCCATAAGACATTAGAGAGAAGAATAGATATATTCAATTGTAGGAATAAAATCAACACGAATGCGGTACTTCAAAATGAAACAATCGAACACTTACTAAAGAAAAATTGAAGGAAAATCCGGCAAGCTGATGCTGCACTTGGGAGTGGTAAAAACATTGTTAGATACCTCAGAACATGCAGGGTAGAATGAAATGCAATTTTTTATTTATTAATTAAATAATTCAAACTTAGGCTTAATGCCGTTATTTACCGATAAGTAGCTCTTTTCTAGAATAGAAATTTATATACCTCATATATTTCTAAATATATGAGGTATTTCGAAATTATACCATGATTACTTAATGAAAAGTTTTTCCTCGCGTATATTAGCCAAAATTTGTCACTACGCAATAAAGTTTCTATAAAAATAATATTATCTCGTAAATGAATGTGGCCGCTCTAATACTTGTACGTTTTCTAGTTCAAATCTACCAGAACACACTAAAAGAGATCCACCAAGAGAATTGAAATCTTTTGTTGTTGAATTTTCAGATACTTTACAAACGAAAATGAGTAAGTGATACTTTGAGCAGCTAAAGAATAGATATCTAAATGGATTTATATTTTTAATGGCTTCTCTTCGAAAAAATGCATATAAAAACTTGGCAGGAATTTTGAAAGTACAGAAGCCCTGAAGACTTGTAAATACACCCGAGTGACGTCATTTAACTGAAAATTATCAGTGAAGAAGGAAGTGATTCATAGACGAAAGAATAGCGCAGTTCCAACTACAAGGTGCATCGGATTACAGCGGGAGAGACACGAGGATGCGGTGAGACTCATGGAAAGGAGTATTTGGAAAGTGCATAGGTGGTCGCTAAGAAGAGAACCTGTTGAATGTTATGGCATAGTGAGGGAGATTCGACGAATAAGTTTATAGAAAAATTGCTAAATTAGTTTTGATGTGAGGTGAAAGAAAAAAGCAAATAGAAATGATTTTCGAATTAGAGGGAGAGGATAGAGCAAGCTAGTACTCGCATATTAGAGCTGATGAATTAGAAGAAGGATATACATGGCATAAATTCAGATCTTGAAACTTGTTTCCCTTCACCTGATAGGGTTAATCGTGAAGGTTTTAAATTTAGACTTTGAAATTGATATTTCTTACGCCACCTCAATCATCCCTTAAAGAAACTTCCTCTACCTTGAACAATAAGCACAAACATATTGTAACAGGGATATAGAAATAGAAATTACGGGTGGATTTAATCCTAGCCATGTGTAGAGGGCAGGTCAATGCCGCAGTGATATTGGAAAACATTACGACATGTTTGGGCGAGACAAAGTTACCTTAAATCAAAAAGTTACAAATTAGAGATTGGGTAAGCTAGTGATGACAAACATGGCCAACCGATTGAAGATCGGAGAAGTACAGAGAGGCAATTATCGTTACGGCATCGGTGGGCTGAGCCCAAGGGGCACCACGAAAACCAGAGAAGGGTGAGAGATGCAGGGGTCAGTGTGAGACGCATCTGCGATGATCAGTTGCGTTATCCGTGAGCTGCCTCTGAATCATCCCTAGCCCTCAGTCTTTCCGACACAGCGCTCTTACACATTTCTCAGTACACATAATGATAGTCACAACTTTGAAGTGGAGAGATGAAATACTAAAAATCCCTATTAGTGTAAAATGATTACTGTGTTGCTACTTATGGATTTAGTTTTGGAAAATAGGACATCTTTTAAACTGGAGGAAAAATTGAATGAACGGTAAAATTGGACATTATGCAAAAGAAGCAACCTCAACGGAATTAATAACGATGAGACTATATGGTGGCTTATTCAACCCTAATTCATAACTGTACTAGACGTATTCGCTTATTAATAGGATGTGCTCTATCTCTGTGGCATTTAGGTCAGCCTATAACATTATCCAATTCTTGCAAAATCACATCTTCCAAATGAGTCAGAATGAAGAGCGGCTTTTATGGATTCCGCGTTTTGTTCGTTAAAATATTTCATATGGTGAAGTAAATTTGGAGCTTCTGCGTCGATCCCAACAGAACTACGATTCATCAAGAAGCAAACGCAACAAAAACCGCAAAAACAGCAAAAAACGCAACCTCACGAAGCAAAAAATACCCTTTGGCCGAGACCATATGGCAAGAGATATTGATGGCAACATTTAACATATATAATGCCTTTTATGAGAAATGTTTGCTCTCTCCTTGGACTATAGAGATCATGAAATGAAAAATGCCAGGATTAATTGGCTCTCTGGAGCAGATGGAAAACCTCACGGTGAAGTAACTGACCAAACAACCACGAAAACGAACTGAGAAAAAACGGAGAGAGACGGATTTCCGCTTGTATCCGCTTCCAAATTCTCGAAATGTCTCCGGCACGCCGTTCCTTCCCTACTCAATTGCAAGCATTTTTTGCTGCCTCTTCTACGCCCACGTTTCCAATCCCTTCTCCGCGATCCCGTAATGTGACAGTCCCAGGTGGTGGTCGAACGCCGGTCGGTGACTGATGAGAGAGGAAAAAGGTTCTGGGGTCCGAAGATCACGGTCGATGGGATTGATGCCGACGGCAGAAAATGGGCTACCGAATGAAATGGTCTGCGGAGGGACAGACGTTGAATTGGCAGCAGAAGAAAAGATTTCGGAAGACAAACATGTTTGAATCGAGAAAAACTTCCTGTTTGTCGGAAAGAGGGGGAAGGTTCCACGTTAAATCCATAGGAACAACAGAAAAGATATGATGAATTCTGAAATAAAGTACGGAATACTATCTCGATCCGTCGTCTGTTTAAGAAGGGTGACTTTCAGCAGGGTGAAGAAATGTTAGTACTGCCGAAATATTTAATAAAATTAATGTTCATACGCTGGAAACTCGCAATATTTATTACTTAGTTAAAACTAAATCATTCTTCAACGAGAAAAGGAAGTTGACTAAGTAAATTTATCCTTTTGTTGTCATGGAAGACCACCAGGTTAAGGCAAGCATTATTGATGGGATTCTTCAATGATTACTAAAACGGGCTCCCGCATAGTCAAGTGGGCAACGCGTTCAACTTCGGTGAAAGCGGTCCCGGGTTCGGGTTCTTCACATTTTATAAATACTAAATAAGTTCCAAAAATTTATTTGTGTTATTCATGATATTTTAGAAAGAAGTATAGCTAATTACTTTCAAAGATCAAGCGCTAAACTGCGCGACACTTTTCGCCTCGGCTCTCGTATTTAAGTTTAATAATGTTCCGCATTATGAAATGTGACCTAAAATTAGTAAATAGCTCTACATAACCGATTTAAAAGTTTCACACACATGAGCATAGCAAATAAGATCCTTCAGGGATTTAATTCAGCCAATGAAAAACGTCGATACGGAAAAGCTGTCTCCTCAAGATGAAATCGTAAGCAAAATTTCAGAGCTTAATAAAAATCCAAATTCCCCATAAATTTTTCTTGACTTCAAAACTCGGCGAGTAAATAACATCTAGATTTGTATGTTTGCCTAGCAGGAATTGGAACGATCCGCTCTCCAAAGACGGAAGTACAAGCAAGTCATAAAGCCTCACAGCAAAACTGGAACAAACCATGGTCGTGGGAAGGAAGGAGAAATAAAAAAGAGAAGAAATACAAAGATAGCCGGCGGAAGGAAAGGTGAGGAAGGGGAAGCGGCGAATGCGAGGCCAAGAACAAATAAGGAGGACCAGATGTCGCCTCGCCCTTCAGTGGCTGCCACTCATAGCTCGCAAATAAGGGCGGTTTGCCCGATGGGCACCCGCATTGTGGCTCCCTCGTGTTACATAACAGTCGTAGGAAAAGAGAGCCGATCGCCCGGACGGAAAAATAGAAGGCGGAGGAGCCGTCACTCCCATCCGTCAAACTGCGAGGTGAGCGCGAGACTTTTTCCGGTTACTCCGCAAAGGAATCGGCGGAGCGGCAAACAGTTTGCTTCTGCAACTCTCCCCTCTTTTACCTTCATCCATCTCCATTTCTCCCCTTCCTATCAATGCCTACCTCTGACTCTCAGAATCCCTCGTTCTACATCATTCACTTTCTTTCCCTCTCCTGCATTTTTCTTCATCTCTCTCTCCCTCTCATACTTGGATGTTATTATTTCTGACCTACCAAACCATTTAAAATGCCATACGAGGCAATACTTGTTTTCATCATGTTCGATATCAGTTTTTCCCTTAGATAAATAAAAAGAGAGGCACACATTTTAACGGTTTCTTTAGTTATCTCTTTTATTATCGGAGAGTTCGCGAGAAATTCTATACGATAATCCATGAATTGTTTAGTCTTGCCGTTTTATTCTAGGAGAGATAGAAAAGGTGGCATTTTATTCTCATTTTTCTCCTAATAGAGCCATAATTTATTTCTTTTATTTTTTATCCGAGTGGGTACTGCTAGGAATTCAGATTATCAGCAAAATACCTTAGCAAGTCATATTTACTTTCAAATTATAATTTTTGGAAACTATATTTAGAATAAAATTTCCTTTAAAAGTACTGAATACTTCTGAACCCCTACTGGTATGATAATGAGTATGCCCAAAGTCCAAGCTTCCTTCGGTAAATTTTTAGTGTTACTGCGAATTCTAAATTTTGCGTCAGATTCTACTCAATGCTCTTCACTACGTTTTCGTGAAGTTATTTTGAAACTCCTATAATCGCATGATATTTAACTATCTATTTTTTCATTAATTTATCGTTTGCTTTGTTTTATATAATAATACATGTAACTGTCATATTTCCAAAATAAAACTATATTTGCTCTAAATCATCAAACAGATTTTAATCATAACATAGATAGATGCAATTTCTATGATTTAGGCGTACGTATTGTACTCCTTCAACACACCACAGAGTTGCCCAAAACCAACCAAAGCCGCAAAATTGAAAGACATTTGGGATATTAAATCAACTAATGATAGGTTATTTGGGATCCATAGATTTAATGTATATATCTCTTTTAATAATAATAGTTGGCTTTAAAAAGACAATCCAGTGGAAACTGAAGGAAGAAAGAAATCCGAATTTGATTTCATTCTAAATAGCAGCGATGATTAACATCGCAGAATGTTCATTGAACTTTTCACAGCTTTAAAGTGATAATTTATAATAAAAATTAGCAAACACAGATTTAGCGGTCAGAAAATTGAAAATTACTATCCTGTATCTTCGGCATTGAATGCACGTTTATTTTTCAGCTTTCTTCTAAAAGTATCCAGTCGTTAAAAATGTTCTCTTTCCCTCATAAACAAAAGTGAATGAATATGAAGTAGTTTCCTAATGTTTGCCCTTTAAGCTCGACTGGCTCTTTGTCTGATACCACTATCGTTCTATCTCCTTTATCTGCAACCCCATGCCTACCTCCTTATTTTTCCCCTCTCCTTATGGATTAGGCGAAAGAAGAGACTTATTAGTTTCAATCTCGCCCTAATGAAGGTGTAATCTTATATAATCTAATCTTTTTTCTCTTTATTCCTCCCTTATAAACCCATTTTCCCTTAATAACTTTCCTTTTCCCACTTTTCCCCTCTCCCCTCCACCTTCATCATTTCTCGGCGAATGCACGGGGGATATATGCTGAGATCAAACACCGTGTCGTGCGCTCACCGCTGAATTCTCGACATACTTTGCTTCTCCCCTTTGATCTCACCGGCCCGTGAATCGAATCATTTTGAAGAGAGCCTTTTTATTTTCTCCCAACGCTTCTCTAGTCCCTAGCTTCCCCACGCATTCGCTTCCACGGCAGTGCATACGTCTACCGCTGCCTCGAGTGCATTGTTGTACGTGAGTTGCGCTAGAGGCAGAGGAAGGTGCAGATACACAGAGGGCTCTCTAGGCACTCACCTATTCAGCCGATGATTCAATAGTGAACGTTTAGATTATCAAAGTGGAGAGTCCAAAAATTTACCGAATTTCGACTCATCCCTAAACTTTCCTGTCTGTATTTTTACGCGTTTTGCTCCGATATGATGCGATATCGCATTTTTTCAACACAAAATGGCTTGCAGAACATCCTCTTTGGATATGAATTTACTCTCTGAGGTATTTTATGCTGCCAAAGCGTTTTACTAAATTCAGCCACCGCCTGCCAAAGAAAACTGAAGACTGCCTTTGAGATGAATCCTTTTGAAAAAAATAACGATTTTTTTTATCTTAACCGAACGTAGCTAAGCGTGTAATGGGAACACAAGAGGGATCGTACTCCTCATTTTTTCCACTCAATCGCAAGATAGATTTTTGCGTAAAATCAAAAAATCTCATCAAGTATAAAGTAGTATAAATCTCATCAAGTTGAAACTCTATTTTAAAGAATTTAGAAAATCGATTAATTGTGTATGTATGTGAGTAAAACATTCCCAGATAAGGATAGCGTGATACGACCAATTTAAAAAGTTCGAAAACGCACCATGGAGGATTATTCGTTGTTTCTGAAGAATCAGAGCAAGACCCACACTGAGGTGGCTAAGATCTTCATTCAAATGTATTCATTCCCTACAAATTTTGGCAGCAACTTTCTGATTAATGCAGCCCCCACGAGCAGTTTTCGCAACTTGCCTTGTAGATATTTCATTTGTTTTCATTCCGAGAGCAGACTTGGCTGGGGATCACGTCAGGTTGAACACATTTCCATGGCCAACAAAAACCAAAAGGAGGTTTGAACGGCAGCGCGGTGAATAGGGGATAACAGTAGAATCTGTGTTGTCAGCGTTGAAAGATCGAGTGACGAGAGAATGCTAATCGCCTATCCTGGCATTGTTGTGTGGAGGCAGATTGGTGCGATGGGAAGGAAGGAAGGGGGATCATTGGAAGAGGCAAATCCATTCAAAGCTACAGTGCAAGACAGGCGTGTAACGTTACACGCAACAATATTCCAAGCGTCAGACTTTCGAAGGTCTCGATATGATTACGTAAACCTCTCTTCCGACAGCAACCACGAATCCTGAATCATGATTCGAGTTTTGAGTGGCAAGGCGGACGTGAATTCAACACATTTCAATCACATTCTATCGCCCATTCAGCATTATGATTAATCGTCTTTGCCGAAGCGATCGCAGATCTACTTCTAGAAAAGCTCCCGAGTTAATCTTAATTTATCATCTAGTTAATCCTTTACAATTTTCCAACTGAATTTTCCCCTCAAATCAACATGATATGCCATACGCCTACCCCGAGAACGGCAGAGGTCTATTCACCTTCAATGATATACCAGTGATTCATTGTGAATAAATGTTTGGTCCAACATAAAAATTCTACGTGTACACGAGATAATAAATTGTCCATTCCGTTATTTCTTCCGGAAATATTCTCTGGAACAGTGAAAATAATTAAAATATAAACTGTTTTGTTATTTTAAAAAAATTGCCGAGATGCGTGCTCAGCTTTCTTGTAGGAGCAAACAGGTTTTATTGACCTGGATGCAATCGCAAATACATTGGGGTGTTAGTAATATTACTTTCATTTGTGGCTCGACAACTATAGTCATCTGCACCAAAAGGAGTAATAAAAGAGATCACGCAAATATATTCCATAAGAAAACCATTTTTTCCATAAAAAAAATCCGTAGGATGTGGCTTTCCTCTATCTAAAATTAAAGCAAATATTGAAATTAACAGTAAGTCAGTCTCATAGAAGTGCATATGTCTTAGAAGCCCCAGATCGCTTTATTGTTCTGTTGGCTTGCTGTGTTAATCTTACGTTAGAACTAAGGCATCAACCAGACTATCCATCGGCTTGCAGTCACCGGCAGAAATATTCAACCAATTAAGATTATTATAATTAGCGGGGTCAATAAAAATCTATTGGAAGATATGTGCCAAAAAGCCTCATAAAAACAAGAAATAATCGAGAAAAAGGACTGTTGTTGGGGCCCATAAAAATCATTTTCTGCAGTTTTCTTTGGATTCCAATTTCCGAGCAATCCTTGTTAGTCGTTCAATGGCTCCACTACAAGACCGTACAAATAGCAGCGCGATCGCTTAGCAATTGAGCGTTTTATTTTCCGGAGTTTCAGGCTCGAATTACCTGACGTCGCTTAGGGTTGGTTGCCTCCCTACCCTGCATTGTCAGCCTCCCTCAGCGCTACCTTTGATTGATTGACACCCTCGCAGCCGCCAGACTCCTCCCTTTCCACTGCCTTTGTGCTCCAGGTCCTAGGGAGCTGCTCTGTGACAACCGAGAGAACGCATTCTCGACGGGAATTGTTGAAGGAACACTTTCGACCTCAACGTCTCCAGCGCAATACTACTAGCAACATATCGCTCGCCGAAGGAAAATTCAAATCAACAGCCAATTGAGCTCAAGTAATCGGTGGATTTATTCCTATAGTGAGAAAAGAATGGACGAAAAAAAACGAGCTTCTATTCACTCGTCAACGCAGCGTATGAACTAGTGCGTTAGAATAAATTCTGCTATCTTGCACAAAAAATTCGAAGCTAACAGTGAATGAAATAGTATAATTCAATGCAGTTACTGGAAAATTTTAGCTATCCTTAAAATTTAATATACTGCATTGTAGTACAATCATTAGAATTGTTGTGGTCCATAGTGGAGGGGATACATTAATTAGTAGCTACAAAACCACATCCACCGATAACAGATATGGTAAAGATCACTGATGTTTGGTTGATCGAAGATCAATTTATGCAATATTTATTAAATTTATATAAATTGCGCTTTATGCGAGTTAGGAAGGAGGTTTTTCTAATTTTAAGTTATATACACGTAGATTTTTGAGCTCTAAATGTAATTTAAATCAACAGAAACTAGAGAAAATAAAGGATGACAAACAATATTAACAAATTGAGTGGAACTCAACGGAGAAATAAATAAGTACAGTATGTAATTTCAACTGACTGGACTCTCAAGAAAACATAAGGTATAAGGCTAATAAAATGTTCTAATTACCGTTTACTTTTACTCAGCAAAAAGTACATATCTTCGCATTTATGAGATTACAGTTACGGAGAAATTCACTCTCGAATGTATATGTTGCATATACAAACGTAGGATTTAAACGGAGTAGAAAACAAAAGTACAGAAATATACCAAAAAAGTCCTCAAAAATAATATAAATGTCAATCTACAAGGTAACCCACGCGTTCAACGCATAAAAAATAAATTTTCGCAAAAATTCGACTTAGTTCTACAAAGGTATTCTCTTTCCTGTTCCCCAAATACAAATGAATGACTTCTTTTCTCGCCCGCTTGACGTTGACAAAGTAACAAATAATGTCCCCCTAGTAACATACAAAATCGAGATGTTAAAGAGTCACTCTTAATTAACCATAAATTCTACTCTGCGATTTGTAATCCTAAACGCGAAATCTTAAATTTCCCCTCACTTCATATAGTCTATTATCAGATCTTACTTTTACTTATAAATTTACCTTTGTGTATTGTTCTCGGAAAATGCACGAGCTCGGATTCTAAAGTTGACTTTGTCGTCAAGGGTACCAGTTGTTCAGTAACTAAAAATTTCATGTAATAGTCGTGCATCTTATCTAAACTATCGCAAAGCTAAATTGCGAGAGATTAAAGCAAGCTAAATTCTGACTGCCGGTCGGCATCGAAAATAATATTCCACGACCAAAATAAGAATTTTGATTTGATTTCGCATCTTCTAGTGATCGTCTCGATTTCGTACGGAAATTATTTCTAGTTTAAGTTTTCCAAAGAGATAACCTTAGCGAGCAATGAAAGTGAATTTGCATTTCTTATGGAAACACATTTACTGGTACTGGGATCGAATTGGGAACAGTTCGGTAAATAAAAAGAAAACTATTATCTGCGCATGGAAAACATTTAACTATCTTTAACGTTCGAAAGTTGTGCAGATTTTGGTCCTCGTGTTTAAAGTAAACTCACACCCACACTTACAAACTTTCTGCTTTATTTATAAGATTCCTAAAAATGACCATGCGAACCAAATTTTATTTCCTATAAAAAGAAGAGCTGTAAATTTTTCTTAAGTCAATCGAGTTTCATTCTCAATTCAGACGATGAAAAACATGGATTGTACAGTTTTCCCTCTCGGTTAAAAAAAAAAAAATTCGAGAGGCGTTTTCGATTCCATCTGAACAAAGAAGATAGAAAAGTTCCATTCCGGATAGAATAGGCAAACAGACACATCAAAGCCTGAATGACCTTTGCTATCAATCTGGATCCCCTTCACCAAGCAACCTTATTATATATCCTCTTTTCAGCCATTTGTCAAGGGAATCCCCGGAAAAATAGATCAAACAAATGTTTGCAGGCCCGAGCATGGTCATCCATCCTTCAGACGAAAGATCCCTCTCCTAGGGCCGCCCCCATCCACATATCCCTCCGCCACATCACTCATTCAAGTTGCCCATTCACTAAATACCATACGCCGCATGAACCAGACGGATAAGCGTCTGCAAACAAGGCAGCGAAAGCTAAAGGCCGACGCACCCCTTTAGGAAAAATAATTCTGTTTTTTGTCTCCGCTGCACCCACGCCGCGTCCGGCAAGCACCAAAACAGATGCAGTCGGGCCGAGGCCTTTGTTTACTTCGCCATTCATATTTTTCCGTATGTCGAAGCTAAGCAAATACAGGAGCCAAGTAAAGAGGTTCGATTGAATCAAGCAAAGCAGTGCAGTCTACCCCTGAGCCAGTAGAACCGCGCGGGAATGGTTGAGTATGCGATCTTCAGGCTCTATCGATACTCAGCAAGGTGTACTTTAATTCATTCCAGATTTCCTCGTACATTTGAAATGGAAAGAGAACGGTAAATTTCATTTAAACTAAGTGGAGATTGGCTTACTATGCTATGATTGTCAATCTTGAGAAGGAAAACCGAGAGAGAGCAGCTTTAAAGTATGCAAGACATGAAAAGTCAGAATATTAAAAGTAAATCTATCTTAAGAGCTGATAGGTATCATTCAATTAACTATTTAGGGAATAATTTTTCAGTTATTGTAAATTTATGAGGAACTAAACAGACATCAGTGCTCGATGGCGACAATTTATTACTAAGGTGTAGGCAGACGCAGCCACAAGATATTACTACGGTTTACACTATATAAATTATTAGACGCAGTAATCCTGAAACATATCTGCATATCACATCTAGTTATAATTACAGCTTCCAATAGCCGTTGATAATCATTATGGGATATCGAAAATTCAGAGGCATTATGGAAACGAACTAAAGTGAAACGAAAGCCGTGAGGAGGAATCCCAAGGAGAACAAGTGTGAAAAAGAGCGACATATCTTGGACTCAAACCCAGGTCTCCCAGTTTCTGGGCAAGTAAGAATAACTGCCCGCAAAGTGGGATCCCTGGGTTCGTCATGTCGCTATCTTTTGTTTTTCAATTGCATTTATTTGTATTTTTGCCTCAGTAATTCGTAATAAGCAGCGGCGGCCTAATGACATCGTACTTTTTCACCAAAAACGTGAGATTTGAGTTCTCCTAGAGGTAAATTTTATGATTTAATTGGGATGTATATACCTCTTGGTCTCAATGTTAATTCTTAGTCTCAAATTCACCCAAAGAAGATCATTTTCCATTATAAATTGATTTAATTTTGTAACGCACGATTGTTTTATGCTTCAAGAAAAATCGAGAAATCAGGGAGATTATTTTCATCCAACTTAATAGAAATCGCATATTTCACGGAATTCCACAAACTGATGATGTGGAGGAAGTTAAATATAATTGACAGATGGTTGTTTTCATCCATGAAGTAATTCGATTATTCCCCAAAAATAGAGGAACAATGTGTACTCTGAAAATTGTCATTAAGACTTTCAAATATTTTATATCGAGTTTTGATATCTATTTATTAGAAACTGATTTTTAGGAACAGCGTCGCTTCCTTCCATTAAAGGAATTAAATAAGTTCATTTTAAACGGACTGTGAAATGAGTTAATTAGAAATAAACAACATCTTGTTTACTATATCGATAAATTTGCCCCATATTTGGGTTTATGACGCAGTGAAAACAAAAATGAGTCAATATAAACATAAAAGTTAACCTTGTTAGGTCACAAAATACGGCAACTCTGGCAATATCCTATGTAACAATTATTTTTATAGATAGTTCTCATTTTTATTAGTAAAAGAAATAACTGTGCGCACATTACCTTTTCTGGATCACTAACAAAACCACATTTTCACATATATTTACTTTCGATCCATGCATTAAATGGTAATTACTTGGGGTAAAATGTGTCCTCACTGGCGTTAGTGTGCTCCAAGGTACGCAGATTCGTAGCGCATTCGCTTTTGGTCAGAGCAGTCCCAGGTTCGATTCCTAGATGGAACCCATATGTGAAAAATAATCTCAGTTGTCGAAGAACTTCAGGAGGGACTAATGCTACTACCGTTCGTTGGTTATGTATTTTATTTTCATAATTTATATGGTGTTACAGTCACTATGGAGGCATGTTCCTCCAAAAGTTTTGAAATAATTTCACATAGTAAATTAATAAACAATTACCAATTATAGTTTAATTATGAAGCAAATCATCATAAATTAGCCTTAGCATCATAATTAGCATTAATATTCTGTCTCTTTCCTTAATATTTTGTCATATTATAGGTTGAAAATGACTCACTTCATTCAAATATAATCACGAAGAGCGGTATTTGGTACAGAAAAATCTGATTCTCTTTGTTAAACTGTTGAGTTGAGTCATAACTATTGCATTAATAATCGCTGTAAATACGGAAATCCAAAGCAATCTGCAAATTAAATTCGTAAAAACTACACAAATAACAACTTGATGGTCTAAAAAAACTCTGTTTGTTAAAGAACGAGTTTAAAAACCTTCGGGAAAACCATAATTGATCATAATTTCTTTGATAGATAGAATGTGATCGGATTCAACTGTTCGCAGAGTATAACTGTGACCATTTATTAATTATCATAGGTTGAAAGAAGGCGAATTTTCTATAACATTGATAGAGAATAAAGTAAGATAGGGTTCTTTGAATGAAACAGTACGATTTTCGAGTGAACTGCTTCCAATGTAGTATACTTAACTTTTGCTATATTACATTAAATCAGCCTATCTTTGCTTGTTATATCATGAAGCCTAAACAAGGTATAGCTAAAACAATATTACGAATCATCTAGATAAAGAATTGTAAATTATACGCAGCCATCACGTCGGTCCTAATATTACTTTGAAATCTGATGAGTATTTTTTGAAGAGTTAATTTCAGGGGATGATTATGAAACGCTGTGACTCATTATCTCCGATATCATCTTAGAAAAATAATATCTCATTTATTATTCGATTTTGATTAATTTTACATTATGAAACTAAAATGAAAACAAAAATGCGTCTTCTATCGAACATCAAGGACCCCAGTGGCGCATTCCCGAAAGTAAAATCAATTGTTTTCCCCCAGATAAAAACACGGAGTTCGACCGGCAACAAAAACAAAAACATGAGAAATCGGAAATGTCTGTATATGTGCGCGCTATCCACCCCACCAACAATAACAGACACTTCCCGGGACTGAGTCCGGACCCAACGCAGCGTCCAAACACGCCATGAATACCTAACACCCGTTATCTCGCTTTCCCCTCAACCTGCATTCATGGCCTTCCCATTTGCATAGTTAGTGTATCATCGTCCAGCCTCCACGTGAAATTTTGTTGAATTCCTAAAGAAATGCATCCCGCTTTTTCGCATTTATTTCTAGTAGATTTCCTCCCGACGAACCATATCTTAAGGACGTTGCCCCGATTTTGTTTACACACCAATTTTTGCTACAAAATTAACCAGTAGACTTATATCAACTCTATTTGATTGAACATCATCTACTTTGTTTCAGAATCCTACTTCTGAAGATCTTTCAACCAAGAGATCCAATTTCTTATATACTTAAAATGTAGTGAATTTATTAGCACAATTAGTTTTTTTAATTTCACGTAGTACATCCCGAATCAATGTTATAAAAACGGTTCGAATGATTCAAGGTGCGATTTTAATGCGAATTATTTTGCATAAAAATTAACTGAAAATAAGATCTAATCTGACATTATATTCAACCTCTTACGAAACTTGCGAATAAAAAAATTATCCTAGATGAAATGTTCTCTAGTTTTCAAAAGACTGACAATATCTGCCAATTAAAGATAGGAACCAACTTTTGGAATCAGCTAACTCATAATAATTTTAATAATACCATTTTGGCTTCAAATCTTTTCAGTCTTCCTATTTGTCGTTCTAAGTGTCGTTAATATGTCATGCCTCCTTGAATGCAGACATTTCTCAAAGGATCATTATTATAGGAAATTTATGCCTAGAAAGCTCCCACATTTTGCGATAAAATTTACCAATTCTTGGGTCTGTGCTCAAAATCGAGCAAAAGAAAGCGAATGTTGACACATCGATTCCGGGATTAAGAAAACAGCGCCGCGCTTCACAACGTTGCCACTAGGTGGTGACAGACGGCAACCTACGGAAGCTAAATACGAGCATTTCCATTTCCTAGAAAAATAATATTTGCATTAGCTTGGGTAGTTCTACCTCCTCTATCTACCTAATCGTCGCTTCTACTTTTATTACTATAATATATGTTAGGGGTATCCGTAAGCTTAGCGTGAAGCTCAACATAAAAGAAACCCCAAAGGTATTTTAATCTTCCAGATATCGACTGGGAAAATCATAGCTTAAGAAAACGTATAAGGATACCGATTATTGTAAAAAAGTTATTAAATATACTTCAGAAAAAACTCTTTAAACCAAGTAGTAAAATTCCCAACTAGGGGTGAAAATATTCTCGATATTTTTATTAATTAACTTTCCTGAGCGTATAAAGAGCATCGCAATTGACGAAGGGCTCGGCGACCACAAAGGCGTATACATAGACATCGACTTATACATAAACTAGCACAAGAAACCTAAACGGAAGATTTATCTTTACCCGAAAGCGAATTCGCAGGAATTTAATGAAAAGCTGATTACTAATTTTAATTAATTCGTGTTTCGCGTAAATGAAATGTCCACCGACACTTGGAAACTCTTTGTTGAGATAATGCATAAATAAATAGACTAGTACATACCTTCAAAATTCTTCAAACACAATTGCGAACCTAGATAGTATGACAGAGAGGTTAGAAAGGCCCTTCACAAACAGAGAGCTCTACACGGAAGAGTAAAGGCCTTTGCGGGAAAATATCAGACTGATTTGAGCCCAATAAGAACGCTATTGTTAGAAAAGCACAAGAAAGCGAAATCCGATACTAAGCAAGCAATGCGTAATGTCCTCTGTAACTTCAAGCAGAAATTTCTTGGGGAATGCTTAGAAGAGGACCCCAAAGCTTTTTGGTCTTACGTTAGAGAGGTACAGATAAAAATACAAAGGGTAGGTTAGTTAAGGGGTAATGGTAATATAACTTGCGATATGAAAAGGAAAGCGAACATCCTAAACGAATTTTATCAAAGCGTATTTACGGCTGACAATTGCAAAGAGACCCTACCGGAGATTAGTACACCCGAGTCGATGTCAAGTATATGTTTCACTGAAGATGGAATAGTTAAATGTTTGCGCAAAATTAAGCCGAAGTAATCGCCAGGTCCAGAAGGAATTCCGGCTAGAGTGTTAAAAGAACTGGCAGAAAGCGTCAACTTTTATCAAGACTTTTTTCAAGTCCATTCTTCCATGGGAAGCTTCTTCCACATTAAATTAAAACGGGCTAAAACATACCACGCTATGGAAATGGTCCACTTCTTTCTCTGAATTACCTTTCGATTCACTCACATGTTAACTTCCATACATCTAATTCACGAATATGTCGGATAAAAAAAGAAATGTACTGACCTCTTGACAATGATATATTTATAATAAATACAACTGAGAAAAAAATTGAAAATGGTAGTTTAAAATGATGATCTATGAATATGAACGTTTTATTACAAAAATGTCTATTGTCATGGCCAATTTCTTTTCCACGTACTAGCATCGATTCAAATTAGAATAAAATCCGATCTCCCCATAAAGAGCTCTGCCGTTCGCTTCCTTTCAGGTTGAAGTGAACGAAGAGGGAGGTTAAATGAGATGCAGGGAGAGGCTGTCGATAACAGCAAAAGCGCTCCAGGCATCTGTTTCTTTCTATCTCTTCCGAAATCTCCCTTTTCTTTCCAGAAAGTTCTCCGCGTTTCCAATCATCTCAATAAAATTCCATTTCAGAGAAAAATACGATATATTTTGAAATACAGCCGGTATACTCTCAAAAGTAGCTTTCAATTACGAAAAATTTCCATCAAAGAGTAGCTTCACTTTTTCCCTACTTTCCTTTCAATGCCCAAACATTTATACTCCAATTATCAAACTCTTGTAATTTCTCTTGAAAATGAGTAGAGATCATGGTATAGGTAACAAAAATAGAACAAATATATCCGTTAATTATGCGATACTAACCGGTAATGTTCTTAATTACTCAAAATTACTTCTTGAAGTCTTCGAGAGCATATATTTCCTTTTTCGAGTACACTAGGTACTCATTACAGGTCAGGTCTTTTACGCATATACACCTTTTAGAAATGAATATTGGGGAAATTAAAATATTCTTTATTTACATTATACTGCATAGAATTGATTTAACTGGAATTCCTGAATGGAGGAAAAGTTAAAAAGTTAAAAGTTAATCGAGGAAAAGTTTCTAAAAATATCTAATGTAAAAATGTCGTCCGCCAGAAATTAATTATCATCGCTTTCTTCTTACACCTTTTTAGTGCCACATAAACATCGGAACAATGTTTTAGGTCAATAAAATCACGAAATTTATTCATAAGGAAGCTCATCCAACTCCATCGGCGTTACAACTGAAATATATCTATCAAGATATAGAGAAAAAAGTATGAGAAACTGTTACGTTATTCCTAACGTAATTTTCTTTAGAAAATATATAATGCCTCGAGATGTCCATGACGAACAAGCAAAATGTTGGAAAAAAGTAATGATTAATAAAGCAGTAAAATGTACATAATATGGAAATTAAATGTAGTACATGCAGCTGCAATTATACACATTATGGAATATCAATAACTGAATAGGTTGCCTGTTTTTTATAAGTAATGTGACGAGGTTGGCCACCATAATTTGTATCCAAACGTAGGAATAGAAATGGAGACAAGATAACAATCACTTGGTCCACTGAATTCGTTCTTAACTATGGAGTTTAAAGCACCAGTTGCTCCCGACGCCTCGACTCTTTATCCTGGGATTTATTTCACAGACTTTTCTATGACACTAATTAAGATTCATAAGCTTGGATAAACAGACGCAGGATTTTTCGAGCTGAGTAATATTAACAGCCATTTCTAAATCTAAGGCGACGATTTAGGGTGTGAAAAGGGGTGTAAAGGTTTGCCGGTTCGACAGCAATCTCCTCAGCACATTATACTACGATGACATATTTTTCTCATATCTATGTATATAAATAGCCGTCTCTCAAAGGAAATCGTAAACAAGAATTATCCAAAGAAACGCACATTACAGGACAGGGGCTCGAACACTAATCTTCCAATTGCCGGACAGCTGCTCTGGGCAAATGACCAATTCAGATATGCCATTTTTTAAATAATTTGTAAATGGCAACATAAGCAATAATGCAGCATTTGGATGAGTACTGCATCCCAATGACGTTCCCAAAAATGTTCAAGAATTCCAGTCCTCTAGAATGAAAACTTACGTAAACAACGGTTAATCTGGGAAGGCATTGCTGAACGAATCCGAGAACCCGAAAGAGCAAGTAACGTTCATCGGAAAAGACTCCATCAAAAAGGAAGGGAATCCGTAAAGAGAAGACAAAAGGGAAAACATTGATTCGAAGAGATCTCCGGCGAAAAAGTACTTCATTTGAGACACGATTTCGAGTGGAAAACAAACACTCTCGGTTTCGCAAATCCATTTGATGGCGTGGATTGAGGGAGGGGCTAAAGAGAGTGAGAAGACTTTTGCCCCTCGAAGATACTCCCTTGATAAACAGGGATGACATAAAAGGGGGTTGACGGGTTAGAGAAAGTTTCGAGTGCTGAGAAGGAGTGTAAGAGGGGGAAGACCTCTCGCTAACTCTTTCGGCCGAGTTCAGGAAGAGGATGGGTGGAAATGGATTGGCGCTGATGAGAGCTGAATGAGGCAGGAGAGGGCCAAAGTAGTACGAGGAAGAGGAGTATGGTAAAGTGAAAACGAAACGAATAGAAGACACACGCTTGAGAGCTGAAGATGAAAGAGAGGAGGGAGAGATGGTTAAATGGATGTGTCAAAGACATGAAGTGAGAGTTTTCGTTAGAAAATATAACTTAGAGGAATCTCACGTGACTAATTCACCAAAATCCAAACTTCAAACCATAAAATTCTAGCTATGAAGATTCCTCATATTATTTGCATGTTTCTTCAATCTCCAAAACCTTTGCGCCAAGATAAATAAGAAAAAATCCTATCACTTACTTCAGTAATATTAGTTTCTCAGTAAAGCTCAAATAAATCAATCATGAGATGGATCTTGCCTATCTTTATTATCATGTAGCGTTGAACAGATTCATATTTTATTTAAAAGTTTGCTTGTTATTCAAGAATATAAATAAAAAGATTCAATACGCTTTCGGACAAATACATTGCACATGAAATGAACATGTAAATGTTCATGTACATGTGAATGAATCTGAAGACATTATACAACATTTATCTCCTTGTCTTAGTCAAAGGTTTGAAATGAATGTTCCACTTGCATCTTATTTTTCCATAAAAAATTTCCTTTTTTCCTTATTGTTTTATTCCGTGTACATCTTCTAATACAGGACATTCATCGGAAATTAATGTTCTTCCTGATATTAGACTCTATTGATTCGGCCTCAAATTTGTGGTATTTCTTCATAATAAAGAATAAGAAAAGAACGCTTCTACCCTTACCACAATAACTTTCATTATACGACCATGGTTTCAACTCATAGTCATATGATAAAAATTATTGTAGTAAAGGTAGACGTGTTCCTTTCCTTATTCCTTCCTGATCATTTCTGATATTAGTTATCCCAATAGGAGAAAGAGAATTCCAACTATTATTTAAGAAGGGATCTGAATTAAATTTACTCTTCCCTTACGGAAAGTAGCAAGAAATCTAACAAAAAAATGAGCTACTTTCACGAGAGGAAACACCGAATCCAGATGAAAGTGGATTTCAAGGAACCTTCAACTAGGAAGTGAAAGAGATGAACTTGAGGAGCTATTGATGGGATGAAGTGGGGTAGAAAGAGCAGCAGAAAGTAGCAAATGATGTAACATATCCATTCGCCCTTCAGCTTGAAATTAAGGAAAAATAAGTCTTCGTGAGCGGTTGACTGGCAGAATTGAATGGAGTGTGAAAGAAAAGAGCGAAACTTGTTACTGCGTCACTCGAGGCATAAACTCTTACATAAGCCTCAAGGTGATAGGGCCACTTCCCCTCGTCGCTCTTCGTTTAGGAAAAGATGTCCCGACCGCCGACCGAAATCACGCCTTGCCACTCTCGCGGAAAAAGAGGATAAAAACCAACATTTCGCCTGATTTGAGGGGGCGATGGGATGAAGAGGGAGGAGATGAAGCGAAAAAGGGAAGAGGTCGGCAGACACGGTAAGAGCAAAGACGCGGAAGATCTTGTCGAAACAAAAAATAAATCCGGTCGATGATGAGTTACGAGGATGGAAAAGTTTTCGTCGATTAAAAGGGGGGAAAGCGGTTAATTGGGACGCGAAAGAAGAGCACTGACCCAATTTTCGATAAGCGATTGATTCTCGGCTCAAGAACGAGGACGGAGGGGTAATATATTTCGGATAATGGGGTGAGAAAATCGAGAGTGCGCCTGGTTAAGTGCAGCTGGAAAGGGACAGATAAAAAAATCATATCTCGGGAAATAATGAAGGGTAAAAAATTTTCGGGAATGACATGAGAGTAAAGTCGATGGCAAAGAAAAATACTATAGAAATTTGAAGCATGTAAAGGCCCTTCCTAATTTAATTCGGCATGGAATCTAACATGACGACCTTAAACATGGAGGATGTTGACTCTGCGAATCAAGGAAATGGAAAGCTAATAGAAAAACAGTTGTGCGCAGAAAAGAAGATCGTCAAGGAAAATTCTGCTTTCTCGGAGAAAGAAGGTTGAAAGGAGAAACTGGAAGGAAGAGAGGAAAGGAGATAAAGGAGAGAAGAGAAGAAGAGAGTGAAGAAAGGGTGCGTTACTGAGAAGTGGGAAATAATTCAAAGAAGCCAATTAAGAGGGGGCATTGCTGCCTGCTCCCGGAATACCGGTAGTTGGGAGGGACGGATAGAAAGAGGGAAGAAAGGCTGGGAAGTGGTGAAGGTAGGAGGGTTACGTATCAGTTAATTGCATCGCAAGCGAGGCGGATAATTGTCAGTTTATCTCGTTACCACGGTTGTCAATGTCACGGGGAAAAGGAATTGGGAAAGGAGAGGGGATAAGTGACAGTGAGGAGGAGGAAAGTGCTTCAGAGAGCAAAAGAGGTAAGCACATACTTTATAAGAAGAGCGATCGAGTGGAGGGAAACGTTTGTTAAAGGCTGATAATTTTGTGAGTTTGAATGGCTGCCGAGCGAGTAACTCGGAGTAGATAAGAACATCTGATTGAGGTTCTCGGATAACAAGTTAAGAACATGCAGCGTATGCAACGAAAAAAGACAACAATGCAATGAACGGAATTAGGTGTTTAACACCCTAAACGTCATTGGACTTCATCATGCAAAATCATCTCTGAAAATTTCGCGATGAGGATTTTTATCGACGAATCACGAATAATTCAGAATTAAATATTATGAGATTGCTGTAACTTTCAAAAGATAGTCAATAAAAGTGTTTCGCTTACGTAACACACAATGAAAAATATCAAGAGATTTTTCAAAGTATATATTTACACATGTATCTTCCGCTATTTCATTACATTTATAGGTGGTGCATGTTTTTTTGATGTTCATTTAAACAAAATCACACTTGGTAATTCTTTACGGTGTATGTATATAAGAAAACGAGACATTCCAAAGAGGAATAAATCAAAGTTTGAGCAGAGTCTTGTTTGCCTATAACATCCTATCCTTAGCGATGAAAACCTACCATAAAGTCGACGCCATATAAGTAGATGCTACAATTCGGTGAATTTAAAAAGATTCCATTTAATCTATCCATAAGTCTAGAGATAAATATAGAGATTTAACGTAATGTAATAGCAATAATCAATATAGAAAAGGCGTTGCACACAAAGGGTATTGTTCAAAGTTTGCTCATCGATCTTTCACTTTCAATACTCTTTCCTAAAAAATTAGAAAGCGTGAAGTATACTCCATTGACTAACGTAACCCCAGTTAAAAATAATAACGCATAAACTTTAGAAAATAATTCAAACAAACACGACTCAAGCTATTCCATTCTTCAACCTTTAAAATTATCCAGCGACTTCAATATCATCGCTACAGAAACACCATTATATAACAACAAAAAATCATTTCGCAGTCTCTACATATGAGATTCCCGAACCGACAAAAACACAACAACAAGGGGGACCATCGATTCTTCCTCGTCGCTTTATTGAAAAAACCGGAGGAGTGCGATTCATGGCCTCACTTCTGCCCCTTTCACGAGGATTTATATAAGCTTTATATTCATATTTTAAGTCCCTCACATCTCATGAAAAAATAAACGAAATAAACCTCCCCCGGGTTCATAATATATTCCAGCAGTCTTCTCCCACGGAATCTTCTTTACAGAAGCGAGCCCACCTCCTCTCGCCGAGAGAAGGCAGTATCTAACACAGCATTCCTCTCTTTCCATCCCAATCCCTCTCTTTTTCCTTCTTTCGTTTCCCTACTCGCGACCCGTTAAGTCTCCTCCAAAAATCCCTCCTCTGCACCACCGCCTTCCTTATTCACACTAGCATCCTCTCCGGCCCATACGAGAGAGATTGGCAGGCTCCCCTTCGGCCTCCGCGAACCAAACATGAGTTCTCCATCAAGGATTTATAGAGAGGGAGAGGCCGCAAAAGGGCCTCAGTCAAAATCAACGGCGACTGAAGGGAGATAAAGACTGGGTCCGGGAAAAAGTGAGAGAGGAATCTAAGTGCGGATGAGGAAAGAGGGAAGAAAGTGGAAGATTATTCGGAAGAGGCGCCTGCGGAGAGAGGGTTGTAAACTGCGAGTCAAATATTGAGGAGAAGGGAATCGTTCCATTAAACTTCTATTTACATTCAAAACTCGAGAAAGTGGCAAAGTAAATGTGAGAGGGAGTTAATGGGAAATATGGAGGTTCGGAAGAGGCAGAAATGAAAGAGCTCTAAATTCTCGCACACCTGGAACGTACCATAAAGATTGTTGTTCTATCGCAGCATGAAGAGTATTTTGAAGTATATCACTTTTGGCTTTCATAATTTTTATTTTATGTACTCCACAAGTTATTCTGTAGGTAATTCTGTACTCTATACTAAACGTCGTGATTTATATGTTCATGAAAATGTTGAGGATAAAATTAAATGCAGAATTGCCTACGATTTACAGCTTTCTCGTATAAAAAGTAATACTCTGCGCCGAAGAGAAGAAACTTAGACAGTCGGAGTAGCAGAAAAATGTTTGACTTTGTTAGAATAAATTGAACAGGTGTTTTTTAAGATAGGATGGGAAAACTTTGATGAGATATTTTTCCTTGCCGTTTACCGTTCATTTATAAAGCAGAACCATCTCATGATGATTTATCCTAGTTTATCTTCTACCTTTATAGGCGACTAATTCAACATAACCAAATAAAGTAAAACCCGGTTAAGACGTTTTTCGGGGGATCAAGCGAAAATCGCAGGATAACGTTATGACCGGGTTATGTAATGCTCGTCGCCTTACATCATATTTTTGAAGAATGGTCTGCTTGTCGCACAAAGAGAACGTCTTAGTTACTCACTTAGTTACAAGTTGCATTTTATCAAGGAAAAAAGGAAAAGAATGGTACATTTTCATTAAACTTACAATTCATTTATTTGTTCCCCGATGGATTTCCGCAAGACCTCGCCGGATACAGTAAATTTTATTATTTGATCGGTTTACATACGAGCAAAATTGACGTAATTGACGCAAAAAATGCGGAACAACAACTCACTGATTGTTGATAGATTCTATAAATAGATTGTTTTGTTTCGCCTTATTTTCTTCTCAGGAAATAAGTCATCGGAACAGGAGAGTCAAAATGAGCCCCCTTAGAGCAAGGCAGAAGAGGAGAGGTAACGTAAAAAAATGTTGGTCTCTCAAATGAGGCGGATATTCGGTTAAAGCAGGTTGTAGCGCATCCGGGGACGGGTAAAATTCGCGTCTTAAGCGGGAAGCAGACCGTCTCAAGCGGTATTTTTACCATGTGATTCGTATAGTAGGGACCGGGACCGGGGGAAAATCGTGACTTAAGCGGGAGCGTCTTAAAAGGGTCTCACTGTAATTGGTATAAATTTGTTTAACAGTATTGAATTGAAAACATTATTCAAGTCTCGAGAATGAGTCGCAAAATTATTTCTGTCACAAAATCTTTTCCAATAACAAAAACACATCCTGAAAATTAAAATATGCATTTGGTGAATTGAAATTTAAGATTTTAAATATGAAAAATTACTACAATTTCTAAGATAACTATTGAAAGCAAGGACCCAAGGGTTGCGATTCGTTGACTTCGCCGCAGAACATTCCATATCTGCTGCAAATCTCTATCTCGATGGAATAAAATATCGAGTAACTATTATTCACGCCGCGATCACTGAGGGCATATATTTTAAGGAAAATTTAACGTCGAATCGAGAAAGGAAAAGTGAGACAGCACCGAGCAGGTCAAACATAAAAATGTTAGTTTTGATACTCTCATAAATGTTGAGAATCGACAGAGAGCTTTAGACTCTAAAAGAAAACAATGCCTTATAGAAACGGTTGCCAACGTATGGAAGAGTGCAGTAGACTTTAGTAAATTCTCAGATGAAAGTTTCTCAACTGAATTCAATATTTTACGTAAACACATACGGATACACTAATGCTTTCTCCAGCCGAGACCGAAATAAATCGTAATTTACCTCTTACACCCTCTAACCAACCGTACAGGAAGAATATTTTCTCCTATAGAGCTGCAAATCGTAACTCACTCATTATTCATCTGATTTTGCGGGTGCGCCCGTTTATTTTTCTCCATTTGCTTCCTCCTCGATCCAACAAAATATATATCTTGCTCAGCGTATCTACCCCCGCACGACACTTCCAATCCCCCTTCCCAGAGGGCATCACGGACGCTTTTCCCCTAGCTCAACAGGGTGCGAGCATGCGCAGATTGACTCGACGCTTCGCTTCTATCAGTTCTCTTCATGCGTATCTTCTCTCGCTCTGTATAAAGGATCTCTCAGCCTAGACCCATAGCGACATATGCACTCAATTCTAATAGGTGGGAAGTTTAATTAACCTTCCGGAATAGGCTCCCGGATAGCCAAGTGGGCAACGCGTTCAACTTCGGCGAAAGCTGTCCCGGGTTCGATTCCCGGTGGGGACCCACGTGCGAAATGACCTAAGCTGTCGAAGCACTTTTAACAATACTACTACTACGACTACCTTCCGGAATAGAACTCAGTACAAATATTAAAGGATCTTAGCTATATCTGATTTGCAAAAGCAAAAGGTTCTGCTGAGACGAATACGTCTTCAATCATGAAATTTAGCGTAAGACTTGTATATCACCTCACATCTAGATGTGAATATGATTTCTCAGATTAGGACGTAATAAATTTATCTAGGACAGTCGCACTAATGATATCTTTTAGGTAAACGAAGCCCCTAAGCAGACAGTTCTTCGCATCTTTCATGACATCGACACCTTATCATGCTTAGAAAAGTCACTTAAGATAATTTATTCAGAAGAGAATCACTTTCAAGATCATGCTTCTTCAGCCCAGTCCTTTGATTTTCCCTAAATGTGTATTGAAGTTGATCAATCAGATTTCTGGGCAATGATGTCTATAAAATGTCCTCATAAAAACGCAAATACAAAACAGGGCGACATATAAACGAATCATCCTACCGATAAAAGTAAATTCTTTTACATTGAGGTCTTCCATCTTTAGAATTAGTACGACTGTGAAAAGAACTTCGACAGCAAAGGTAATTTCGCACGCAGGCCTAACCGGAAATCGAGCCCGAGACCGCCTTCACCGAAGTTATACGCGTTGCCCACTTGGCTATCGGGGAGCCCTCTCTCATCTTTATTGGAAACATTTATGTAATGTATAATTTATATACGTCCCCCATTTTTTTTACCAGTTAATGGAAGAAAAGCTGAACGATTTGTACAAGTTGGAGAAATCGCGAATAAAGTTTTTAAAACCGGTTCATACAGTTTTTGACAATGGCCAAATTTTCAGAGATTTTCAAGATAGCGTCGATATCTTTCAATGTTTCTCTATTAGTTAGTTCTTTTTCCCTATCAAGGGTTAATTTAATCAAACGGCAAATTTAGGGATAATAGAAACGCTACGTTTATACAGTGATAAAATGAACTCCAAGCGATGATAAAAATGAAACTTTCGCTTATTCCATGCCAGAACTTAAAAGGAAAAGAAAACGTGCGTGGCGGTTTGCGGATGGAAAGGCGCAACGGTTGAAGAGCTTCGGTTAATAGAAAAGAGCTTCGCCGAAGGATAGTGTGTAAAGTCCATAGAAAGCAATGGCGAACTTTGGAGGCCAAAGAAAATATAGATAGAAAGCAAGAGAATGATAGGGTTTGGTGGATGAGGAGATAGAAGAAGGACGCATCCCTCTGTGGAGTGTGCCTTTGTTATAGAAGTGTGTTGACGTGGGTAGGGTCTGCGATGGGAAGTGCGGGAGATTAGAAGGGTAAAGATTGGGGTTAAGGGAAAGAAAGAGAAGAAAAGAAAAGGGTTTCCTGACCATTCCGAAGATGAATGACAGTTCTCGTACGTAATAGGTGGGATAATGGAAAGGGGAAGGGATGAGTTCGGAGAGAGAAGATAGAGATGAAGGTGAGGAAATTCGAAATATGATACAGGGAAAGAGGAAGAAAAAAGATGTCCTTTTTCTTTCGACCAAACTACCCTTATACCGTCGTCCACTATCGATTTCATAATGTATTTTTCATTATAGATGAAGGAAACTTTTGCTTTCATATTTCCTGTCTTATCTTGGATTATCTTGGGATATATGTTATAACCTCAATATAACACACCCCTACCCGTTTCCATTTTTAATTTCAATAAATGTTTTTCGAAATCAGAAGAGATTCTTTGAGAAATATATTTTCTAAACTGCATCCCAAAAACATAAAATATGAGGCATCTATAACTTTAGCTCCTCTTTGTAATTGGATAAAGTATGTCTTTAAAGTCACCAGTACAAGAGCTAGCTAGGACTTCTAACACTCTACAATTAGTGACCAGTCTTTTGTAGAGGAAATGAGACTTACTAAGTCAGATAATTTGCCCCTGCTTCTCTCAGTTAGCCGGAATGTTACAAGAGGAACAAGCCTACATAATGACGAATTTCATAATTCACCATTACTCATATCACAGTATATATAATCGACTTTATTTCAGGGCGAGATTGAGACTAGTAAGTCTCTTCTATATCGTATTACCACAGTCATAAATAAGATAAAGATAAAATGCAATAAAATAAATTTCACTTATTAAAGGTTAAGTGAAAAATATTCCATCCATCATAATACAGTTGCAGTGGTAATGTTGTTGAAAGTATTTCCACATCTCCATTTCGCACATGAGGGCCTCCACCGGGAATCGATGCCGTTACCGCTTTCACCAGAAACAAAAGCGCTACTCACTTTATTATTGCCAGGCTCGTAAATAACGTAAATAATATATATTTTCATACAATGGAACGGAGACTTTTCAAATTCAATAAAAGTCAAACTTCCATAAAACAAAATTGAGAACGCTTTAGCCGTTTTAAAAAATTCGGATACTATAGAAATAAATACATAAGGGCCGTTCAACCTTATTGGAGGAGGAACCAAATTTTCCAATAATGCGAGAAGACAAGCCTCCTAAAATCAAATAACTATCATAAATGTTCACATGATTAGTTTAACCCTAACTATTAACGCCATCAAGTGAACGTGGATGAATATTGAGTGTCATCGTTAAAACTATGAGCCCCACCTAATTTTCAAGCTATTCAGCTCAAAAGCGAACTTGAGTATCTGTTAAATTAAAAACTTAAATGGTGGAGAACGTATAATACCACATATTTAATTCCAATATAAAATTCTGCGATCGAAATAGAGTGCTACGGAAAATAGGCTGGGCGGATGAAAATTATCAGCGGTCCTTATTCTGACATCTGCTTGGCAACTCCGCTCCCATTATTATCCGATTAGATTAAATTCGTTCATATACAAATAATTAAATATAACAGGATGAGAAGTGATTAGAATGTTTGCGGTCAAAGTTAAAACTCAGAAATCTCCTTTTAATACGGTATTAACTGGTATTAAAATCATTGTACTTTCTTCACATACATTTACTTCGAAATTTTCAGAAAGGTCGCAGTGCTAATTAATTTTAAAGACAAAAGAATGACACAAAATTTAAAAAGCAATCACTTATTACGAAGGGAAACTGAAATCCGAAATTATCCCTAAAGCTTCCGCTCCCTCTTTCCCCTCCTTCCCCGGAATAGATAACGCGGAAGTTATCCCTCACTTTTAAAACGCGCGGAAAATCGGCTAAAACCTATAAAGCTGGTAACAAAAATTTTTCCCTTCGCTTACAATGGCCCGCTTCATCTCATCATACGTTTTTTATCGCTCTCTCTTCCGCAAAGGTTCGCTTCCGAACTTTTTATTTATCCCCTCGGAATATAATTTTCACCCAGGAGAAAAGAGGGATGCTTTGACGAAAAATCACATGTACGCATCAAAAAAGAGTTCCCTCCACTGAGGATCCATTGCCCGCGTGCGGCATCCCATCTCCGTCCGCACGAAAAAAATCCTCCATGGCGCAGGTCTCACGCAACGCGTTACGGAGACCCAGAGAAAGGGAGGCCAACCGATCCACAACGGAAATCGATCTCCCGACAACATTGTGCCGTTGCAGCGGACCCGGAGGCGAAACGAGCGTGGAACGGGGAACGCTGCTCCCAATATCCATAAACCCAGTGCGATTGAGGCGGGAGGGTGGGAGCCAACCCGCAACTGCCGCCCCCGCTACCCAAGGGAATAGCGTCGCATGCCGCATATTTCCTGCCCACGCTTCGATGGAGGAGGGGAACGCGAATGGACGAACCCGCAAGACTTTGGACCTCCCCGCGACCCTTTTATGGGAAGGGAGAGGGTGTTTGGATCCCTCCTCGGAAACCTTCCGGCATCCAGAAAAACTCCCGCGAGATTGCACCCCGGCCGATGGTGCAGGGACCCCGATATTGGGCACGGTGGTGACGCCGCAGTCGTTACAGAAATTGGGGGCATTGAACGCATGCAGCTGCGAGCCCTCCTCTTATTGGTGGTACCGAGAAAGATATACCGGGCGATCAAAGGAAAATGGATCGAAAAAAATCTCATTCTAATTTTGTATCAGGTTTTAATTAAGGTTTTCCAAACGGTGATTTAAAAATAAGCCTTATGTGCATATGTGCGTGTATTAGCCTTATCAGCATATATGCGTGTGTAAAACAGTAGCGGGCTACATTACTTTGGGCTAAGGGTATTTTGATATTAAACTAACAGATTAGAATGCTGGGATTATGTGACGGAGTTATATCAATTTAGTACCTTTGATTCCCATTTACTGCAGGCATATGATCTCCACTGATTCCTTAAAAATTACATTTAAAACGAGGCATTAACATAAGCTTCCAAACCTATCCTTTATATTGCAAAGGTGTTGAGCATTATTTGGAGCAACCTGAGAGAATTTTTCAAACACTTAACATTTATTTATTTTAATTGAGAATGGCTGACACACAAGGAACGGATATTTTAGATTCGTTTTCTAAATCAAAGTCTTCTAAGTGAAATCGTTTCCGATAACTACCTAAAAAGAGTTTCTCACTTCGATGAAATTTATAATTGGTGTTAGAAATGTAACGGCTTCTTTTATTTGCAATTTCATTTGAATTAAAATTGATTAGTTTTTAATTTAAATGTGGCAAGAAAACCGATTAAAGTGCTAATGATGAGACCTTCCCTTAGACTTAAATGTCTAGGGTTGCGATTCAATTAAAAGTTTTTATTTTGACTCCCTTTCCAATTACACACTGAGAAAGTGACGGAAATAATCTTTCAGTAATTATGGAAGGTAAGTCAAATCGAATGAATACAGTTCATTCCCTGTATTTTCCTCAAATAAAATTGCTAAAAGCTTCATTAATTTTCTCGTTATTAAATCGCCAAGGACAATTGGCAGATATTATTTAATATAAATTTTTTTTTAATCTTCGGTATTTTTTATTTCCTAATTGACAGTTCTTATAGAGGATTTTCTTTCAAATGTATCTGAATGATAATAGAAATGCTATCCTAGTACTATACTTAAAATTATTTTTTTTTCTTGCAATTAACATTCAGTACCTATCACACAGATATTTCAGACTTAAGAATTACCGCATAAGACCAGCACCCAAATCTGCCGCTTCCTCTCTCTTGCGGATCTCGGGAAGTCTCCCGTTACTCTCCCGTTTGGTCGAGAAATGTTCTTTCCGCTCTCCAACTTCTTCAGATGGATACTCAGCACCACTTGTCCTTCTCAAAATCCCAACTCCGTCGCGACTCCTCATTTCCCTCCCAAGGAAAGATGGCCCACCCCTTCCAACTCTCCCCAAATATCGCCTCATTCTTATGCCCCTTGCGAGAGTATCTTTTATCAGTCTCTTTGAAGCAGTCCTGCGCCCCGCGGAGGGAATCGTTATCTCGGATAGACGGCTTCTCGTCTCAGTCGAAACGAAATTCCTTCGCCGTGGAGTGTGCGTGTAAGGGATCGCATAACGATGCAACCCAAGTAACAAAAGACCGTGAGGAATGGAGAGGAGGAGGAGAAATGGTTGTTGGGCTCCTTGTTGCTGCCTCCTTATCCCTTCCGCTTGTGTTATCCGATTCCGCACCTAACAGATAAAGATTGCCAGGAAGAGATAAAGGGTATCGCAAGATGTTCGCTTTAATAAGAAATTCCTAAACGCGCCAAACCGAAAGATATTTATCAGGAGGTTTCTTTAAAAAGACGTCAATAAAATGTCCGAAGAAAAATAACAACAATCTAGGAAAAGACCCATTTTTTCAACGCCTGTTTATCCTGCTGCAGGATAAATTTTCTATTATAAATATATTTGCATTAAGATTAGATGAAAATAATTGCCAAAATTCGCAAATTTTGAAAATATGTTACCACTGGGCGAAGGCATGCGTTGGAAAAAAGTCATAAGGTAAAGAATCAAAAGTAATTCGCAAATTATTCAGATTTATTACTAGGTACCAATCTCGATCTGTCCTGAAGTTGCTATCTCGTTAGTGAAGGTAGTCATTTGTAGTGGATTTTTGGATCAATGAGATATTAAAGGTAAGAACTATACACAAGTTTAGAGTCGTGGATAGATATTACCTTTACGTAGTTTGATCACAACTTTAGAGTTGTGGATAGTTATTACCTATTGTAAGTACTCGAGTGAAATTAATTACATCCAATAGGTTTGGTCTTCTGAGAATTTTTAGAAATGTCGGCTCTTTCCATCCGGAAATATCATGATAAAGGCTCGATACTACTCCCATTTTGTCTTACTTACGTGTCTGCTATTATGCTCTCATTTAACACGGAGAAGAGTTGAGAAGTTTCTAACCGAAGTATGATTAATTTGACCCACGAATCTGGCGGATTGCGTACATTAATGCACCTAAGCCAGTTTTTTGCAATGTAATACCCTCAGAACCTAGCTCAATGAACGCTGTAACGGATTAATGAATTCTCATGCAATCGATAATTATTTGAAAAAATGCGGTCTGATCAAATCTCAAATCTTACAAAAAACTTAGTCATTTATAAAATATACATCTTGAAAACTGCACGGTAAAATGTATAGTTATTGATTGTATTAATCAAATGAATTTGTCAAATGTTTGATGCGTTCTCTTTGAATTACATTTTGGCCCGGAATTTTCTGCATCACAGACGCTATTAATTTTCATCCATACTTTCATAAAATCATATAGCCTCGAAGAAATAAACTTGCATCGAACATGGGGAATCGATTTCCACTTATTACACATTTCAATATTAAATTTAGTAATGCTTCTGACAGAGAATCAAATTCTGGATGGCTGTTCAAAATTTCTCGTTTACCAAGCTATCGAAAATTGTGTTAATTAAATTCTTCTTTCTTTACATTGATATTGAAACGCGTCCGCCATCTAATGAAAATTTTTTACCAGAGGAAAGAGGATGACGGGATTCCAATTTCGAGATCTCCCTCCCTGCTATCGAACTTTCGTAATTAATGGATTTGGCAGCAATTAAGGATATAGGTAAAATAAAACAATTAGAAAAAATTCTGTCATCCTGTAATGGCCTAACGCGAAATAGTATCTAAATTTACGAGAACTCAGGATAGCTTTCTTAATTACAGAACATGAGAATTTCAGTTTTCTCCGAGCCTGTCATGACCATAAAATCCACTGTTAACCTGCATCTTCTGCGGAATCGTTCCAACGCTTCGTTTTCCTGTCCTTCCCTTGGGAATCAATTAACGAATCCAGATAACCCTTCCTTATCAATTCGGAAAGAAAAATACGCCACCGTCGCGGCTTAGAAAAAAGGAACGAAATTGAAGGGGAGGCGACTGATAGGGTTATATAGAGAGAGGGAAAAATGTAAAGGCGAGAGAAGGACAGAAAGAACACTCTCACGTGGAGGAAATAGGAATTCGACTTCCGCCAAGAGGGTCCTTGACGGGAAATTGAGGAGGGTGCGAATAGTGGACAGACTGGTGGACGTCCACGGAGAAAAGAGGAGGGGAAAATGGCGTAGGATGAAAAGAGGTCGAAATGAGAGGGAGGAGCGGAGTTGATGAGACCGTAGAAGGACAATTCGGTCGTCGTGAGAGGGCCCGCTATGGCGAGCACGAAGATGAGTTCGGGAAGGGGCGAAAATGGTAGGGTTAGATACGGTAGGCCACTGGATGAAGGAGAAAGGGGGCTTAAGAGCAAAAGCAGTCGAAGGTTGACATAGGCGTGCGGTCCAGAGCGGATCTCTCTCTTTTTTCTCGCATCTTCTCCCTTTGTTTCGTCCGATCTTTCGCACACGCCTTGCTAATCCTATTCCAAAAACCTATTACGGAAATTTGGCAACGGCGGAGCGTTGAGTAACGGCGCCATACCCTGTTTGAATGGAAAAGGTTGAAGGGCAGGGGCGACGAAATCTGCGATGGCAGATAAATCGGATTGGAATTCAGCGACCTTCTTTGCGATCGATATTAAACCCGTATACCGTATTATAGAGGCAATATTGGCCGTTCTCGGGAAAGATATAAAGGCTCGTAAATCTTTCCTCCCGCGAAGTTTTGATTTTTTTATTTGTAGTCATTTCAAAAATCTTAATTTATGGTCTCAATAATGTATATTAATTTTCTTTTATTTTGGTCGGTGGCTAACAAAGGCCAAAATTTGTGGAGGAAATTTTTCGAGCGTATATCAGTCTTTTTGGAGAATTAGCAACCAAATTCTGTAAATAAAATATCGAAGAACGATGGATTGAATACGAAAAACTTGATTTAAATAAATCTGGTAAGCAAGAATAATCTCTAGGTTCCTTAGGTTCCTTTTCTTGTTTATTTATTTATTTAGTGGTAAAACGTTGCAATATGGTATAGCATCTTGTATAGCATAATACGAAATTAAGTACTCTCCCTTTTCTGGGAGATCAGTTTCTTATTTGAAACTCCCATTAAATCTTCATAATTTTTACTTTGTGAATAACTCTTTTAGGGATTTCAATCGATGACATCAAAGTTGGAAAGCATGTGTGCCAACCCTCACAAAGAAATACACTATCTAAGATAAGAGAAATCAGTCGTAAAACATGAAAAGAAGACTGATAAATCAATAAATTTATACCAAGTTTATTAGTTTTGCATGTTATATTTTAAATTTACTCCCATGTAAAATGAGGCAAATTCCCATTCAATTGCAATGGATAATATATTTACCATGTTCGAATATGCATTCTGTTGCATGAGAGAAACAAACGTTCAAGTGCATAAAAATTAGCAGAAAGGTTTGAAAGGTTTGCTTTAAGGGTCGATTTGTGTGCATTGGCGCACCCATCCTAACAACTATAGCTAAGTTTGTCTTTTACTCCACTGCGAAATTTCAATCAAGGCGTCGATCAGAATTGTATCAAAGAGATCTAATAATAAGGTTTTTTCGCTGTTTATAAGACAAATGTGGTATTTTGTAAACAATTAATTTCGGCTGATTTCCCTTTAATCTTTTAGAGCACGGTTATATCGAAATGTCTGTCTGTAAAGTATTGAGCCGGAAAGCTTGTTGGATCTCATCCCTTTTACAATTAGCTAATGAAAGCTTGTAGACGAGAATGAGGTTTACTAGACAAGGCGAGGAGTGAGGTAGTTTGCTCTTGCTTCCCTCACTTACTCATAATACTATACGTGGAACAAGTCTAGGTAATTGAGGCAAAGTATCTAAGCGAGTAACACTTTTCTAGCTTTCCATTAGGAGAGACCTTACTCAGGTTACACTTAATACCAATTTTTTCATCATAATGGAATTCTTATGAAGGCAGGGTCAGGATGAAAATAAGAACTAGCGTTTATTGAGTTGGAAGCACGAGATGACACAGGGAAAAGGGTTAAGGTGGCTTTGTACGTAAAGGCGTGCACCTAGGAAAATTCCAAAGAATAAAAGGATATTAAAGAAAAAGACAAATTATATACACAACCAAGTCGTTAATAAGATATCCGATCGTCTTTATTTCCTTCCGTGAGCGTGAATAAAATGACTCAATCAAATGCTCCTGACTACGATTTAAAGTTATCAGTAAACGAAATCAAAAACTTCAGTAAATTCAATCATTCTTTTTTACTTGAAATGCTGAATGCAGGGCTAATAACTTCAATGTAATCACAGCGACATTATAAAATTTTTATCAAATATAAATCAATTCACATCATTTTCCCAACGATGCACCAATTTTCTTTCCGATTTTACTAACAGTTGAGCACTCATTCACTCACTGAATCCATATATTGAAACTTCAAATTTAACGCAGAGAAAAATCTTAATGCGAAACTGACGGCCAGTTATTCAAATTTAACTCATTAGGACAGACTTAAAACACTCAACTCTTTTTACTCCACCCTTTAATTTTGACTTCAGAGTGGAAATTGCCTCCTTCCATCCCCCAAATAAAATACCCCCTCTCAGCGAACGACGCTTTTCTCTCCCTCTTCCGACTCCCTTTATATGGTCCTTCGGCACCCACACATCGCCATATTATCCTGCCCTTCCCTCCCACCCATTACAAAGACCGATGCCTCAAACCATCTCTTTTCTACAGAAGAGTCGTCCCTTTTCAGAAGGGAGCGGTGAATACGTAAAGGATAGAGTGGAAGAGGGAGGAAGGGCATTCATAGGAGGCGAGTGAGCGCCGGTCCGAGTCATGAAATGGCTGTCCCATTTCGCGGAATGGCATAGGAAGAGAGGTTAAAGGGGGAGGAGACAGAAGGCGTGGAGGTAACGAAGTGGAAGGGGAGACGAGGCGATATCTTCAGGAAACTGTTCTCTAAATAGTCTACATTAGATGCGTCAACAGTAGAGGAGAATGGGAAGATGAAAGGGAAAAGACGAGGGATTCCAGACGAGAAAAAATAGGGTAATGGCAAGAGATAAATGATGAAGGGATTCGGGATAAGTCCTAAGGTTTGCAGATAAGTCTTGTGGGGAAGGTCATTAACGAGTGGATTTCGATAAGAGTTTGGGGTGGTAAATTAGAAAGAAATAAAAGTTTATTCTCCTTAAAGTTTAAAAAAATTCGCTTATTTTCAATGTGTGCTTGGCATATGGAAATACCTCTATAGGGAGTGATACCTTTGAGAGGACTTCTCCGAACCTTTTCCCTGTTCCATCTCGTCTATTTTCTATAGAAGAGGAGGAATGTTGTGAGAGAGAGACTATTGGACTTCCTGAATAGAGGTGACTGCAGTTCGGTGTATTTTCAAGTCCATTTACCATGAGGTCTGTCACTTTTTCCATCTTTTAAAAAGGCTGTACCTTTGTTTCATGTGAAATGGAGAATACTAAATGATAAACTCCGCTTCAGGAAAACTGGATTTACAACAGAATGTCTCTATATCATTAATGTTCATTTGACATATATTAGACAGGTTAAATTTATTTGCATCGTTCATTTAATAACATCAGTCATGCAGTTATGAGCAGGATATCAGTAGAATCTGAAATTTGTCACAATCGTTCAGTGAGCTTAAGCATTCAATTCTCTGTGAGATTTTTTACAAAGTTAATTTTCAACTTTCAAGAAAAACTATTCATAAAGTATTAACAAATATCTTCGAATTATTACAATATAGCTATGGGAAAGAGGACGGTAATAAAGTTTAATCTCATTTAGGCTATAAATATAGCTTCAAACAAACTCATCACCGTCACCGTTCCTAAAATGGTTCAAATGGGGTGGGAATTTTTTGGTGGGAAAATTATATATTTATTTAAGAATTCATCATACAAAATTTTATATTTAAGGCACATCACTGAATAAAAGACAGAAATTTAATGGACGTTTTTGCATTAAATTTTATAATTGGACAGGTATCACCGGGAAATATTTTTTTCTTAAATTTCGGCTGCGCAGCGAAGGACAGATGGGATGGCGGACGGTTTGACGCGGTGTTTACCCGAAAATATAATTTCTTCTCTGCTGTCAATTCCCTCTTCGAAAAATTCTCCAAATAACATTACGCCCGGAGTTTCGCGGCAGTCTATTGTCACGTGTACATGTCACGTGTACGAAGTTATTCCGATCGACATGTCAAAACAATATGTGGGCAAACGTGTGAAATGGTACTTGATAGCCTGGAAGAGGGGGAGTGCTGCGAGAGTGTGGGTGGCATTTGTAGAAGGCATAGCGAGGAGTGGAAGGAAATGAGTTTTTGAAGGCTGAGGCGTGCGAGGGATAGCGAGGTGACTGCAGCTGCAATCTGTAGTGGCGAATGTAGTAAAATCATAATTGACCTCCATGAATATCAGCCAGAGTAATGGTCATCTGCCAAGACTACGAAGGAATTTAATACTTCGTCTTCGATTTTATCTAAGGACTACTCCGGAAAATATCTTTTCCTTTTGCCATAACAGATACTAAGATCTGTATCTATGTGGACAGGGAAAAGAATAGGTTATAAGAAAAAGGATTAGATGAAATTCCTTACTGTGATATCCCTTCAAATTTTAGCGTCAATGCACTAAAAGCTCGGTACCTAGCCGAGGTTACCTATTCGAGCAACTCGACGTTTTCCTCTGTCTTCTCTAAGTTACAATTCTAATGTAATCCACCGTGCCAATCATTCACACATAACACCATTAAGGTTTATGGTCGAAAGAATTGACGGAGTAATCTGATGCACTAGAAATGTAAGCTCAATAAAAGTTTTCCTCTTGACGCTCCTTTTGCTCCCACAAATTATGGACTCAAATTGAAACTAGATGAATTATAAAATCAAACACAGTTAATTAACATACGAAGACATGCGATGAAACATGATATTAATCTCAAAACTCACTAACTAAAATAAGCAATAAAATTCTGTTCAATGCTAATCTATACAAAATTGCCCTTTTAAATTTCGCCGGGAGAGCTATAAATGCGATTTTTTGCTATGAAATTATCGTGTTCCGCAAAAAGAGTGATATCGTTCCAGATATTCCATTTACAACATAAAATGAGTTGAAATTCAATATGCTTGAATAGGACAGGGCATATACGTATTTTGAAAAAATAAATAACAATTAAGCTCAATATATTAACCATCTATAGCTTCATTCAGAGTTTTCTTTATAGTAAAATTTTTATCTGTTTCAAGCAGATATACAAAATATTACTTCAATACATGAAATATTCTATACTTAACTGCAAAACGCTTAAAAAGCAGATTACTGTTTTCCTTCATTCCTAAAACTATCCTTCATTTCCCTAAACCCTTCATTATTTTAAAGACCGATTGCATACAAATAATTAAACTTGTAAATCGACGTCATTACTTAGTGAACTGCCGAATAGCGATGAAATAGACTACTGATTATTCATGAAATTTCAAGTTGACAAGGCTAATAAAATATGGAATCTCGTTCTCTTTAACGCGGCGCTTAGCTTAAGAGAGAGGGAAAGGAGAAAAACTCTTCAAAATTCTTGGTTGGAAAATGTTGTTTACCCGTCCCATTATTGCCCTCCATCGATCCCTGCGAGCCGCATACCCTTGCACTCTCCCTTGGAAGAGGGGAAGAGAACACCTGAATGCTCCAATGGTCGAACGAAGTGATGGGTCCCATTGATTTCTGAAAATTGCCTCGAGATGAAAAGCATTACCGGAAAGAGTGGGAGGGGGACTCTTTATAAATCTTGAAGAGTGACGGAGAGGGGTAGAGATAGCAGACGGAGGAATAGGGACTCGTAGCACGGGTTATCGATTAGGCGGAGAACAGTCTCAAACCCGCAGGTAATATTCGGGAGTCGGAGGACCCATCCCTGCGCCCATGCCATTTTATGAATTTCATGCAAAGATAAAAGTAATTACTACAAAGATTTAAGTCCTTATATATAATTTATGATGTGCTTATCGCGCTTTTATGACGGAGTGAGAAAGGCATCATTTTAAATAATATTCGAAATACCGATATTTAAGCATATATAATTTTTAAAGTAATAGATGTTCCTCGATAAACGCACTGATATTTTAAAAAATCATCGAAACAATTCTACTGAAAATAAATAAACCAATTTTTATTGATATATGATGAACCACGTCAATACTAGCATATCCTTATGCTTCGATACACCGTTTCTCATTTTCTCTCTTCTCAATAATCTTTGTGTGCTTATACGACAAGATATTACATGTTTATTATTAATACCACGATATTTTAGAATGTTCGTCATTATTTACCTCTGTGGAGTGTTATTCTTAGTACAGGGTTTTATTTTTAATCGTGCTTCTCAACAAATCGGGGGATCTTTCTATCACCTTATGATTGCATCAAAGCTAACCTGTCTTTAAAACGAATAATACATATCTTATTTACTTAATGCATAAAATGATGCCAAAATGATTTGCATGAAGTGTTAAATAATGAATTTAATTCAGTAAATAATTAATTCAATGTAATATTTTCTTATCTCTCAAAGGTAAAACCAATGACAATCTATCTAACTATTAAATCTCACTCTAATTAAATATACTAATGGAAAAAAGAAAAAAAGTTAAACTGAATGTTCACGAGGAAAATCTTTAGCAGTAGAATATTAGAAAGGCATGGAAAGAGTGAGAGAGGGAAACCTCGTTATGACCCGTCAGACAAATTATTCATCGGAAAACTGGAGGTAAAATAAAAACGACTGCAGGAATAAAAGTGCTCGGAAAGGGAGGGGAAAATGATCAGATGAGAAAAGCAGAGGGATTTCGTAGGAATGAATTGAGCGAGGGAGTGTAAGAGGAGAAATGCGTTAAGAGCGAGAGGTTGAGGTCTGAACATGTAGTGAGGAAAAAGATGGGGTCATGAGAGGGAGACGGGATTTGAACAATGGGGCGAAAAATGCTCGGGAATGGAACTGTGTAATCGGATATGGAAAGAGAGCGGGAAAAATTAAAAGGGAACAGAAGTGGACAAGAGCTCGTGCGCTGAATTAGGAGTCTGCATTCTAGGAGGTCAGCTCAATCATAGTTCCTAAGCGCCGCTCTATCCTATCCCCTTCTCTCCAAACATGGCGCTCTATTCAACTCTTTTCGAAGCTCTTAACCCATAACTCGCGTTGTGAAAAGTTCCGCGCCCCCCATCTCTTTGTTAGCTTATCGATTTTCAGTCCCAGAGGACAGTAATTGGCCAGGATTATTGGATGCCCTCCTAAAAGCGATAATAGGTTCTCGTTCGGTTGCGTCTTTTTTAAGTAGCTGGGTGATTGTCTCGCACCTTAGAGATGCTTTATGGAAATAAAAACAAGATAAAACTGTTTTCTATTAACATCCAAATTTTAAAAAGGCGTTTATAATAACTGATAATATTTTTCAAACATATTCTTTTATAGAATGAAAACTGTGTTGAGAGCTCTTTCCCTAGCTGAAACGATAATTCAATTATTTTTCAAACCATTTTTATAACCAAGTTATAACATTTTGAACACTGATTCACAGATAATAGGAAAAGAAAACATCGAATTATTTTCCTTTTCTATCGAATTATTTTCCTTTGCTATTTATTGTTCAAAGATGCTCTTGTGAGAGACATTTTTATAGTTCTATCATTTCTTATCAAAATATAATGATTCTAAATACTTTCTATCCTAGGTTACACTAAATGAAGTTGCAAATATAAGAAACGGAGTTTCCAAATATAACTGCAATATTCTTGGGTTGCCTTTGAGTTGCATTTATGAACCTGGCTAAAACCAAATAACTTGGCTAAGGCCAATATTTTGAAATAAATTGTAAATATAACCAAGGAGTACGAAGGAATAGTAGCAGAGTAGTTGGAGAAAAGTTGCCAGTACGTCTCGTGAGAGCAATTAATGATTTGATTAGTTTGAAAATTAATCCAACTATCCTCCAGCTTTAGATGTGGAATGACCTATGGCTATATAGTTGTATTAATTCAGCCATATCTATGATATGGCTAAATCTAAATCTAAATTACAACCCATACGGTCATGAATAACAAAATGGTTACATACTAAGCAGCAAGAAATGTTGTGCCGCTAATTTAAATGCCATCAATAAATTTCTAACGATTATCAAATTAAATAACGATTTAAAAATACCAATTTTGTCGTATTTGTGTCACTGGAAAAGTTTTAATGTAGAATCCTAGGTAACTCCCTTTTGTTGGCCGACTATCTGCAGATTCGCTCTCAAGCCACGGGCTGGAAATCCTCACGAACGTGGGCCTTTTGTAGAGGGCAGGGAGACTGATTGATAAATTTCGACTGACGACGATGAAATAGTGAGAAAACGCTGCAAGTAGGGCGCCTCGAATTGAAATCCGTATAACTAGAAGGATAAAAAATATGAAAGAGAGATGAGAACTGGATGATAAATGAACAGAAAGCCCCGCAAGTAAACCCCGTGTAATTTCTTTCTTCGGACGGAAACCCAAAAACTTGGCATGTGGTCAGAGGGAGAGAAAAAATGGTGGAAATGATGGGTTGCGGAAAAGAAGTATCGTGTCGAGTTGAAGAAAGAAGCTGAAGAAATATCTCTCTCATCTTCTCGCGAACTTGGGCTGCCTTTCCACTTCTATTCTATAGTTACAGACAATGGCGCGGTTCTAAGGTCAACTAATAATTAGTCATTTTAGGCCATGGAGAAGGAAAGAATGGAAGGAGATAGAGAGGGCGAGTTGAAGAACGGATTCCCGATTCATAGCACTTTGAGGGTTTGGTTGTTACACGCACTTAAAGTAATCCTAAGGCGATTGGATTTTGGCTGAAGTTGGCTGCAGAAGAGGATTTTCAGGAAAGACTAGGGAGATGCTGAAGAAGGAAAAAAAGGAGGATAGCACCAAGAATGCGAAAGAGAAATCTGGAGAGAAATTCGGAAATGAAATCAGAAGTAAATATAGGGGAATATTCGAAACGTAATATCGGATTCTGTTTTTGCGTATCCGATAAAACAATGAATCCCATACTATAAGAGGAATATTTATTTCTTTTCATAGAAACCACATCATGAATATCATAATTTAATATCCTCCGATACTTCATTATTAAATATCACGGGAGTTGGGATTCTGAACGGATACGCCTCGAAAATCGCGAAGAAGAAAATATTGAAATCGAGTGAAAAAAACTGTTTCCCCGTCCATAACATCCTGCATGTAACTAAAGCAACAGGCTCTGATATATCTTAGGGTATACATTTTGGAAAAAAATTCGAAGGATAATAAATTTTTCACCGGTATAATCAACGCTGGATTTGTATAACATCAGTCGTTACGTAGTTTGTAACGATTTGGGGTGCATAAAAATACGAATGCCTCATTTTAACTTAGTTATGAATAACTAAAATATTACATGCAGAAATTTTGGAATAAATGTAGCTTTGAATAATTAGGATGAAATTAACAGGGTTTAACTCGAGAGGTTAAGTTATAGTAGAGTTATTGATAACATTTAAGGAATAATAATACTGTGGATTTAAGACTATAGTCCTACAAGAAAATATCCATGTTACATGAACGTGAAATATAAACTTTCCTCTTGATCTGAATGATGAAATAAAGTACGTAAGTCTTTCATTGAGATTTAAGAGGAATTAAAAGCTAGAATTCACTCAATATATAGAATGTTCTTAAATTTCACTTCGTTGATTTCTGTTTTACATTTTAGAGAAACCTTTGGTTACTTACCGTGTCATTCCGGAGCTTTTACCCGGTATGAATGATACTTCTTATAAACAAGCGCTATACATAAACATTGTTTCTTAAACGTGGCAAAATCGCCATTGATTTTCATTGTAAATGAGACACTTTAAGACGTCAGAAAGTAAAATATCTCTTAATGTTGAACTGATAATATAAATGATTTTTTTGATCAATCCATTCATTAAACTCTCGTTTTCGGTAAGATGTAAATCTTCTTTTGGAAATACTTTTTAAAAGCGGAAATGCTCTTCAATGAAAGATTTATCATTACAATTAGTTTTCCATTACAGCAATGATATTGACAAATATAAGCATTTACACACAGCATAAAATATAAAAGACTTAGAACGAATATTATCCAGAATTCTCAAAATAATATTCAATCTGCTCTGCCAGTGATTTTTGGGCAAACCATAGGTATTTTCGTCAACTCGTCGCAACTTTGTGAAAAACGCCTAATTCATGGAATCTATTTTTAATGTGGTAACATGGAAGTCTCTCTCGGAGAAGCACCAACTGCCTCTCATTTCTCATCTCCCCTTACAATCTTACTTAATAAAAAGCAATCGTAATTAATGACTCGCAAAACTTGACCATCAAATTCAATCCAATAAATCTAAAGTAAAAAAGCCCATTTCGCCACTCCTTTCAGAGATTAATCGCGTCATAAATTGCGCCCCACTAACGTAAACCATCGGTTCCCCTCAGAAAATTTCCGAAGCTAAAACTAAAACATCGCTAAGCACCTGTCGCATTCTCATGAGAAAGGAAAATATAACCGTAAAGGGAAAGACACGGAACATCGGCTACCCTTAATCTCGGAGCATAATTTCCGCGGAAACATTTTCGGAAAAAGCCCTCTTAATAATTTACCGCGCAAAAAGTTTCCCGTGAAGCGCGAAATTGAACACTTCACACGAAGAACTTTTCTCAACAAGACGTTACGCCTCGTCCATCGCGCGTAGGAACGGTAGCAGGTGTTCTCCGTTGAGCAAATGCCAGGTACAGAGAGTGCGCCGAGGATATGCCTTTTTTTCGGAAACGACCCGGTAAAGCGGGAGGAGGCGTGCTTCGAAGTGGGTGTCAGAGGGATATTCGGAAGAGGGTAAAAAGACAAGAGGGTGTAGATTAGGGATGGGACTGTAGCGAAGAAAAAAATTGCCATGGTCATTAGGTTGGAAGAGGCACCGACAAGATGGCGGCCAAAGACTAGATTGCGTTTCTCCACTCGCAAGACCGTAACATGCGGAAGGGAGAAGTGGTGCGTGTTTGCGATTTTTAAAAGGCAAAAAACCCTCCTGGTTTGTCTGAGTGCGCGAGGGAATGAAGGAAAGGGCTCTATTAGGGAGAAAAATCCTCTGAGATGCCAAGTTCTAACAGAGACTCGTTACTCCAACGAACTGGGAGTGCTCCATCCCATTGGGATCTCTCTGCTTATGGCGGAGACAAGAGAAACGCATATCAGGGTGACAGCAGGCTACGGAGTTGGAAAGAGAGTTAAGTTATTTTTGAAGTTGAGGTGGCTGAAGTAAGGCGAGAAAGCGAATGAATTTAATTCACTCCGTTCTTGCCTACACAATGCTTCCAGGCGATCGGCTTCACTTTTCCATCAACATTAAAGTTCCACAAAATATTTTAACTTTCATACTTATTTCGAATTTTTATAGCATAAGAAAGAGAAGAAGTTCAGAGTATAGTGTAATGTTTTATTTGACCTTAGAAAAATTATATCAGATTTAAGTATCAGCTATCAATGGCTAATAAACTATAACTCAGCTATCAATAACTATAATAAGTAAATAACTAATAAACCATCGGAACCAGACGACATTACTCGCCGAAACCTGTAATTTTAAATAGAAAATTAATTTGGGGAAAATATCGATCGATAGAAGTTTCCTTTCTGTATAAATTTTCAGTTACATTGAACTCTATTACCTTTAAGGTCCTTATTAAGGCGAGATTGAGACTAAAAAGTCTCTTCTTCCGCCTTTAAATGGTAAGAGAGCAATAAACCACTAAAAAAGCTATAACATAAATACGTCAATATATGACAATCTACGAGACTTTCACGTATTTAAGCTTGTGCGAAAAATAAGAATAAAAATATCTATAGATGAGTAAGAAGAGGAAGATGAAATTTAGGATATAATATCATGGGGAGGTATGGAATACCAAAAAGACATTACGTCTACAAAAAGAAAAGAATACAATATAGAACTATACAAATAATAAAAATATATGTCATTCCGTCGGTAACATGAACAGAGCACTCGAAAAGGTACGTACTAAAGCCGATGAAAAGGCACAGTCAAATTTCCTAAAAGGAAAATGCCTTGGTATTTGAGTTTTAGTTCATTGGAGTGACATATTCACCTGTGCCTCCTCTGAAAGACTCATATCTTGATGAGTTCTTAAAATAAATATTTTACCACTTCCTTCCCAATGTTATAGAAACGAAATCACGAACCTAAATGAACTTTTAAGCATTCGAAATCCATGGGAGGATACAATTAACAAGAGTTAAGAAGTTACTTTATATATGATTGGCAAAATATTCCTTAATTCAGTTATTCCCAAAGTGGCCAGTATCCCACACTAGGTGCACTGGACTAATCCAGGAAGCAATTGTCGCAAAATTATATTATCCCATTGGTGTTCATTTTTGTATCTCAGTTGAATTCTTCTGAATGCTAGGCATCAATAAAAAAAATATAGTCATGCATTTAGTGATTTGGTGGTGTTGTTATCTATCCAGTTTTTATTCTTCTTTTTACTAATCTCCGTATTTTGTCGTACAGATAACAATTTTCATGGATGACGGTTGGGGATATGTGTTGTGGAACCAATGTGACGGTAGCGTGAAATATATGGGAAACACTGCTCTACTTTAACAAAGGATTATAATTATTACGAAATTCAACTCCGCTATACATGTGTCTCCGTAGGCTTATAATGCCATGCATGATACCATTTTCTTTCCTGTCAGTTTTTTTCATGTCGTTTTCCTAAAAGGTCCTCCAACTCTTGCTCAAGAGAGGTCTCTCTCATCCCTTCCCGTTAATTCGACGTCGTCAAAAAAATCAGAACGCGATCATGAAGCAGATGCGTCCTTGATTCCGGCGTCGTCGGGGGTGTGGAACACCGGGAGGGCACGCTTTTATCGGAAGGTCAGTCGTGATCTGGCTGCATGAGAATGGTCAACAGATGCTGCATCATGGGTTCATGCGAAAAAGACATGTAGGAGGGGGAGAAAGAGGGATGCGAGAGAAATGGGCAAATCTACAGGAAGAGAGAACTTCACAACAAAACGCCAAGTCATCGATGTAATTCTCGGAAGAGCAATAGAGGTAACTTTTACGTATGCTTTTTTTTTCTAATGACCCTCGTCCTTTGCAGACAGTTCGATTAGAATGAAAGAACATTGCGCTCACTTTGAAAACGTAGGCGATTGTTGGGACTTATTTGCAACAATGAATGCCGGGTAACGTGATTAATCAGGATCACGATGAAGGGATCTCCCAGATCGCAAAAAGGCCTCCGTTTCACGTTCCTTTCATTCATCCTCTCCTACGTAAGTTGAAGCTGTGAAGGTTTAATCCGCTAAAAGAGAACTTTTTCAAGCGTTTATATCCCGTCCCCACCGGTAATATGACAAAGCCCTGACATCACTCGAACTGATAAAGCAGCACAGATAAAAAAGAAAGAAGGAGAAAAGAACCACTTCCATTTGCGCTATTAAAATCAGCATTAATTGGAGAAATATTTGCCGCTAAATGAGAGTCTCTAGGAATTACAACAACTCAGTCACTATGCTGGGAAAGTAAACGGTAAAAAAGTTACGGAAATCTGTGCAATCGCCTTATCTAAGAAAGTTGTTTATTATCCGTCCGCATGGTTTTCAACCAATTCCAGCGTTAGCTTAGGTATTGAGCGCCAATACATTACGCTAAAAAGTAAAGTTTAGAAAGGTATCAGTAGCTGTATTTAACGTATTTAAAACTCTGTTCTTCATAAGGCAGACCTTTGTCACTATAAATTACCACTAACAGTAATTCTTTTTATATTCAGCAGACCCTATTTTATGAAATTGAGAATAATTATTTGGAAAGCATTAGGAAGAAGAGGAAATAGATCAATTTGAAAATAAATGATCCGCTTATTAAGGTAATGAACCATTAATAGCATCGCCTTGTTGTTTTACTCGCTCTTATTTCGCGCTCTCATTAACTCTAAAATTTCCATAATTACGCACAATTTTCATTATCCACCGCTATTAACGCGTTTTATTTAATGGAAATTAGACAAAAATTTGGCCAAGAAATTAGAAGGCGCATGACTAGATACGCATTTGTATGTGATTCCGCGTAGCCAAGCAAACACTCCTTATATATACACTTACACGCATTTGTGTTTACATATACTTGTCATCATGGCCCATATTTTCATACGATGCGGAAAAGAGAGAATTAAAGTTTACAAAATCCTCATTACGGAATGAGTGACCGAGCAAACATTTGAGGGAGGGTAAAATGAAGAAGAGAGGGCTTCGCAAGGACAAATAAGCGGTGCGGAAAATAAAACAAAAGACGGAGAAAGAGCGAATAACCGCGAGCGCGTGACTGAAGGGAGGGAAACTCACGTGCGGAACCTGTTTGCTCCTAGAAATGATCGTCCACACGAACGTCCAGCCGTTTTCATGCTCTTGACGCATCGCAAGTGTGGCCGCTGCTCCGGTCTCTTTGGTGAGAGGGAAGAGAGTTTATGTCCACCTGAGAGGAATTCCCCTCTGAAAACTGCGGGACTCAGAAGTTTGAGCAACGGCGTGAACAGTTAGCCGTTTACATTTCCTACTCGTAAATAAAAGTAAATAAGAATATCTTGGCCTGTTTACTCGCCAAGCAAAAAAAATAAGAACGACAGCGATGAATTTCATCGCGGTACATTGTTTTTAAATTTAATGAAACAAATAGCAGTTTCATATCGTGACATCATTGTATAGTAAATAATGGAAAAGGCTGGAAACGATGTATATATTTTCAAACCGATACCCAACAGCGTAACGGCGCAGTTTCTGTGAATACTTTTTTGATCTCGTAAGATAATTATAATGCCGGCTAGATTATTTATTTCATTGTGATAATTTTCATGATATTAATCATGTTTCGCATATTAAACATTATTTAATATTTAAAATGAAGTAAATATAAAGCAATATCGAAATAACGAAATGATCACAAAGTAAGACGTACCGAAAACAGTTGGAAAATTAGTGTTATTAGAAAAATTATTATTAAATTGAATTAAATTATTGAAAATGCTAGCTTTTAATGCGTGCAACTAGTTCAGAAAATATGAAATCAGATATCGTATTCCTTCTTCATAGAACAGTAAGATTCCGGAAAGACATGAAGTTCTATTGCCATGAGACAAAGGTTTACCTCTCGAAAGACGATGGCAATGCAGTCGAATTCTTCGGAAATGCGGGGAATGAAAATTCATCGGAGGAATTCTCTCCAATTACCTCCAGATAGCATGTATGTACGAAATATCTTCCGATAAAAACGTTGATCCATTTATCTATCTCTAAAATCAATTGTAAAAATTATTGCAAGAGACTGATTTTGATCCCTGAAACGCTGATCTCTCTATTTTTTATTGTTTTTATTATTTTTTAAATTTCTTGATCAATTTTATTATTATTATCGTTCACCGTCAACCGTAATTGGCCTAGTGCTGTGTGTTGATGTGTTATTAATAAATAAATAAAATGTCACCAAAAAGGATATTTCTCGTTTGCCAGGCATTTCATCGTTAAACATTTCGGAGAACAGAGAGGAAAAATGAGTACAATAGGACATGGGTTGAAATGAGCATTGAATGAAAGTAAAGAAGCAGCCGGCTATACTATGAATGGAACCCATCTGAAATACCCCCTTTCACGGAGAGTCTTTACTCATCCACTACTTTGAAATCACTTTACAGGAAGCACCCGTTCACTCTAAACAGTTCCACTTAAACCATTCCCTACCCATTTCTCTTTCCTCTTATGCGATACCATAAAATGTTTGCCACCTGAGCATCTGTAACACCTGAATGGGTTACGTATCCTTCCTTTAAAGCATTTAGAGCTGCTGCTTTTCTACTTCACCCACTCACAATTACAATATTATATTTATAAATATCCTCTCTTCTATTCGTTATAACAATGCAGCCTTAATAATTTTCATCAGACGATTTTATCTTTTGACCTCGCCTTTCATTTCTTGAAGAGAGTAAATAAAATTTATTATAGTTTCGACTGCTAATTCTGATGGAATCGTCTATCAATCATTCCCAACCGGAATATGATTAAAATAAAGCAATAACTGCAAGATTATCCGAGAAACCTCTACGTTCAATATCAAAGGATTATAGAAATACATCCCACTGAAAATAAAAATGAAATCAATGAAGGGCTTCGGTAACATATACTTTACTTTAAAAAAAAATTAATATCTTTCACAAGAATTCAATTTCGGACTACAGAACGGAACGGATGATTTGATCAATTTACTAACTAATTATTACAATGATAATAGCTAAGTACTCTTAGGTCGCTTTTCAGAGCTTCATCATTCCCCATGAAGTGCAACAAGTTAATAATTTCAATATAATTCGATTAATTGGTTTAATATACATTCCCATTACCTTTACCTTAAAATGTAACCAGAATATATTGTTTCGCATGTCGTATTTTTCACAAAAATAATTTTTCATATAATAGTTGATAAACAGGAAAAACAGAAGAAAATTCGCGTGGCTTTATTTCCTCCTTTCGGGAGAATTGATATCATTGGAGCTAATGATAAGATTCCATCACCAAAGTTAGTTTACCTCTTCTATAATGTTTTACTGATTACTGACCTTTACTCAAACATCCGTTCAAAGAAGTTCCAAAGTTCTCTCGCGGGAGAACTCCTATAATTCCCCGCATTTATTTTTATGGTTATCGTTTTAATCAGATCAAAGACATTACGTGAAAGATATAGTTTGATGCGAACGCTCATACATCTGAATTTTCACTTCTTTTCACCAGGCTACGATTCATGCAGAGAGTGATGATTCAGATCCAGCTTACCTAAGCAATTTTATAGACGTGCTTATGAGGCTCAGCCCATCAGATTACGCACATGTTTTCATTTACGCAAATCATAAGGCACCGTTGGTGATTTACACGATCGGAGTCGTGTAATCGGAGCATGAGATCCGAGACGGCTGAATGGTCACCGGACTCACTCGGTGATTCTACTAGTTTTGCCTGTCAGCTAGTAATTGTACTTACATCTCATGGCGTCCCCAATTACTAATTATCAGTTGCCCGAAGCGGTCCATGACTTTTCTAGGGCTAAAGTGATTAGCGCTAGTTACGAATTCAGTTTTGAGAAGCTGTCCGAAGTGGAGAGCGGCTAAATTGGGAGACTCCCATTTCGAATCTATTATAGCTGCTTGATTTCACTCTCAACACAACCATCGATGCGTTGGAGTCCACGTTCCGTGCATTCACATCATGGAGGATAAATAAATTTAGCCATCTCTCGGCAATGATCGCTGAAACGGAAGTCGCAAATCACTCCTATATGCCACTTTAACTGCAGTTAACCCAAGCAGAATTAAGGACAGGGATTCGCAGGTTACGTGAGGTAGGAATAAAATATCATTTTAGTGATTTGTAGGTACCTGTGAAATTTGAACATCTCAAATATACGTAAATGTTTATGATTACTTATTTGTGAAATTTGTGAACTCATACATGTACGAACATTTCCAGTAAAAACCTTCCCTCTCCAGCTCCAGTAAAAAAACTTCCCTCTCCAGCACTTTCCAGTGAAATCTCGATTATACGGGATTATGATGTGGAGGGGATGCAGAATAATCTGATAAATCCAAATATCCAAGATTTCATTTTCATTTCTTACAATGTTCATTATTTCGGTAGCAAAACAATTCACTATTACTTGTGCAGGTAGTACGTTATTTTCGATTGTTTCGTGGACGCATTTAGGATTTTTCTCTAACCAACCGCGATTACCTTAAGCGGCGATAATTTTATTTTAGTTGTGCTGCCTTATTCCTACTGCTCTATGGAAAAAGTATTAAGTAATTCCTGATTGTGTTGCGCGAAAATACTCGTGTTTTCGCGCTTGAAATTAAGAAAGCAGAAAAAAATCACCGAAGAATTGAACATTAAATAGATCCAACAAGGCTTAATCGGGAATTTTCTGCATTTTTTTTTTTCGTTTATATATGAAAATGTAATTTGAGGAAAATACTTTTCGGTGGAATGACGTCAGAAGAAAACGAGAGGATAATATACGCCAGTGACGCATGCGCAAGAGATTACGCGCGTGGTATTCGAGAAGATTGGAGCCATTTGAACAGGTTTACCAAAACTGTAGCTCAGTAGTCGAGCCTAAATAATAATAAGCCTTAGCCGGAATAACGAGAAAAAAATATATAATGGGGCCTGCTTTGACTGCCAAGTTAAACTCGTTATTCGAACATAGTCACTTTGAACTAGTCCAACTGAACGAATTCCATGGGTTTTATTCAATTCCTCGGTAAGAAAAACTAATGAGAGAAGGAGGTCTCAACATTTCCTGAGATATAAATCCGAGTTTCCTAGGCAAAATGGGTAGTCGAATTAATCACCGTTATCCACGGCCGATAGAGCGCGTATTTTACCTCCGCCATTGACGGCTGCTCCATTTGGCTCTTTCTCTTAGCGAAAATAATCCTCATCAAAGCTTTGGGGAAACATTCGACCATGGCCCCCCTCACCATCAAATACACCGCCAAGGGCCTTCCTTTTATACCCCCAATCTCCTTTTCACGCCATTTCCAGCGCGCCATTCCTGCTTTATCCGTTGGGAGAGAGGAAGGAGGCGAACAAAGAGGAAAAGAAAAATTCTCTCTTTCCTTCTCATTCTCCTTTTATGACCCATGCAGAATGTATGTAGAAAGTATAAGTGATAGAATGAGAAGTGACCGAGAAGACAAGTACTTAATGGATGAAGACTGACCATTACTTTTAAATGTAAGGTAGAGGAAAAGTAATGTTTGACCGGGACCTTAGCGTTAGATTATATTTAAAGAATTATGAGACAAAATACGTTATCAAAAGGCATATTATTAATGAAAACTCTGCCTCTTATTAGTTTATCGTGCTGTTGTTAGAAACGTGAAATGGCTACCTTAATGAAATTAAGTAAAATTAGGAAATTAAAAAAGGCTCGTAATTATAAAAACTACTAGTCCTTTATTACCAACAATTCGAAATTGCTAAAATTCTCACAGTAAAAAACAAGCATACAATTAACGGATAAAAATTGAAATAGGAAAAATTTGTATTCATATGATGTCTTGAACTTAAATGGGGAATGGCTGGTTTGTACGTAAGAAATTCGTGAATCATTCGCTTTAGGAAATGAATTAATGTAACTCTTCTGCTTAGCGATGTATCGCCTACTTAGTACGTGGTAAGCAAAGACTCGTGGTAAGTTTTCTCTGGCCTGATCGTCGTGTTACAGCTTAAAAATATAAGCTTCATAAAGCAAAAGATGATTGAAGATTACACAATAAACAAGGAGTATAACGACTCTGTTTTCAAGTAAGTGAACAAAGAGAATTATCTCAAAAACAAAAGTGGAAAATAAAAATAAAAAAGCTTGAAAACCCCACCATAAAAAATGAGAAATGAGAAGAACTGCTTTTAGATATAAAAAAGCATAGGAATGGAAAGTATGAAAGAAAATCGAAATATTTATAAAGTAAATGAGAACGGCTTTGAATAATGTGATGAACATGCAAAAGGCAATTAGCAAACATACCATGATAAAAAGTAATGTATTTTCAATAGTCTGAAGCCGATATATAAAGGAATATTTCTCTTTACTCTCACCCACACGTGAAACAACGCCTGAAGCCCTGGGCTGACCAAAAGTAATACAAATGTTTATCTTTTAAAAAAGTAAAGTTTTTCACCAATAATCAAAGTTTCACACAGAGCAAGATCTAAACTCATTAACATAAATCTGCGCCATGGAATAACAAAACAGTATTTATCTTCATATATGTGATATAATTCTCATTTGGGGAAGTTGTTTCTTCCAAACTGAAGCTTTGTCGTATGAACAAAATGTTGAGTGAATAACCATATTTTGAGACTGTCTAAAAGATTTATCTCAATAGATCTTAAATTAGTTACGCATAGCTAGAACAAAATACGATTAGCATTGCATCACCACTTGAGCTCCACTCCACCATGATTAGCTAAGCGTCATTAGACTCATGCGATGTCATAACATCCTCCAATTACCGATCGGGGATCCCTTCCGCGGAATGGACGCCCTGAAGTATTTCCGACGGAAGCAAAAACAAGGGAGGGAACCCAAGGGGATGAGGGAATTCTAATTCGAAGGAGAAAACGTCTTCCACGTAGATTTACGACGCTCAAAGCTCCAGCATATCCATCCAGCAAAGATTCTCACACTGATAACCTCTTCTGAAGATAACATGAGGAAAGATTCGGGCGTTGAAGAGGAAGGAAAAATTTCACGCCGCCAAGGGACGAGGGAACGGGATGATGGAGAGATTATTACGCAGCAGCGTAATACAAAGGGGGAGGGGGGCGAGAAATCTTACCGTACAGAAAGGAGCAGGAGGGAAGCTGAGACGGTGGAAAAGGTGTGAAGGAATGAGTGGGAGGAAATCGTGCAGAAAACAAAAGGCAGAGTAGAGGCGTCAGTGTAGAACTGGTTCGTATCCCTTGCGTGCGTTCTCTCCTCCCCCACATCACTCCTCCTCGTAAAAAATATATATAAAAGAAGAAGGAGCCTTCTCTGTGATGAGATATGTGCGTGGAAACTGGAAGGTATGGCACGCGATATCGTGCTGCGTACGTTGAATGGTGTCGGCATCTCTCTAAGATTTTTCGGATGGAAAAGGAGAGATGGAGGAGAACGAAAGGAAAAAAAAGATAAAAATGTATGACGGAGAAAAAAGAAAGCATTGAATAAAAGAGGAAGGGAAGGAATTTTGCTAGGTCGAGGAAATGAGAATGGAAAAACTTCGCGTGGACTATTATTCCCTTTTCTTAGCTGTCAAGCTGAAGGGGCGAGAGAAATGCTGGTCTCTAGGGAAGCAAAGATAGCAAGGAGAGAAGAAGGCCTCGACGCTGTAGTATTTGAATCGATGACGGTGAAGGATAAATACAAATATGAGGGGTAATAACCAACGGAAATCGACATGATTAAAGATAAGAAAGAAAGAACATTTTATTTAGAAGCGTTAGTACTGATTCTTTTCAAAACTTTACTAGTGGATCCTGATAAAAGAGAAATTCCATATTAAGGATTCCATATTTCAAGACAAGAAATAACTATAAACTTCTTCGAATGGTAGACAAGTCCTTTCTAAGAAAATAACACGATGGACAAGTAATGCTACTGTTCAAAACATTAAACATAGTCCAAAATTATTATAGCTTAAATCAAGGCTGAATTTTTCTCAGGGAAGCTCTTACTCAGCACTAACTGTAATTTAAAATAGTTTACCCAAAAACTATGCAATTAGAACATATATTGTTACTGGTTTCCCAATAATGAATCATTGCCTAATTTTGGCCATTTGTTTTCAGAAAACAATTATTTATTGAATATTCGTTTTCCTTTTCTCAAACAGAAGTTGGATACCATCCGTTGAAGATCGTTTCTGCTTTTATTTGCCAGAAAGTTGAAGTTTTAATTGGCTGAGTTTTAAGAGAAATCAGATTGATATTTTGAGATTTCCTGGTTCATAAACAGCTCGCCGATAAGAGCGACTTAATGCTTAATCGATTGATATGCTGTCTCACAAAGAGTCAAAAGCAAGCTAACGTTTCTCCTTACAATTCACAGAAAAAGGCTAACTAGGAAGAGCCAATAACTGGTGATCCGATAAGACCGAATATTCAATTCCGAGAAATTTCACTTCCTTCTAATCCATCACTCCTCCTTTCGAACGAGAACTCTCCTCTTTCATGGCCGATTCCCCTTGACTGCTAAAACAAATAAACAGCATCCATTGGTGGTTAACTTGAGGTTTTCCAAATAATCCCCGATACGCAAGGTGGGTAACCAAGTGTGGGGACTGAGATAGTAGTCACCCGCTAAGGGATTTCTCCCTTCAACCCTTGAACTCATCGCTCTTCTGCCCCTATCTAGCTTTCCCCATTTATGCCCTCCCTTCCACCCACTATACTTTCGCCTCTCTCCACCTCCGGACACTCCTCCGACTCTAAACAGCTTCCTTGCCCCTTTCCAGGGCGCTAAATCAATCAAGGATGGCAGCTACTGCCGCCCTCCAGATTCAAAGAGATGCTTGGCGGGTGAGAAGTGGGAGTGGCGTCCACTACGGACGCGATGGAACTAGCAATGAGGTAGAGAGAGGTTCGCACTTAACCCTCTCCACTCAACCGCTTCCCTCCACCGGCGGCGAGGTGGACCACCGTCGGAGGCCTTCCCTGGACGATACGGCTTCCAGTCCACTCGAACGCCCTCCGAAAGTGATAGTAGAAAAGAGGTGGGTAAAATAAGAAAAAGTGGTCTGAATTGGATAGGCGAGGATGTGAGGTTCGGCGGTTGGATGCCTATCAAACTCAAGGTTGGGAAACAGCTTGATGGTTATGGGCAATTTTAAGTTTTGCGTCGCTTGAATTTCGTTTTGTACTTTAATTTTTCTTAAGAAATGCGTTCTGAGGTATACGATTCACGAAATAAAAATTGCTTTCAAATAAATAGTCTCACTCTGACTTCACTGGCAGTTTTTGATCTCTCAAGCTAACACGATAAAAACGGAGGTTTGGGTGTTAAACTTTGAAATTGATGAGTCTTCATCAGAATTGGTAATCATGCTAAAGAAAATTTTCCGATGCTTTTCGGATCAGAAGAAGAAATAGGTCAAAGAAATATGAACCAAAATATAATGAATGACACCCACGTTTTTGCACTAATAATAAAGTTAAAATTCTTTTTAGAAGGAATTATGCGTATGTTAGAATCTGGGGTCAATTTAGACTTGATCTCATGGTAAATCGCACGACGACCGAGTGCGATGGCAGAGACGAAAGCTCTACATCTGCATAAGTACCCTGCAAGCCGCCTCCTGGCGTGTGCTAACCCAAAGGTCCCAGGTTCGAGCCTTAATTAGCTGGATATCTCTGACTGAGGAATTTTTGCGCGTGCTGTCAATGATGGTTGGCGGCAGGAAGGCCATCCGGTCGTAAAAATCAGTGCCAAAACAGAATGTATCATCATTATCACTGACCATTAAAAATCATCATCAGACCCCAAAAGTGACGAGAATAGAGCTAATAAGAAGTAGGCCAATCGCATTGCGGTAAATTAAAGTGTTTTTGGACGATTTTTATTCGCTAACCGATGCATCACTGCGATAGGAAGAACAGCTGAATGATGGAACATGATTTCTAAGCCTTCTCTGCCCAGAATGAATTAAAGAGCTTTTATAATAATTCAAATTTAACCACGTTAGCCACTGGTTTCAAACCTTCCACTTCGATTATTCCTCTATCATTCGTCATTGGATAAGGTAGCAGGAAGATAGCCAACAAACATGAAGCTTCAGGCATAAAAAATGCAAATTTAAAATAGTTCTTCAGTTAGCGTGTTTGTTAATGGTATTGGTACTGACGAATCCGAATTTTTATTGAGGAAATATCAACATGAAAGGCCAAGTTCCTTTATAAGGAAAAGAAATTGAGCTTAAGACTCAAAACAGGCTGGCATCGAGAAAAACATCCAAGAATAAAACAGTAGGAAACAGGATACTTTTGCAACAGCTTTTTTTTAATCAGCAGCCATCTGTAAATGGGAGATCTGACAACGACAGCAAAACGAGCGGACATCGAACCGTGACGATTCCGACATAAAAACACACTCTCCAGAGTCCGAGAAACATTCTCGATGAAGAGAAGCACCTGCAAAACCTTTTCCTCTTCATTTACCGACCTCCCTCTTTACCTTTCACCCTCTTGGGAGCGGATCGGTACAACTTGTACGCCGATGGGGGACAATGTTTCACTTAACAAGGCCAGAGTTATTTCGCACTCTCACACACACATACTTACCTCTCTCGATTCTATTGCGTCCGAGGAGAGAAAGATGGTGTGGGGAAACAACAGATAGCAGCTTAAGCCCCGACAGAAACTCCTCCGGTGCGAGGCCGGCAGGAAAATAAAAAGGTAAAAGAAAGAGAGGAAGACATACTGCGATGAGACAACAGTCACTGAAGAAGGCGGCGCGCCTCCCTTCGGAGAGTCCTCAACCCTACCATTTGTCTTCTCCCGTTCTCGGAATAAGGACAGGGAAGGGGATAAAAGAGAGATAAGATAGAGAGAAAGATGGAGGGAAGAGAGAAAGGGGTAAAAGATGGGGTAAAAAGGGAAAGATTGGCTAAAGGACGGAGTCAAAGAGTGAAAAATACTCTAAAAATGCGAGAGGATATAAGAGGCCACTAGAAAAAATGAAAATTAAAGGAAATGGCGGGTCTGCCGCATCTAACACGGAGAGGATTTGCATGTCTCGAGACGCGCGCGGTTTTTTCATCCGGGCAAAGGGAAACGAAACGTAAGGTGGTACGGGAGGATCGGCTGGGGAGGGATCAGAGGATGAAGGAAAAAAGTGAATTTAAAAAAATTAAAAAGGTGCCCGCCGAGGGGGATGCGGTTGGATTCGCGCCGACATCGCGAGCGAAAGAAAGAAACAAGTCGCTTTGGAGCACTTCACCTTTCCCGGCCGCCCCCGATTCGCCCTTTCCTCATCCTTTATTCACGTCTGCCGTCGCGGCTTAGCGCCTACGCTGAACGGCTCTACCCGGGCTGTCGAAAGGAAGAATCTCCTAGAAAAGAGGCGAGATGAAGGGAAGGGAAAAGATCCACTCCATTCCCAAGCTGCGCTACTTGATTCGAGTCCAGAACGTTCCGGTTCCGCCGTTTATATCCGCTCTTTCTCGTTTGAATGCGTTTAATCTATTTCAATTGAAGATGGCTTTATACTGGTGCGAAAAATGTGACGATGAGCGTTGAATGTTGAGGAAATTAATCATGATAAATGGAGCACAATTTCATTGACTGTAATGGTTTTCTTCGAGTTCCGTGTACGAACATTAAGAAATTATCGACTTAACGGAAGTATACTTTGCCAGTTTGGTGCAAGTTTTAGATTTGGTATAGTTAACATGTAAATGTTTGATTAAAAGAAATAACATTGCAACCGTAAATTTAAGAAGAAATGACAATCGCTCGCTGTGAGAATAAAATTAGATTCAGACATATACTGATCAATATATAAAATGCAATAGATAAGGTTTAATAATTTTAGTCTATTAGAATCTATCGATCGTTTTTGCTAGTTATCTGTTGAAAAATATGTTATGTAAATGAATTGCCACTTAACAGTAAAAGCCATACTTACGATATTTCTACTACTAGATTTTCAGGTATAGAGTTACTCTCGTTTCCTTTTAAATCCTACTTTCACTCGTTTTTACTTTTCCAGCAATTGTCAGAGAAATTTTCAACAAAAATCCGTCCTCCGACCGATGCAAATACAACTTCAACCTCTGAGATGTTTTTAACTATTGTTCTAATCGATTGTATCAATCAATCTTCTTTCTAAGATCTCTTATCAAGATGTTTGATCAGCGTAATATTTTGCTCTAGTGAACAATTTTGAAGGACGTTTTGATGGGTAAATAATGACCATGACGGTAAATTATAAGGCAAAATTAAGTATTAATTGTCGTGAGACCAGTTTATTTTCGATCAATAGAGAACTATCAATGCATCGAAAAAGTTGATCGCAAGCTACGGGTAATTGTGGAGTACATGTAATTTAATTAATGGAACGAGCTTATTGAAAGTTTGTACCGGCCATGGCGAACATCCTTTCCGTGACTTAAGGGAAACCAAATGTACCTGAGGAACCTAAGTAGAGAAATGGAACGAAAATGGTGATCGACTGCCAAGATCAGATCTTCCAATACAGTGATATGGAAATATTACTGTGTAATAATACAGTACCCGTTACGAAATTCCTTAAAAGTCAAGGCTTCTTCAATAGATAATATCATGCAACATATCTTACAGCTAAGCTCCTCAGAGGCTAACCGCAAGGAATACCAATGCATTTTAAAGTCTGTTATACATCGTCTTAGGTAAATTACCCCTTAAGGTTTTAAGAGCATTCGTGGACAAGAGTACTAAGGAAGAAACGATCGTTTATTTCAAATTTCGTGCTCACCGAAAAATCACCACTAGCTGCCAATGACCGAGAGAAAACTTTTACGAGGGACCGAAGCGAATGATTGGGGAATATAACCTCCGAATCAATCGATTGACCGTATCGCTTCGACTCGAATTGGCGTCCGACTGTAAAAATGAATTAACTACTGACCGATTTGCTACTCCAGTGTTGCAGGAAGTCTTCCAATTTCTCATTGCTTTCTCATTCTTTCTCAATCCATTCATGGGACTTCAAATCTTACGTTCATTAATTTTTAAATGCATTATGATTCCTGTGAAAATTAATTTACTTCGCATTAAATATAAGATAGATACAGCGCATTGAAATCGAGTACTATTGAAGTAGAGATATTAAATGCTTTATTTGAAAGCATTATGTAAATAGTAATCATGCGAAAATAGTATTCATATATCATCTTCAATAAATATTGTAAATGATTACGATTGGTGAACCATAATTCACCAAAATAACTGCACTTCCTGGTTTTTTCTTAAATAAATACATCAACCATGAACTACCTTGAATTATCGGTTATTCTTCAAATAAGAAATCAAAATCTAAGAATATCCTTATCATAAAATTTTCACTCTACACACTTTCGTAAAACCGCTTCGGAAATTAAAATATCAAATATCTTTTTAAAAATAATTCCAAGAAAAAGTTTTTTTAATGTTATCATTGAAGGTTTTATCATTGCTGAAGAATATCTCACATTAATGGAACATGAAAAGAATCTTCCTGTTAAATAAATGCTTACTTCTCCTGGATGTTAAATATCTATACTACTTGAATTGAGAATGATTTAATTTATCGTAAAATAGTGTTCTTTTAGATTAAATGTTATTTCATAACTAATACAATAGGTGATAGGTGCTATTATACAGGAAATGATTCTTAATATGTAAGATACATGGATTACAATCCCTATTGAACTACATGATTGGTTACATTATATCTGCAAAAGATATTCACTGAAATCTGATCGTGAATACTTCAGACAGATTTTCTCAATTTTTACAAAATAACCCTGAAAATAAACAACCTAAAGAACGGATGCGCACAAAGCCTAACCACGAAGTTTTCTTTGTCTATCTTTTCTGAGTAACGCCTGAAAGGAGAACATATATCACGTCGATTTTTGAGCCTTTGATATCCAGTAGATGTCCTCAAATTTCCTCTTCCGTTTGTGACCGCACCTCGGGCCTCTCATCTCCTCTCGAACGCTCTCTAATTCTCTCGCCGTGTTATCCTTTTTATTCCCTCCTAATCCACCGCACGTACGTTCTTTTGACCGCTCAGCGCAGTCCCTCTACTTCACTTGCTTCAGATGCGCAAAAGCAAGGTATTGCGTGTCCCTTGACCAGATCCACTTAAGTGAGGACCTAAGGACCGTGTCAAATGTGGAAAAGGGTTCTTGGAAGGGAATCCAAAAGAAAGAGCAAGAAAGGTATATATTTTAGGAGAAGATTTAGCAGATGACAGGGAACGAAGTAAAGTAATGAAAGATAAAGGATTGATTTATTCCCTTTATCGATATGAGCCGAAAATAAGTGTACTAAGTGTTAAATAAAAAACGCTAGGTAGGTAGAAGAATGAGAGATAATCGCATAGAATGGAATTAAAGCTTTATCGAAAAAATATGATGGTCACAAAAAAGTAGAGGATATAGAAAAACATTAACAATACTTATCATGTTAAGTTAGAAGATAAATCATAAAAGTATGCAATGCATGAAATTGTTTCCCTAGCATCTTCTACAGTTAACATAAACGAAGAGTATAGAGTAAAACATTCCGAATTTAATCGAATTTCAGTGAATGAAACGCATTTTCGTTGTACTAAAACAAATTAGGACAAGTAATTAATATAACTTTGGTACTAAGGGATGAAATAGAATAACTCCAAGTATCTTTCATGTTCACCTTTCTGGAACTCTGAAATAATCTCCAACGTCTACCTTAAATTACCATTTAATATTCAAATTTAAAAAAAGTTTGATAAATTGCCAACGAAACAACTCTTTTTCTTATATTTCATCCATTTCCTTTCCCTTCATTTTTTTCCTTTTCGCAAATATTTTATTTACTGAATAGAAATATACTTGTTTTGTAAAAACACATTTTTTAAAAAGAGATTCTAAATTGTTGAACTAGAAGAATGGGAAGGAAAATAATTATAAAGGAAAAGGGATACCAGCGAAGATTTAAAAGAAGTAAGGGATAAAAAGAAAGGGATAGGAAGAAAGGGAGAGATTGGAGGAGACGGATGAACCTCCCGGAGAACGTTATTGGAAATCCAGCGGGGCGTGTCCTTTGAGCGCGTGACTGATCTGATGGGAAGTAACTTGCCGAGCCCTAAACAAGACGTAAGAATAAGAAAAACAAGCCATTCCCTGGAACTGATTCAAAGTTTTAGTTTTATTGCCTTACTTTTTGGGTCAACTGTTTGTTTCACATTTCTTTCCTCATCTCGATCATTACTGTTAGTCTAAAGTCGACTTAATTAGCATAAATTAGGACCTTTTTGAATATTTCTGAAAGAAAAAATTACTAAGGCATCAATCCTCGAAAGCTTTCTCTCAGAAAGATGTATTCGGTATCGTATAATTCGTGGTTTGTTTCCTCGCTTCGTGTCTAACGAACGGTTTGGGTACCTTAGATTTTGAAAAAATATAAATCACAAGGATTAGGGAAAGGTGAATAACATAACACGAATGATCCGTGCGGCTGAAACCCAATGATTAACAGGAGCAAAATAGCGGCATCACTGGGATTCAAACCCAGGTATCCAACTTTCCGGGCAGGTATCCTAACCACTGAACTACCATGCTGCGTCTCTTCCATACTGAACCTTCCTTTTCCGGATTAAGTGGTGACGGAAGAGAACCTAAACATCCTACAATGCCCTTTTAACCTCTCATATACAGACGAATGTCTTTCTATATAAGAATCGAGTTGCATGGATTTTTTCTTGGAGAATACGTACGAATTAAAATTTAAAATTCTTAGAATTGCCTGAAATTTAGAACTCGGCTATTTTAGATACTCTATTTTTTCAAACCTAAATTTATGACCTGATAAAGGATAAGACTAAGGAACAGAAATAGTCAGTATTGTTTAATGAGTCAATTGTAGATCTATTCTGTAAAAAGGATATCCATTGTCCATAGTTTATCGTTCAGAATTACAGAAATTTCTACAATATAAATCCAACCTATTTATGACAGTTAAACAAATAGTCTGTTATGATTAGTCGATTTCATTCACAGATACTTTATTAACATACAATAGAGAGACGAAGATAATTTAAACACGGATCTTATCTCAACATATTGCACTATCCCTAAGTACGTAAGCCTTAGGAAACGGTTTTCTGGAAAGCGATCCGTATGACTTCCATTCATGAGTATTATTCGAAATCCTCTCTTACGCGGCCTAGACGGAAGCTGAAGATTTCCTCATACCGCCCCCGCTTCAGCTTATTCCTCACTCCTCTGTCTCTTGGGAGGGATTCTCCTTTTCCCCTCGTTATTCCTCTTATTCCCAAGAATGAGACGCTAAATCCATTTTCTCCTCCGACTCCCGCTTCCCTCATATTTAATCTGTTGTGGCCCACATCCCCCAACTTCTTAACTTATAAAAGCAGTTGAGGAAACTACTCTCATTTCCCCGACCAAATTTTAATCTATTATTAGGATTCTTGTGAAAAATTCGACCAGTTAAATATGAATGTGGTAAAATGATCGCGGGCGCGATGGAAATGCCATAGGGGAAGAAGATTATGAAATAAAGTTAGGATTATCATGTCTTTTACTTTGCTTCTCCGAGCAGATGAAAATTATCCGCGATTTATTATACTGCGGTGATTAAGCCGTCGTTTCATCAAGTCTTCCTTAACAACGGCGAAACGTAAGCCTGTTAAACCGTCTCTGACAATAATGAGGCGAAAAAGGGAAAAAAGTTCTTGATATACGAGTCATAAACCACATCATTGCTTCGTTAAACAAGTTTAATAGGTAGAATTGTTACCTTTGTAATCAAGTTTTCATTTATTGGCCGCTGTAAAGTTCAACATTACGCTATATAGCGTATGAAAGGGGTGTTATTTTTGAGAAAAGGACATAAATTTCCTCATAAATTATTACGGTAGCGTTGTTTATACTTCATTAAATTATTCAGGTTGTGAACGCTATACGAGGCAATTAAGGAAGCCTTAGAAACTATTTTCTGAGTATATACTCAGACATCTTATGGATATTTTTTATTAATTTCACATACCGATTCATGCATCAACGACGGTGAAATTTAATTACCTTCAAGAATCTTCAAGACTTAGAAGCAAGAAATGTGCCCAGGTATTCAAATGGAAAACAAACCGACCTAAATTTGTGAACAAGAAGTCTAAGAAAACAGTCAAGAGTATTTGATGTGATTTTTTAATCTCTAATTCAGGACATTCATCTTCACTTCAACTTATTTGTTTCAACTGATGTATTAAAATGAGTTATAGAGCTTGATTCAAAAGTCAGCAGTTGGAGCTTAATTCCATATACCAAAGGTAACCTCATTTGCACGTATATGACGAGGGTATTGCTTTTAGATGCTCTTACAGATTTATAAATACGGATCACCCAGACGATTAATTAACCTCACAAATAAATCCTATAGGATTTGGCGTCGCACGCAATCTCTTGCCCACGCAGAAAATCATTATGTGCGCCATGCTCTCTCAGTTCTACGATGAAGGGCACAGCAATCGGCGTACCATAAACGCCCTGACGTAGGCACAGCGTAACGAAATTACTTGTGCAGTACTAAGGGTGACTTTAACCCCATCGACCGCGAGCGCCACCGGATTTCACGTGAGGCGTGCGTTGACTCTGAGAACCACATTCCGCGCCGCTCTCCCCGCGCCACTTGTGTGCCGCTCCCTCCGCAGAATGGAGAGAAGGTAAGCAGCTAACAAGAGGAGGGATCGGTTAGGGCAACGTGCTTCCTCATGTCGCCTCCTCATTCCGTCTTTCGCCCAATGAAGGCTCCCGTCGCGTCGGGAAGAACGTATGCACGCATAAATACACCCAAGTCGATATCTATGAAAAAAGCATCCTTCAGCTCCTGCTTTCTCTGCACTTTTAATCCGTGCCTAGCTTGTCCCTTTCACCTCTTCCTTTCCGAATTCCAAATGCGTTGCTACGCGCCAACTCTTTTCGGACTATTTCCTCTGTCTCTCCACGCTCCCCGTCGAATCTTTCCCTATTTCCTTTAACCCCTTTCTCTCCCCATTCCTCTACTCATTCTTTTTAATGCTGCCGTTCCCATTTTTTCACTTCGGCGATATCTCCTACCATTTATTTTCCGAGATTATTGCGATCTTTTGAGTTCAACGTGCAATTCTTTTCCTATATTTCTCTTCATAGTCGTCCCTCTACCAAATGATAGACGATACTCAAGGTTGATGTAACTTTTCCAACAAGTTAATAATCTTCGTTTCCGGTATTCCACCAATAGGAAACAATTTCCAGAGAGCGGTTTAAGAGTTTGCAACGAAGGCATTCCGAATAATGTTAAGCAATTTAAATTTAATTTAAAATGTTACGGATTGAACAAACTTAACTAAGAAAATTAGAATATCTTAATTAATATCATAAATCTTATCATAAATGTGTATAACGGAACAAAGAAAACCTACGAAGGAAAGAAAAACTATCTAGTAACTCAATATGTACCGATCAGTAGGTATCCGATGTCTCGTTTGTTACAATGGTAAGATTAAAATTAAGATAATTTTTTTGCACATTTTAACTTCTAGATAGCCTCAGATAGGTTTATTCAATTTAAAAGGCACCCTAATCAGGACCAATTATAAATATCATTTTCAAAAACGCTGTCTTGATAGAGCTACTCATAACATTCAAATAGCAACACGTTTTTCAAACTCCTCTTATATTCACTTACGTTCGACTACCCTTCATCCTTGCATTTCCTATCTTCAGCTCTCTCCCGTTTTGAAAAATGACTCAATTTCGATGCGACTTCAATGCGATGCGAATTCAAGTTATTAAATGAGCTAATGATATTGAACAGGAAAGTGACCACTCCCTTTTCTCAATCTCAATCCAATTTTTTTCTACATTATTGAGCATGTTAACCATTCAGTTCTCCGTGTTAGAGAATCGAGCTTTGTGCAATGAATTGAAAATGATAGATTATTCAGCCGGTAAGATACGAAATTACAGAAGTAGATGTCACAATTTAAAAGTTCTTCGACAGCTAAGGTCTTTTCGCACGTGAGTCTCCACTAGGAATCCAACCAGTGACCACTTTTACGAAAGTCAAACGCGTTACCCACGAAAGAAGAAAAACGACCACGAAATCATGACGCAATAGCTATACATTAGTAACCTTATAAAATAATAAATTCAATCAGATGAAATAAAAATATTCACATCAAAATGATTAAGATATTTCCGGGAAGAAAAAATAAATAATTTGAATTTTCAGGAGACTTTACTTTTATTATATTGTATTTGAGTCACGGAAGAAATACTGACAAGGATGCCAAAGTAAATAAGTGTATAAATTAGTTTTTGTTTCACCAAGAACTCACTTTCAATTTCAAAACTACTTAAATTAAGGGAAAAGAAAATTTCTCCATAGAAAGTGAAATCGAATGAATAGATCGATTAAGTGACCACGCTTTTGAATACCGCCACAATGCGGAAATCGCACCCGAAAAACAAACAGTGAAAGCGGTCTTAAAAAAATATCTCCGCCCAGTTAAAGAACTGTGTACATTTATATTTTAAGACGCCGACAAATCCCTTCTCATTTTTTTCGACCACTCATTTCGCGAGGGGGAGAAAAACATTCGAACAGACCACCCCCGCCTTTCCCCTCCCTCCCATTTCTTTTCTTTCGAACTGCCACAGAACTACGTTCGCGTCGCCAGACTCCTTGCTACATCCCTCACCTTCTCACGCCATTACCCAATGCCATTTCAACCCCTTATCCAACTCCCTCCTTCTTGCCCCTTGCACCTCGCCTCGGAAACCCCCTTAACCTCCCCATTGCCCCCGACTTCGCCATGGTGGAGCCTTTCATCTCACGAGTCACCTCGATAATTACGCTGTCAGGTCGGAAATTCAAGGTAATATGTTCCATGTCCGCAGCAAGGACTTGGTCGGATAATAGAATTTCAAGAGTGAGAGAAGGGCAGAGTGGGAGGGAAGGGGTCGTGCGGAGGACCGTTTGTTTTTATTTCATTTCCTCGTTTTTCTTTATTTCTACTCTCTTGCGAAAAGTGGAAATGCTGAAATAAGTATGGTGGTGGGAGAATCGAGAGGCGCGACCGCAGCGGAGAATGGAGGAAAAATAAGAGAAAAATGGGAAGAAATGAAGGAAGAAAAATGCCAAGTTAAATGACCTTCACAAACAGCTAGTTTCTCTCGACGAACAATGATTCGGAAACTGGAATCTCGTAACTTATTCCGCAGGGAGGAGAACTCGCATAAAGCAATTCCCTCGCACTTGCAATATAATGTGGAAATGTTGAACTGCACCCAGAGTACTTTTTCGATTCTATTTTCATTTTGTATAAGGAAAAGATTGGATCTATATAAGTTTCCACCCTTTCCTTTCTTATTAGTACAATTGGTCTACGTCTTGTGGAATTAACCGTTCGGTAATTTAATCATTCTGCCTAGATGTAAAGCTCTTCAAACTGCCCATTTCAAAAAAGTTCCGTTCCGTTTCTAAAGAAGTTTTCAATACCAGCATGTTTTCCCATGGTACTCACAAATTAATGCCATCAACTTAGGTATTAATTACTTCAAATTAATTCAAATAATAATACTAGTGCTTATAATCCTCCTGAAACATAATTCATACAATTACATCTGACTTCTTTACCTCTTGAATTAATAAAGAGAGGTTAGTTCGGTTTGATACACAAACTTGCTCGAAAATAATTTAATCCTGCCCATGGAAAATATCTTTTCCCTCCTAAATTATTCACCTGAGTTTGCGGTGGCATGTTAAACAATTCACAACGCCTTCCGTATTCTTTTTTTTTTTCGAAACTGAATCATTAATTCATCTATTAATTCCTGATTAATTTCGTCGAAAGCCCCGAGTGATAATCTTCTCTCATGAATTCACTGCAACCACGCCATCCAAAGCTCACCTGAATCTCCTCTTTAATATTTATCTGCCATTACTTACGCCCAATATTCCTTTCTCCATACCTCTCTAAAACCAGCCTCTTCCTATGTAGGATACAGCAACCCTCCGACTCCTCTTACCTGCTTCTCATTTCCTATGCTACCCGTTTGCTACTCCCCCTTTATCTTCACATACACACTCGCAGTGGACTCTTCAGCAAATAAATATTTAATTCGGATCAAAACCACGACATCTAGGCCCCTGCGTGCCCTCTGAACCTTACATCATCAGAGCTCTCTTAATTTATACACTCACTTTCCGCTTCTCCCTAAATTTGTTTTCTCCCTTGCAAGGATTCCTCTTATTCACTGTATCCTGAATCTCAAATTCTCGCCGATGACGTCAAATGCAATCTCGGGATGTTTTCAAATAAAACGTTGTTGTGGAATGAGGAAGTAATTTCCACGCCACTGGGAAACGGAGGCAGTACGTGCGCGATTTAAATTAAGTTCGCCTTTATAATAAATGCTTGAAGCGTTTGAAAGTTCCCGAGATTTTCAATCATAAACTAAAACTAATGTTGTTGAAGTTTCAGGAGGGATGAATGGAGTGAGAGTTAAAATGGAATTGATACTCAAGCGAATAAGGATAGGGAATAGGACTCTCATTTTGCTTAATACGCTTTACCTGCAAAAGGGAATATTATTCTTATAAATGGGCCGCTGTTATACTGTTTCGATCTGTTGCAATCCAATTAATTTAAAAATAAAAAGAATTAAGATAACATTTGAGTATTGGCATTAAAAAGTAATTAGTAACCATCTTATGACTACTAAGAAAATTGTTTATTGATTAGGTGACGAGATTTTAAGTCTATCAATGTTAAACAATGATTTCTTGTAAATTCAACATATGGAATTTATAGTTGGTACAGTTTAGTATGTGATGATGAAAAATGTAACATAATTATGCAAAATGATCTACCTTGACTATGAGTAGACTAATAGTGACATCATTACGCTGGCAGTTAAAAAGCATGATAATAGATAGAACCACATACTTAATTTGATCTTTACTCTAAAAATAAATATTACTCACCAATCAGATACATTCAATGTCTGCAAAAAGTTAATAGCATTAATTTTTAAAAAACCTGGAAATGGTTCAAATTTTTATATTTTGTAGGAATCAGTGTAGCACATATTAATATCACAAGCAATGCTATTCAATATAATACTAAAGATGAGTCTAAGTCTATAAGTCCGAAAGAACGGCGTTTCCTAAGAAATACAGCAAAAGAAATGAAACCGTCATAAATGTATCATAACGAGATTACTGAAACGTGTTCATTACGCTACTTTATATACTCATATTTTATAGTCACTCTTGGGATGAAATAAACACATATTAATCTCCTCTTACGTTTATTTACAGAATTTTATGTGAAGCACGAAGTGCTATGAAATTTATTTACCATTAAACTTCTGAAAATTACGCTCTATGTTCCTAAATCGAAAAGGTTCCTAAGAAAAACTTTCAGCGGTATATTTCCCTTTCTCTGAATACACACAAAATTTTTCCCATCGCAAATCCGCACTGGGGAAAGCGTGGGCGCTTACATCTCCTAAATTTTTATCCCTTGTATAAAAAAGAAAGTTTTCCTCAACTCGCGTTATTAATTTTTTCACATAGGCTCGCTTTTGAAAATTTCATTAGAATCAAATTGGCCTCAGAAAACAAGAAGGCGAGGTAAAAGGAACGGATGATCAAAAGGCTGTATGTAATATAAATTGCTTCGGTCCTAGTTGAAAAGGTATTTCCAGAAGCGGAGAAAATTTTAGTCGATGATGGTCAGGATTTTCTCGAAATTTACCCTGTAGTACAAGTTAAATTGTGAAAATAACTTAAAGTGAAATAAGACCCGAGATTTTTAGTGTTTAGTTCTGCAAGTCGGACCTCATTTTAAATTCCTTTGCTTCAGGAACCCAAAATGGTAATTTGCTTTAAAGTTCCAAAAAAAATAGTAATTCCAACGACCAATAAAATAAATGAGACAAATCTTGCAGAATCTTTTTGCAGAGTAAAATAACTATTACCGAAAACTGATTACATTGAGATAGCTTATAGGACTAACTTTTGTTTAATATTTAACTTCAATATTTCTCTTTTCCCCTAAGAATATTTTTAATATTGTATGGAGATAACAATGAAAATTAATTTGGTAAAGGAAATTGAGGAAATACAAAGAGTGATGAAGATTTGGAATGAAAATAACTGAGAAATCATAGCAGCTACTCACAGTCGGTCTAATTCTCAGGGGATGTTAAGACAATAAGAGGAAAACGAAGTTATAGAAATATCAATAAATGGAATTAATCGAAGAAGACAACATATCTCTTGAAATACATACAACGTTCGCCGGTATATAAGAAAATAACCTCGATTTTCGAGATTTTGGACTAAATTCATGAGAAATCTTGAGATTTTTTAATATATGATGTAAATTAAATCTAATTATAAATAAATTTCTTACTGTACATTCTATACCCATCAATATCTTTGCAATAAATGGGCTTTTAATTAAGATCCCTTCTTCGTTCACTCGAAGTTACAACAATGCAGTAATTCATGTATGGGAAAATATTGGAATATAATTGGAACTGGAGTTATCGTAATGAAATCGTAGATAGGGGAAAATATATTTTAAGATATCTGCCTGGTGCTATTGAGTTTGATTGGATTTATATATTCAATGAGCCATTCCCATTTTCCTCTTTATCGTAGAATCTGAGATATTCAAACTATAAAATAACTCCCCATCCCACCCAGATTTTGCGAAAGATAATAACTTTCAATCATTTAACGGCAAAAGCTCACCTGCTTGAAACGCACCGAACAAATTAGGGGTCAAAACTTTTGCATACTCATAATACCGCCCAATTTAATTGAGCAAACATCATCCCACCAAAAACCTCGTAAGAAATATTTACATTATTTTTCGGCGGAGCGGAACAAACACCTCCTTTGCCTAACCTTTATCACAAAAAATAAGCGGAAATTTTTGGAAAAACGGAAAGAGATAGAGAAGCGAAGAACTTCCTTTAGAGGACCTAAAGAGAGAGAGAAATAAACCGCAGAAACTGCTTTCCCCTCCATACACTTGCCACCGCGCCCTCTCCCTAAAAAGTCCCCTCGCATCCCCTAAGGCCTACAAGAAATAAGGTTCTCGACGACCTCCGACGATGTTCTCCACTCTCGCTTCCATTTCTTCCCCTTTAGTCCCTCCATAGTCCCCACCCCATGCCCCCCCTCATACTCCCTCCCTTGACAAAACCATCAAAGACGTATACTCTTCTTCGGTAGCGGGAGAGAGGAAAAAAACCTGCTCCTTGGCTACTACTCGAGCAAAAGTAGGAGGGTTTGAGGTTTCCAAGGGGGAAGAAAGGGTGCTGAAGGGTGCTTTTTTTAAGGGTTCATTCCATTCTCTGTTTCATTCCTCGCAAATTCTCCCTTCCTATTTTCCCCTATTCCTCAAACGCTCAAACAGCCAGTCCGTCGGAGTAAAAAATGAAAAACCACGTGCATACACATTCACCCACCGCCCCTCCACCGCTCTTCCCTTTCATAATTCTTCCCCTCGATCCGCCTTATGAAAAATATTTCCCTGCCTAACTTCGGGAGAGAAATAAAAAATCGCGAGGAGGCGCATAAGCAGGAACAGTCCTTAAGGAGAAAAAATAAATACATGCCTCTTTCGTATGAACTGCAGGTAAAAAAGAAGTGCTTCAAACTGTTGGCAATATAGGTTCTCATATGCTGGTTAACTGGATTCTCAGAATAGCGTTTCAACGAATGCTTTTTGCCAAAACTGTACGTCAACATATACACCCTCTAGAATCATACTTTTCCACAATGTTTTTTTAGAAACTAAGATGATTTCCGTTTTTTTAAGCATCTCTCTCTACCTGTTTGATACTGTTTAATTTTTTCCATAATGGACAAATAAATTTACATAATATTCAATTTCACGTCACTGCCTTCCTCTACTCTTTTCCAATAATTCATTTTCTTTTGCAACAACCTATTCCCATTCAATATACTTACGATCCTCCAAGTCTCAATGGATCATTTCTATTTATTTGATCAACTAATTTTAATACGATGGTAAAATACCGTACCTCACACTTCCTCATTGGTTTTCTAGTCCCACAGACTAAAATTTGGCAAACTAGCTCTTCAAGTTTTAATATTTGAACATCATAATTTATAAAATATAATTCTATGACTTGATACCTTATAATCCAATTGGATTCTGTTTGGCTGCTTATTTAGCTGTGATATAAAAATAAATATCATCTTTCATTCTCCTGTCTAGTCAGTTATTCAAGATCGACAAAAACAGAGATTGAGAGCAAACGATGACACGACATTCCCGCTGATAATCCTAAGGAGAAGGAAAATGTGGATGTGAATGGAACTTGAGAGCAGATCTTTCACCTTCTGGATGGATGCAATCAAAAAATGAGTAAGACTGTTTGGTGTGAAATGTCAACTGATCAAAAATAATTCAAATCTCTTAGTGGAAATTTTAAATAAACAAACAAGTATTTAGAAAATTAGAAGAGGAAAATTATGCTGTATCATTTCCGTTTCCACATTTTTTATTTACATTACTTTTCTACGTGAGCATTATTAAACTTTAATTATCCACCGTCACTGCTCTTTATTAGACGTTTTTGCAGAAACTTAAATATAAAGTGCACTCAAAACCCGTCTTACGGCAACCACGACTTTCTTGGCGCCCAGTTACTTCCTTTCCTTCGGTGAAGAAAAAATAACGAGGAATATTTTAAGCGCGTTATGAAGAAGAATAACGATACAGACTCCTTTACTCTCTCTTTCGCAACATTTTTTCTCCGAGATCCTCAACCACTACTTAGATGAGAAACATTCCTAAGCATAACGCTCTGCTTTCCTCCCCCTTTATAAACTACCCCATTGGATTTCACGCTCACGTTCCTTCTCTTCACTCTCCTTCTTTTCCCCTTAACAACCATTTTCTCTCCTCTCTCTTTCGCTGCTTATCCTCGGGGCACACTTCCCGTCGTCCTGGCAACTCAAGTGTCCGCTTCACTTTCGGAACATGGCAGCGATGGCGGTGGAGTTCTTGAGGAAAGAGAAATGTGGAGAAAGAAAGAAGGGAGTGGAGACGGATGGAGTTTATGTCTGGGGATCGGAAGCCCTGCCGTGCACGCGGCTCAGGTGAACGCGAAAGCGGAAAAGATGGAAGTTACAAAGAAAGAGTTGCCATGGGAACCAAAGAAGGAGGCTGAGGAAAGGGAAATTAAAAGTAAGGGGCAGTCTCTATTGGAAAGGGTTTCCGTTTGTGATAGAGAGATTGTAGGTAGTTACGCGTGATGAGAGCTTTTAACGCGCATCAATCTTTTGATGAAATAATTTTCTAATATAATCTGAACTGCCACTTTGCGAAGAAATAACATCATATTGAAAACTTAGATAAAGATATGGTGATCTAGCAACGTCATAATCTAAATGTGTTTTTAAAAGATTCAAAGTAGTGAAATTTACAATCAATCAAGTGAACTTACTCTCAAAAATTAAAGTTCTAAATTTGTGGACATTGCAATTATTTGAATGTGCTGCAAATCATTTTGGAGGAAGAACTTCAGAACTTTTCATATATTATGCCTATAAATCTGTTAAATTCCTCAATTGCTAACTTAATAGAAAACGCAATTGGTAACAAATCACTTGCACAATTAGAAACCTTTTTTATCTAATATCAGTAATATTATCGTCAAAAACTTACGCAGAAAATGAATGTAAAAATCACAAGCTTCGTTCCCAGCATAATTATAGATCCTCATCTCCTTTGAATAAGACGGCAGCGTCTTTGATAAGTTATTCATAAACGAGCGCTAGGATACGTGAACGTGCCAAAGTTTATCTTGATGTAAAGCTCGGTAAACACAAGAGATATTAGGATACATTTATGAGATAACCGATCAACTATTCAATCCGGTAATGCATCATCTCGTTGAGAGAGAATAGTTTCCCCTAGAGGAATCGGGCTATCCGCTATCTATGAGTGCTCAATTCATTAACCGGTTTGGAGGAACTTGGCGGAAGGAACGGTAGAGGTAACGATACGTATAATGAGCCCTTTATAAAGGAAGTCTAAGCAGAACACTCGGTGCCCATCTTATTCAGTAGCGGTCACGGTGGTGAGAATGTAGGAAGCCAACCGTTACAGAGAGGAGGGAAGAAAATAGGGCCTTTATGAAGCGAATTTTGAAGAGGATACAGCGACACCTAGGAGTACGTTTTAAAGTCATGGGATACATAAGTCACGGAGGGTTGGTTCCTCAAGGGGATGTTTGCTATCAATATGTATGCATGGCAGAGTAGATGAGTCAATGATCACTACATTCACGCAAATGAACCCCAGAGTAAATTTACGAGGAGGTCGTAGTCGTCATACCCAGAACGATACATTTATTTACTATCGGAAAATCTAAAGCTAAGAAAGTCAAATTAAATTATTCAGATAATTAGGAATGAATTGAACAGAGTTATAATCGAGGCATTTCGCTCTTTTTGTTTATAAAATCATAACAGGTATGAAATATATTTCATATGAAATTCAATCTTTCGATTTAAATGTTTCCTTCTAAGATCACTTGATATTAAAAAAAAATATTTTGTCGTAGTAAATATACGAGTATGTATAATATTACACAGATTGGATTTTATAATATTTTTTTCTTTAATTCATCTCAACTTATTTATAGCATTTCTTCATATTTCCAAAAAATACGACTATTTTCCAATCACAGAAACTGCTGGTATTATTCACCTTGACTTCTATAATCACAGCATTTCAGACATAATATCTTATTCTAGATTTTCGAGATAGGAAAGAAAACAATTCGTTCGGTAGACGACTCCAGCGAGATTATATTACGAGAAGCAATTAAAATGGTCCTCATGCAAAATTTTAACATCACAAATAACACATTTTCAAGATTTACTTGAAAAAGATTTGCATGAAGGTGTACAGTTTGAGCCGAGTTCAAGGATCTGCAACTCATTCACATTAACTAAATTAAGAAAGCAACTACGAAGAGGAAATAATTCATTCTCCCTTTGTTACTTCATTTCTCCATCAGTTTTCTCTCTTCAAGTCATTTTCTCTCCTAAGATGTATCCTCCGCCTTCGCTCCCTTTTACCCCAACTAACAAGATACCCTTCACGCTAATCTCCCCTATTTCCCTCTCATCCCCTCAAAACTACAATCCCACGCTTTCGTTTCCTTGATCCCCTCCAACATCATGCTTCTACTTCGTTCATCTTTCCAGAGAACCCCTTCCTCCCCCGCAAGGAGAAGAGGTAGCATCTCTTCAGCTTGAAGGTGTGTTTTATAATCCGAATGAAAGGGGAGCCTTAAAGTTGTTGCGGTGTAAATTCGTTCGGTATCGCTACTTATAATCACATCACTACCGCGAATAAACCAGAGGGAAGATTCACACGAATTGTTAAATGTTTGAGCAGCGACTAGGCCCAAAGGAAATGGATAAATGCAGTTGAGGCTCATTCGTTATGAAGTAGTTGCTAAACTAAACCAACTAATACTTCGTTAGATGAAAGCTGAAATTTCCGTACTGAAAATCAGCGTTTAGCTGATCAATCAGGGTGAGAGAAAGATAAATATTCCGTGGCTAATATAGCTCATTTTTGTATTAGATATGAAAATAAAATGAAAGAATATATTTAGAGGAGAAACGATATATACTAAATAGGAGTTCCTGAAGACTCCAAGCAGGAATCAGGTTTATTAGTAGTAGTAATTTTAAAAGTGCTTTGACAGCTGAGGTCATTTCGCACATATAACCGGAAATCGAACCCAGGACACCTTTCGTAAAAATCGAACGCGCTGCCCACCTGGCTATCCGAGAGCCCTAATTAGATTTATAATATGGGACCGTAAGTGTCGGCACATACTAAGGTAAAGAATAACCCGATTACTTTGTTAAATTCCGCATTTCTAATAAATAGCATAGAGCATTGTAAAAGTAAGGGATATTATTTTAGAGAATTCTAAAGCTCTTCAAAAGCTAAAAGGCTCAAATTAGGAAGTAAGATTTTAATTATATGTTTTAGTCTTGCATTATAGCTGAGTTTAAAATTGCCATTGATACCAACTACATTAATGCAAGAATCAACATATAATGGGCCTAAATGGCTTAAAATAACTTTAGGCTTCTTTCACTGTTTTCAACTTATTGTACGCAGAATCATGAAGTCAATTCCTTTCATTCATAATATCTCCATCGTTAACTTTAAGTGAAGTGCAAAACGTATAAGCTTCTCAATTGTTGTCGAATAAAACAATGAACTTTTTCCCGAACTCTTTAAGAAGAAAATATCAAAAACTCTTGTTATAAAAATAGAATGAATTTTTTTCAAACTTAAAATCCGGTGCTGAGACTTTCTCTTCGCTTCCTTTCGACCACAAACTCTGGCAGCATTATCTCCTCCTCCCCATATAAATCCCTTCTGGAGTAAACCATAACACTCTCCTTCCCTTCCTCTCTTCATCCCCTTGTTCTGCTTCCGCTAACTCTCCCCTCCCCTATCTTCTCTTATATAGCCACAGTCTCCATTCGGTAGCATCCTTCCCCTCCCTAACATATTTTCATCCCCCGTCGTCTTACTTCTCCCTTCTATGTCCATCTGTCTATCCTACTTCTACCATACGCCCTCCCTCCTGGAGATTTTCATTTTTCTTCCGGCTGTTTTATTTTTATTCCAACTCCTTTATGGTACTTAGCGCTAATGGCGTGTTCCTGTCAGTTAATACGCTTGCCTATTCCTCTTCTCCCCTAATGAGTCAGAAATCACCAGAATATTCTTTCTCTGAGATTTCTCAAGACGCGGAGTTTAGGGATTCCAAAGAAAAGGTTTGACTGAATTATCACTGGATTTTCGTGTTCATTAAAAGGCGGACAAGGTCGATATAGTAAATCATTTATTATAAAAGCGTCTTTTCTCTTCTTTATCTGATATTTAATGCTTTCCTGAAGCCTAATTCTTAAACATATGTCGTATTCGTAGTATTATTCGGTATTTATAGAATGGTTTTCGAAGCGGATCACGATCAAAGAGAATACGCACATTAAGAATGAGCTAAGCAAAATGTTAGAAACATATACAGCAATAACACTTCATTTACACTACGTCATACACTATGATAAATCGGAGTACTTTTGCTCATTTAACTAAATTATATTTTTTACCTAAAAGTCTACGTGCACAAGACATTAAATAATTTGACACTCAAGTAGTGCAAACCGAAAAATTAAATAATCTCATTAATTTAGTGAAAGTTAATGAAACTATCTGAATAATTCTGAGCTACTTCAGCTTTGAGCTCTGTTATAAAATGATGGAAAGGAAAAGATTAAAACCATATATAGCTGAAATAGACAAATAATGGCATTTTTGGAGTTAGAAAATTTGTATGAATTAAATAATGTAAATATTCAATTGAAGGCATTCAATGAGAAGAATTTTTAAAAGGCTTGGAGAAGACCACGTTTTGCGAACACATACGAGTAGTAGTTTTAGTTTTGTGAAGAATTGTGGCGTAGGTGGTTCGGCATGATATATAAAGATGGCCCTAGATACGGGGTAGAAATTCTTACCCGAAAGAAAATTAGAACAGGTCGAAATGGATTGATATAATTAGAAACAATGACTCATTGGAGGACACAGTAGATATTGTGCATCAACCTTTCTGCATAGGAAAACTAGATTACATGTTATCCTAGATATATTACATTAGATATTACATGAAATATTAGAGAAATGGATCACTTCAAAAACTCATTTTTTTCAGCGAACGATAATTGACAGAAACGAGCTAGGAAAAGAAAATGAGCTACGCACGCATCCCCTGTTGTAAAAGTGGAAAAAGAATATTTTCAATAAAGGTGACTAGAAGAATGGGAATATTCCAGAGAATCAAGGAGCAACTATAAGACCTATACGATCCTTTTATGGCCTGAGGCGCGATTTTACATGCACGACGAAAACCCACCAAACAAGTTAATGTAAATTATCTGTAACCATGACCTCGGTTTGCTTTCAACTTCCTATCAACAGCCTCGGCAGACGTAATCGTTCCGCTAGGAAAGTCTCATTCCATCTCTCAACGAGTATAACTCCATCTCATCGTTACTCCCCTTCCAAGCTAGAATTTTCTCATTCTTGCCAACGGATCCCCTTTTGTCTATCTATCCCCCCTTTCCGCCATCCATCTCCTCCTTATCCCCTTCCCTCCGGAGCATCTTTCCCTGGTAAACGATTTGCGGCGTCAGCTGGGGCCTCGGAAGGCGCGAAGGGGTGCTATAAGGCCGCCAAGGAGGCCTTACCTCGGGAGGGAGAGAACACGCTCTGCCGCCCGCCACGCAAGGAGAACGGCTTATTCCGGAAAAGATGGCGGGAGTCATGAGGCAGAGAGTAAAAGAGAGGATGAGATTTAAAGGGGAAGGATTAAGGAAAGAGAGATAGAGAGATGCACGGATGGAAGTTCTTGCTCTTTCCACGAAGAGGAAGTCGGAAGAGACTCCATGATAATTGAATTTCGGGAGGAAAGAATAGGATTTTTTCAAAATTATTATGTAAACTAGTATCACTGCAGCTTACGAGTACGTTTCCGTCATTAGTTAGTATTTGTATTTCTCAATTTCTATCTTTACTTAAATGTGTTGCAGTGTTTTACAGTAACTTAAATTTAAACACGGACTATCACTACATACGGTAACTAACTTTCCCGAAGACAAAAGTATAATCGTTACGATAAATAGAAAAACACTTCCACGCTATACCACAAACATTTTTTTTTATTACACGACCATGGTTTCAACCCGATACTCATTTAAGAGTGACATCAACAATTAAGAACAATGTTTCAATTTCAAAAATGTTTAAACATTAAAGCTGAAAATAATTCATTGATATCTTAGCTAATGAATTGCATTACTAACTCCATAGTTACTCATATTCCAATTAACTCCGATCCGTTATCAAATTTTTAAGAATTGTAAAAAGATTTGTATTGGTAGAGCATTTTTGACTGAAATGAACACTGAATCTAATCTAATAAGCTTACTGCGGTTGATATAAATTATTTCAATATCATAAGCATCGATATTATACAATATACTGATAATAGCATTCAATTTAATTTCTTTGAGATAGTACTATATGCCATTTCTAAGACGCGAAAAGGAACAAATACATTAATTACAGTTATTTATAAGACATTTATGGTTGATGTTTGAACCGTGTTGTATACGAAAATCATACATTTTCGATTTTATTGTGTTCGTTGGAGAAATGCATCAATACGTGTTTGATCAATAAGTTTCTCAGAAGTTTCTGTACGAAAACTATCGTTTCAGAAAAGAAAAAATAACAAGTGTAGAGAAAAATTCAAAATGACATACAATTAAAATGTTAGATTAATTACTGTTATAAAGTGAACATTGATTGGCACTGCCGATAAAAAAAGCTTCCAAGCAGAGAAACAACAGTGAAATTCGTGACAGTAAAGTGAATGTGTTACTTCTTTTTAAATTTCATTAGTTTTCTACTTTCATAACAAAACAAGGCGCTCAAAGCTAACAACTCGAAAGCATTCCCCACTTCCCAGATAACATAAAAGTGGAGTTTACTGTTTTTTGCCTATTTATTTCGCATTTACCCAACCAAAATCTACGCTGAAGCACAATTGGTGAAGGAAGAAGAAACGTAAAATGCAAAATAGAGGAAGAGAGAGGATGATTCTGCATAAAAAACTTCCTTGATAAAAATATTGAATAAATCGAAAAGTATCTAGAGCTGTTTACAATATGTTGTAAATAGTGAATAGTACGAGAAACGATCTAGTTTTCCCTCTAATTTATTGATTTATATAACATCGATTCTAAGAAATGTCAAATAGGATTATTTGCTCTCTATTTCTTGTTTTTCTTTCGAAATAACGTAAAAATAAATTTAGAGAAAACTTTAGATCATTCGACAAACAAGTCGAGGTCATTGCTATTGAGGAGATGGTAAGTTTATAGTGCAGGTAGTCAACAGCATTCGTAATTAGAATTAATCTAGTATTAAGTAATTAGTAAAATAAAAATAATATCTATAGTGATCAAAGGAAAGTCGAAATCGCAGCAAATATTCTAAGATAGAAAAAGTTGTCATAGTAACGGAGAGGAAAACAGAAAGCCCAGATAGCGAAACAGCCGAGTAAGGCGCTAGCCCGAGAGATTGGTGCCGTTAAGAGAGATTTATTCAGCCTCGTCAGACGCTGCAATTCCAGGAAGTGCACGCGACCGCTTTTCTCACCGAAAGAAACGAGGAACGCCGCACGAAAATCACCAAAGGAGAAAAAGTAGTCGGTATGTTCGTGTGCGTGTGTGATGCTGTGTAGGCGTGTGATATAGAGACAATATCCTTAGCAGCGCAACCAAAACTCCTCCTTTTATTTCATTTCCTTCCTTCGCAAAAGCGACTACCATATCTCTTCCCTCCACTAAAGAAGGCCTCCCTTTCTCTTAGAAAGCACGCCTTTCCTCCCTCGACATCTTTTCAATTAAAGAATCGAGGAATGTATACTCTTCCCTCGACATCCTTCCTAACTCCGCACCTATTCCTCCCTTTCACAAGAAGCAAGCGAGAGGAAAAATAAGAAAACCAAGGCGTTTTCCGAGGGAGAAAAAGAAGAGTGCGACTCAGAAATAAAATGAAGAGAAAAAGAGAGATGAAGATGTAATGAAGCGCAATACGCGAGGAAAGATGTCCATTGAATGAAACGGCGAGGGAAATTTCTCCCGTTTTATCTTCCTCTCTTGCGTTTCCTCCAACTGTTTTCTTCTTATATCTTTGCCAACAATCTTGTTCTTATTGCCGTGTACCTAGTTCTCCACTCATCTATGTGGTTTATCTCTTTCTCTCTTCTATATTCCAAATGTATAATATTATAGCGGCTTAAAACCTTCATAAGTATTGGGCTCGAGTCCGAGGTTTATAATTTAAGAATTTTGACATTCATATTTTTAAAAAGAAATAATTTATACTCATCATATTATTATATTATATATAATTACCATCAACTTCGAACTAAGCTGAAATTCGTAAGGTGCGGAAAAATTACTCAGTAAAATTAATGCAGGAATCTTTTCACGTCGAATACGATTTTCGTGAATTAGATTTTTTACATAGATTCATACCTAGTCATTATCTTTGTTAACACATCTATCTTCACCGTGTTGTGCCTCAGGAAATAGATTTATTCTAAGTGAAAGTATTATACTTTTTTGCGAATAGGATAGATAGTTAAGTTCAAAATAAAAGTCATCTTAAATAATATCTTAATACATATTATTCAGAATTCCTTTTGTTACCACACTACAGTGAAATTTCACACTAACACAAAAAGTAGCCCTTCACGCCGTTAAATATTCATGCTTTTGCATTTACGATGCTTTTCTATATCAGTAAATACTAGCTTTAGTTTACTCCTTAGTTCCGTTTTAATACATTGACTAATCCTTGAGCGAATAAATGGTTAGTTACTGCATATGAACGGAACTGCATTCGATTAATAATAAGTAGATCAAAGGCATCCTCACTTTAAAAAGGATTCGAGCTCAGCACCACAGCATTGCTGGCATAGCTTGCAAGTTCTAGCATGTCTGTAGTGAGACAAAGATAAATTGCATCTACTGTGAATAATAATGGTATTCGATCTGTGGCACAATATATCTTGAATACGGCAGAAAGTTCTATTAATATCAAATTAAAAATGATCGCTTCCTGATTCGACTACAGAAATTATCAGCAGTAGTAGCAGCCTCTAACCCTCGACTTCCTTTCATTCCTAAAGTCACCTTCGGAAAGTAGGAACGAATGTTCCCCGTCGTCGGAAAAAGTGACGTCGACACTTCTCGTACGGAGAGGTTTTTTTTCAATTAATCTTGAGGAGTCATTAGCGCGAGCGGATCAAAAGACCGACAAAACCCCATCTTTTGCATGGCTTCCCTCTTCTCCATCCGTTCCTTAGTTCGCGTGCCCAAAAACCCTCGACTTATAGCGCGGGTCCTGAGACGAAGGTTGGAGAGGAAGGATACGACGCGAATGAGGGAGAACGACACAAATTCACGACGCCAACTCCACAACAGTTCTCTCACTAACTCGCGTTGAAAGTCGACGCCTAGCAATTCATTTATCGTCTCATGTACAAAAAAATGTAGTTTTAAGGAGCTTTCAGACCTTGGATTAAAAACAGGTAAGTTTATTAACTCTTTTAAATGGTGAGCATCTTGTATTTACAGATTTGCTGAATGCATGAAATGTAGAAAAACATCAGTGCGCTTTTATAGAGGACCAAAAACCGAGAAAAAATATCAGAAGTTTACGGACGGAAAAAAGGAGCAATCTGAGAATATTCACCGCTGTAAAATCCTATGCACCAGTGGGTCTACGTTNATGCAGAGAAATATGTTCCATAGGACTTCATGTTGCGTTGGACCGGACTTAATAATTTATGTCGCTCTCTCTTTATGGATGTTTGATCATTGAAGGTAAAGCCAACTTTACTGTAACACGACGAATCCCATGGGACACTCACAGCCCGGGAATTCTACCGAGAAAAAATATCAGAAGTTTACGGACGGAAAAAAGGAGCAATCTGAGAATATTCACCGCTGTAAAATCCTATGCACCAGTGGGTCTACGTTAATTACGCAAGAAGTATGCGAAATGCAGACTCATGAATCAGAAATCTTGCGGCAAAACTCCAAGTCATATGGTAAAATGAGAAAAATATTATTATTCTGCTGAGTTTCAACGGAGTAATTAAATTATAATTCTTACCTATACCAAAATTATTTTTTTTCTTATTTATTGAGTTGAAATAGTTACTTTTAATAATTTTTCATGCCTAAGAGGTAGATGAATGGAATATGTTTGCTGCTGGTAGCACTTTTCTGAGAGCTGATGAGTGAGTCATAGACGTGGATGTAGGTTAGGTAAATCGGATTAATTCCTAAGAAGAAACAGGAGCAAAAAATATCGACATGACTGGGACTAGAGCCCAGGTCTCTCACTGTCCGGACAAGTATTATAATTAAGTTAAAAAAATAGAATTGAGTCGGCATGCCACTTAAATAGTCATTATACCTGCCCAGAAAGGGGCAGACCTGGATTTGAGTCCCAGTCACATCAATATTTTTCTGTCCTTTTTTTCCTTGGGTTTGCGGCCGCATGGCTATCCTTAGAAAATTAAATACCTGTCCCTAGTTTTGTTTCGAAAACAACCGCACGAGTTTTCTTCAACGACCACGGAGATGCTGTTGGCTGGCTACTCACGTTATGTAATCGCTTTGATCGAATTAGTTTTTTTGATTTTGTGTTTTCTGCCATGTTTAAGAATATAAATATGCTGAAAATCATTCTTCTATCCCAAATGAAACAGAAATGTGGAATACCTTCGAAGTTATTGCTAAATCATTACAGATAACGTTATAGTTCTTTTTAATAAATAAACATGAGCATGCAGATACATACAAAAAAAATTTAATATAAACTTAAATAAAATTTATTGAAGACTGAAAGATTATACGAAGCATAAGGTTTCCACGAAAATCTGGAGGAAATAAAGACGAAATCTGCAGCAGTCTTAGGAACTCAGCATACTCAAATCTTTATATGGAACTGATTTACTCAATATGAGAGATATATAACCATTGTTCTTATTTTAAATTCTAGAAGATAATAATAAAGTATAAATAATAAAGGAATAAAACGTGCGAAAAATAGCGACATGACTGGGACTCGAACCCAGGTCACCCACTTTCTAGATAATATAAATAATAAATAGAGTACAAATAATAATACCGAGAACATGGAAATTAATCATAAATTAAGAGTACGAAGTGAATGAATATTCCTATATTTGGGCATAAAGTGGCATGCAAACTACACAATAACTCGCAAAACGCCACTCAAGTAAAACAATAATTATTTTCCATAGGTACAGAAATCAGCAATCAAGGGTGAATTGGAACCGGCGAGATCAAAGTGGAGGAGCCGACAGAGAAGGTAATGACAAATTTGCAACATTATAGTCTTTGCAGTCAAAGCTGAGCTATTTCATAGCACACAACGCGACCGTTAATTTAGGTCGAATTGAGAAGAGACGAAATGCGAATGAATTTGGTCTTGCGAATTTATACATAGCTCTAATGAAACGACTATGGGTTGAACTTTTAACTCAATTAATCATAAATTAAGAGTACCGCTTGAAACCTGCACGAGTGAAATTTTCAACTTATGAAGTCAAGATTCCGCGGCTTATAGATCACAAAATTTGAGTCCACTAAAAATAGTTAAATCAAAATAATATCTTCATTATCATCTTTCCTTAAGAGACAGAGTTATTTGTTTCGCCGGGAATACTGAGATGAAAGCATTGATTTCAGAGGATAAAAATATAATTTACCTTGTAAAATTGGAGCATAAGAAGTAAAGAAACGATCTTTTTCATTTTCACAAATAGTGTCGCAAGGTGATACAATTTGATAAAAAATGCCACAAAAATAAAGAAAACATTACGAAAATGCTCTAAGACGCAGGTTGGGAACCATTGAAAGAAAGAAGACTAGAAGTTGAGCTGCGATTGCTTCATGAATTCAAAGAAAGTACATTTGCGGTGAACGTAATTGGTATTATGCGACCCCCATACTACTTCGGTCGATCCTAAAATGAGCGTAAAACAGCAGAAACAGCCTCGAGGACGTCGTTCAAGGGACTAATTCTTTCCAGGAACGATGCTCGAGAACAATAAGCTAAAGAAGTTGCTCAAACGTTCGGTATTTACATCCCTTGTGACACGTAGAAAGGCGACTTACAGGGTATTAATTTATATGTAAATGTAGATCATTCTTCTAATCATCATACTTAATCCATTGGAAAGCACCTAAATGTTTAATGTAATATACTTCTTTAAGACAACGAAATATGATTTTAACAGGTATGCAGATTGGAGAGAAACGATAAGAAAATTGTACCTTGCATAAGCTAATAGCATTCTTTTGACGTTGAATCATAGGTTTAAGTATAATGCTTCCATTTAATATACGAGCTAAGTAATAGATTTGAATACCTAAATTTTTACGATCACTATGATAAAAATAAGATGTTTGATAGAAATGAAAATAATTCATCTTTATTTGTCATAACCTTTCCCGAATTAAAAATAGTAAGGATTTGATCATGTAAGATTTTGAAATCAGATTTCAACGTGTTGTAATATTGCGTATATTCAAATTATTGGGGTATTTAAATACCCATTTCTTGTCCTATCAATACAAAGTCAAAATATTCATTACCTTAGTATCATATAAGGGCTTCGATTAATTTCACGATGAACTAGAAACTTCGTAAATATGAATCTGAGAAATGTTATATCAACGTATGCATATGGTCTACACCTTAAAATTTTACTTGGTTCCGTATCCGTGTAATAGTGGATAGGAAAATGCAGAGAAATATGTTCCATAGGACTTCATGTTGCGTTGGACCGGACTTAATAATTTATGTCGCTCTCTCTTTATGGATGTTTGATCATTGAAGGTAAAGCCAACTTTACTGTAACACGACGAATCCCATGGGACTCTCACAGCCCGGGAATTCTTTAGGCTCATTTTGTTCCTAAGCGCTTAGGATAAGCGATTGGTATGATAGCAGTCACTTACCTTGCGTTCTGCGGCCCCACCGATTTGGCGTCAAAGGAAGAACTCGCCGTGATCGCCTCATCCGGGATCCTCCCCTCCTCCATGCCCAGCGCGGCCCTGCATTGCCCTGTTGGAGAGAAAGGGCAGAGGTCAGGTTCAGTGTCCCAGCCACACCCACCAACGCCGCAGCAAGCAAACGAACGCACGGGTTATTCGCTAAGTGACGTAGGAGGAGTTTTGCAGGTTAAAAATATACTTTGACTCCCTTTTGCACCCTTTCCTATATGACCCAAACACCAATTACAGTAATGTCCCCTCCCTCGATTCATTCTCTCCCAAGCGTGTATTTTCTCGATCTATGAAAAGAGAGGAAAAGATAACGAGCCTTGTTTGAAAGGCAGAGATGATCGATCGAAAGTATTCCATCATTTTTGGGGAAGTCTTTGTTCTCCAAAACGAATATATTTTCGGAGAGATAAATGCTTTTTTCCTCTATATAAATTCGACGGTTAACGTATCAATCGGAAATATTTTATTTAGCAAATCTACTCCGGATGAGAAAAATGGAAAACGCAATTAAATATTTTTTTGACTCGTAGCGAAATTCACATACTTTGGACAAGGGAGAGAGAGAGAGAGATGTGCGTAAAAGATATCCTCTGAATTATTTGGACGCATCTCTGTGACCTCTCTCTCTTGTTTCTGTGACTGCAAGATGGATTGCCACGTGCGACATCACGCGTTAAAAAACGAACGAGAGAGATACGCGAAAAATTTGAAAAGGGATATTCCGTTTGTTGGATTAAAGCGCGAATTTTGTCGTCGAGTTGAGTGAGTGCTACCAAATATCATTGACGTGAGAGTTGGGAGTGTGAATTGAGTGAACACAAATACCTATCGATTCATACCGACATCAAATAAGCAACATAACATACATTAATACATTCCAAGATAAGGATAAAGTGGTTATTTTATTCATAGCAAAACTGTAATTTCTGGAATCACTTAAGCGTAGCATTACATACTTTGCATTTACTGTGAGGTAAATGAGTACACTCCAGGTGCCTCTGATCCAGACAGCCTCCATTATAAGTAATTAACTCATTGCCGACTATTCAGTTTAGGTTAATCGGTTTGTGAAAGTGTGCAGATAATATCGGACTACCTATTTCCCTACACACTCAATAAATCCATTGGTATTCGTTATATTATTTGTATTATATAATCTTAAATCTGTGTCAGTGACTGCTTTTTATACAAAAATCCAATATCAATCATAAAAACTGTCTCCAAAATAAACTCACTCAGCCGTGAAGCTAGATTTTTTACTGGAATAATAGATGAAAGTTTGAGAGGAGAATAATTACCGGAAATAACTTTTCAAATAGTTACGACCTTTCAAAACTTTGATACGAAGTCAAACCTAACGCTTCTCCTGCAGGTATTAATATGAGTCAGTTAAGAGTGCTCTATGTTTGTGAAGAACTTCCTCAAAAACCTATTCTTAAAAAAGTTAAAAATCCAGAGAATACTCAAATGTAATCTACCACGGCAGTTTCCGTGTAAAACTAATGATATTCTTAAAAAAACGACCACCTGTAAATTAATGTCCATATGTTGAAAATTTCTGTTATGATTCATATGTAAAATGTATAATATTTGAATATAGATTTTCAACATACTTTCCTTGCTTTCGAATAAGTAACATTTGCCAAAGAGTTAAAAGTAATTCTGTCTTTTGTATTCTAGCCAAATATTAAAGCTTTAATGGGAATCTAATAAATTGTCCTATATAAACCCAATCGTTTTATATTGGATAAATGAGAAATTAGGACATAGAGAAGCATGAAACAGATCATTAGGCCATAAATGCTAAAGAATGTGTGAGATGTATGTAAGGATAGATTTTGCAGTTATTCATCCTAGAAAAGAACTTAATGTCCTATTTTGAAGAAAATATCTCCTTTGTACGAGTTCGATTATTTGTAGATGTATCTGTGAGAGAAACAAATTCTCTAACTATAAGAATAGCGTCGATTTCAGAGTTAGAGCATTTAATGATAGCGAAGATATATCGAAGATATTTTTAGATCATTTATCATCATCAATTCCACATTTCCAGCGCAGCCTAATCAGTTACAAGGAATCTTTTTTTTCATGGCAGTCAATCAAATTTGTCAAATATAAAATACATCATATGTAACGAGAGAATAAAACGTAGCCATGAAGATGGACGAAAGATAAATGGTGGTGAAATCTCGTCCGCTACAAGGATATCCAGAAGTAACGATACCATCCAAAAGTTGCGAAAAAGAAGAAAGTAAACAGAGGGTAAACATTAACCTACACCGCATTAGAAATTTTATCTTATAATATTTTGAACTACATTACGAATATAGAACGAATTAATTTTCCCCTTAATAATAAATATAAGAATTACTGGTTATGTTATGTTATAATCGCTTCAATACCTCATCATTTCATAGGTTTTTAATCACGGATATTGTCTATTAGCTTCCAGCCGTTCACAGTTACCTTTACTACGTATACTTTCAGGAAAACGTTTGAAGAACATAGTTAAAAGGAACTGAAATCGTATTGAGAAAATCAGAACTCCTTTAGCTTTTATTTCTTCGAAGGTCCAGAGAAAAACAGAAATATTTCCCAAGATAGCCTTATTTGTTACGATCAAGCTCAAGAAATAACGATGAGAAAATTAATATAAAATATTAAAAAAATACACTTCTTTTAGATTTATCATAATATTAAACTCTTCCTTAACTCCATAGGAAATTTCGCGATTATTTACCGAAAAACGGGGTACAATACACTTCGTCGAAGAGAAAAAGTAACGTCGAATTACTCAAGCAAAAGTAGACATTGAAATAAACCGTCTTCGATAGATATCATGAGCCTCATCCGCCGCTCATCCTCAGTTACCAAGATGGTAACTACCACTGAATAACAGTTCTTCCTCAACCAAACTGTATCTATTCGCACCTCCTCTCTCGGAGAAAGAGATAAATGTGACGAAGGTGCAACGGAAGTAGAGACGGCGACGACGACGCTATGATTCCAAAAAGGGAAAAAGTAATAGTCGTTTTAAGGCGGAAGAGTGAGAAACCGAATCCCGGCGAATTTTTCACGCAAAACTGTCTGCGCAAAGTAAATAGGGCGATATTTAGATTTGAAGGAAACAGCGTCCTTGGGCTACACAGACGAGAAAGAGAGCGATGGAGCGTGAAGGGAAGAAAATATGCATCCGAAGATTTTCAATGCCTTGCGGGGAAGTTACTTGGAGGCGAAAGATGGAAAATGGATCGACTCGAGATAGGATTACTGCGGCGGAGGAAGTTCTTGCTCACGCAACCGCTGCTTCTCGATTTGCCCAAGCCCTCGAATGGCGTTCTCTGTGTCGTCGCTGAAAAAACAATCTTCGAGAGGCGCACCGCCAACGGAGGAAACGAAGCGTGAGACAATTCGCGGTGGATAGTGGGCAAAAACCTTGTAGGAAGAAGACGAGAGTTTTAAAGACGGAGAGGTGTTATGGAAGTGACGGCGGAGAGGAAATGGTGAATTGGATGTTTCTCTCTGTACGCTTAGCTGAAGGAACACGACGTGATATACCAACAGGAGGATTTTCATGGAGTATCTTTGGAGCCACTTACAAATGCAAGTTCCCAGTACCACCTGCGTTATTTAATTCTTACGAAAATATCCTTAATCAGATTGTTTTAAATGTCTTCAGAACTCCTCCGTAAATTGAATGATAAATAAGGAATAATAGGTGTGAAAAATAGCGAAATCGCTGGAAGTCGAGCCCAGGTCTCCCTTTTTCCGGACAGGTATTGTAAGCACTGAACTACCATGCCGCGTCTCTTCCACACTGTTTGGAAATGCTTTTCGCTATTTTTCACACCTGTTATTCCTTGGGTTTCAGCCGCACGGCTTTCCCGTTCTAAGTTATTCACCTTTCACTAACTCTTAAATGATAAATATTTCAGAATGAAAGATTATGGGAGATTTTTCTTCTAACATGACTTGGGAACTTCTGAATATTTCAGCCTGATTTTCCCGGTAATATACGAGTCCATACTTTCCACAATCTAAAAGATATCCATGAAATTTTATACCGAAAATATCTTTCCGTCACAATTTTTAACTATGACAGTCGCCTTCAGAATATCTGCAAAGACTTTGTAATTAGGCTCTATTTCGATATCAAGAATACCGATAATTGATATATACTCCGTAATGCGGAGAATGTCTAGTTGACTTACAATGTAAAACAATAAGAAAAAGGATTTTTTTATTTTTAAAATGTGTTAAATAAGAAAATTAGATTATATGTTAAGTATAAACGTGAAGCTAAGCTTTCTTTTCTATAACAACCATTAAAATTAAATAACAGCCATTGAGAAAGCTATCCTCCGTCAGAGAGAAATCGTAGCTATGTTACTCTTGCAGAAATTCCATCGGATTAATATAGGTTGGGTCTAAGCGAAAATGCTTCCATGACAACGACACCAAAGTAAGCGCGTACACCTTTGGTTAACGCGCTCACGGGATAAAATATATATCTTAAATAAATTTCAAAAGAATGAATACAAGCCAAATACATGGAAGAAAAAAATTATGATGACTTGATAAACGTCGAGATTATTCTTAATTCAAACACGAGATTTACATTAAAAATAAGGTATTTTTCACTTTTATAGCACGAAAAATATTTTAAGTATCCTAATTGTCATACTTGCATTTCGCCGTCTCTTACTGCCCGACAAAGGATAAGAGCATTAAGAAGAGAACCGACATGCTTTCTCACTCTGCAAGGGTATTTGGAAGGAGAGGCTAATGCGGCTTTAAGGCAATCATCATCATGTACATGATGATGATTAGACTGTGATTACGCATTTTCTGTGAAGGGAAAGCGTATTCTACAAAGCTTGGTTTTCCGAAAATTAAGCATGCATGAAACAGAGAAGAACTTATAGCTGAATATTAACAAAAATTTGGATATTAACTAAAATCTGAAGACCATTTACTCCGTGAAATACTGTTGTAAAACTACCTTTTTATCGCTATACTCAGACTTATGAATTCATAACGGTAATGGGGGATATTTCCAGTTGATAAATAATAGAAAAACATTCCTCAATGAAAATCCTAATGAATCATCAAATACATTTATCTAATATGTCGTAGATTTTTCTTTTAAATACCAAAAAATATCATATTCAACATCCTGTATGAGTCGATTCCAACAAAGTTTTCCTTTGAATCCACTCGAACCTCCAACTCCAAGCAATTATGCAGGTTTTCGTTTCAAATAAGAAAACAAATTCAGATCCGTAGATAGACGAGAGAACAAAGAGAAATCACTTTAGATTTGCCCAAGCGGCAAAATTCCTTAATTTTACTCCCATTCCTTCCCTCTTATGATAGCGAAAATTGTCTTATCAAAAGAGAGAGATCTTTCCTCATAATCCGTATTTATCCCATAAGCAACGTAATCTTCTCGAATAAAAGCGAGTTACCGAATCGTTTCGAGAGGCAATCACTTTAATGAACGCAAAATGAAGACGACAATCCATCTCCTCTTCTGCCTTCCTCTCAGCCTTTAATACGTCCGCCTTATTCAGCTTCATAGTCACATAATTTAAACTTTCAGACAGAGCAACAAAGTTTCACTTCATGGTGCCATGAAAAGCTGTCACGGAATGATATTTCGTTAATTTACCCGACTATGAATTGAAATAGAGTAATTCTTATTCAAAAGGAACTTCGAATTAGTACAGATATGTTAGTAGAATCTCGATATTTTCTGTACTCCTGAAGAATGAAATTATCTTTCAAAATTTTTAATATCCAACGGTGGTGTTAAACTGAGTAACGAAGTTATACTCTAACAATGGCGATGTGTACATTGATTCCAAGCTCACCTCTAAATCCTTATGCGCCCGTCAAGAACAGAAATGTGTATTCTTGAATACAAAATTTCATTCATCACAAGAATTCATCTCTTGTATGATATATGGAAATAACTTCTACAGAATCGGAACAAGCGCCCACCAGCAACCTCACCGAATACCAGTTACCTTTATAATTCTTCCGGCAGTATCGCTTACTTCATTATCAAATATAAAGGCACGTATTCAGCAAATAGAATAAAGACTGCGCACATTATTTTTTCCCGGAAAAGGTTCTCTGAAAATATACAAATTAAAATAGTCCCTTTCACCTCTCCCATAGAGGTTCATCGAAATACATTCATCATACCACGCTGCTCCTTCTCTCCTCCTTCCAGAGCCCTTATATTTCTTTATTAGTGTCGAGAACCAATCCAAGGGATTTTTCCCTCCTTCGCACAAAAGTGAAGGAATGGGATAATGAAAAGGGGAGAAAGGGAAATATTTGGAAGAGGGACTGGAAGGCGGAAATATAGAGAGAGAAGGAAAAGGAATATCAGGGGTTCTCAGCCCCTTCCCCTATCCACTCCATAGAGGGTTTATTTGTGTCACTCATTCTGAGATAGTGTGAGAGTAAACGAACAAGACGAATAGACGAAAGAGAGGGAGAAGGAGTGAGACATAGGAAGTAGGAAATGGGGACTCGGAGAAGGAATAGCGAGAAAGGAAGAGGAAGGATAGATATTGCTAGGGAGAGAGGAAAGTGAGAAGGGGAGAAGATGGAAGAAGTCGTAGCACCGTGGAAATTGCTCCTTGGGAAATTGTCTTATTGGATTTTAGATTAGAAGAGCGGGTGATGGGATGAGAAGAGTGAGAGAAACTGAGAGTCTGAGGTAAGGCAGGAGAGATTTGAGGGGGCGAAATATTGAGGAGTTTACGAGTCTCCTCGGCGGAGAAAGCGCGGTGAGAGAGGGAAGAAGAAAGAGGCCCTTGCAGAATGTATCCACAGAGTAAAGGTGGAATGCGAAAAGAGAAGGATGGAGAAGATGAGACGGAACGGAAGGGAAAGTGATATGAGAAGTTTTTCTCTGGCTTTGGGTATTGGGAGTGAATGGTACCGGATTAGAGATGAAATGAGGGTAGGATATCTGGAGAATGACCGATCGAAGTTAAGAGGGCCTATTGGGTTTCCATTGGCTCCTAATTAATTGGCAGGGGAAAGAGATTTTGCCGATGGAAGAAATTGAAAGATCCTTGGGGGAATAACTGAATTGACCGCAAAAGAAGAGCCATAACGATGCTTTATAAAAGAGATTAACATTTTTTTATTTCGATAGGGACCTGAAATATTATATAATCTCGTTAATGGCCTTCCATATAATACCGATCTTTTGGTATAAAAGAGCATCTTTCCCATTAGCTCCCTTGAGCTCTTTATAAAATTTCGATTTGAAAATTGGATTTAAAAAATCTTTAATTTCGATGTAGAAAAGAAATGTACAAATCTTACAAATAAATACAAATTAGTATTTATTCTCCTTACGGCCAAAAGGAAACTTCGATACCTTAACATAATTGGATTTCGTCAGATATGAGCTATTAACAACGACCGCAAAATATGGTCTTGCCGAAAGCTTGGAACAACCGGCTTTACCGAATGTCAATACTTTTTATCTTAATTAGGAAAATAAATAACCAATTTCTGAAAAAATAACGCGCTTTACAGTCATTCAACTTTTTTAATTAAAAATTCCACATTCCCTTTTCCCGCAAGTTCCCCTTCTCTTGGCGCTCACGCAAAGTCAAGCCACCACGGTACGATAAATCATTGCCGAATAAATCCGCCCTCTGGCATCAAACGCCGAGGAAACAGGTGCGAGAGACGTTGATGGGTATTGCGAGATTTTCGAACTGAGTAGGCAATCGAGGAAATACAGCCGACGAAGCAAACGTGCATAAACTTGGAGAATATACTAGTATATGCGTGAAAAACGCGTCCCCTTTACTCGCAAGCCCACGCTTTACAAACGAAGGAACGGAAGCGAGAAAGAGAGAGATCACAAATATTTGTCGCCGAAATAGAACGCTCCAAAGTGTCCCCATAACAGTTTCCCGATTTCCTGAAATCGAGGATAGCCAGCACCCACCAAAGTTGAATCCACTTCCGTTTTCGGCTATATTACACCAGTTCTCAGAAGTATGCTTCAATTCTCCGGAGCAGAAGCTCTCCAGAAAAGTCAAGAATATCTCAACTGCGTTACTGATAAACAGATTGCTAAAATCGTAGAATTTTCCATTTAAACTCTAACTTAAAGCAATTTATTATTCTTTATGTATTTAATATCGCGATTAACGATGGATTTACCAATGCTAAATGTATCAACATATTTTTTATCAAAATTTCAATGTCGCATCTATTAAAATAAATATCTCGGTTTCATACTTCCATCATGCCTAAGAATGGATGATATTTAGTAAACAAAAATCGGATGAAATACGATTCATGTCACCAATCAGATTATTGTAAACAATTATTTTCTATTTAAATGCGTAAAAACATTTAAATAATATATGGAAAAATAAAAGTACTTCACATGGAAAGTCAAACAGAATTAAATGGCTATCATATACCGTTCTTCTTCGTGTGTAAAAACGTATCACGCATCAAAAATTTACATAAATTGAAGAGCAAGTAATTGGATTTTGATGAATCTCTAGTTTTTGTCTTACAATCTACCAGCAGATTTTCAAGAAAAAGCTAATTCCAGCTATCCCATGATTAATTCCTTCACCTAATCCGACGTAAGGGAGTGAATTTTTACATATTATAAATTAAATCATTGTTATTAATATCCTCATAGCGAAATCTACTTCAAATCAAAAAACTTTATAACGTCAAATTCGTGGAACTAGAAATTTCAAGAACTTTAGAGTATAATAGCTGGAATGTCTCGGTGTCGTCAATCCCAGCAGTGATATTGCTGGATGTAATGCCTCGGCATTTCTCTCGAAGGCACGAAGCACTTCAAACATGCCTGCCGCGGAACCGGACACACGTTTGGGGATTTGAACGCGAGATAGGGCACGAACCTCACGTCCCAAAAAACCGCCCATCTCTTCGACTCATCCGGAAAAAAACGATTCCCTCATATTCCGCAATGTCGCTGACCCACGCCTCAGGCACATAATATGCGCGGACACCAAAAACAAACAGCGAAGCGCAGGACGCGGGCCATTGGTTCGTCCTCACTAGAACTACCTGTCGTGCCAAGAGGATGCCGACGCACGCGTAAATTCACGGCCGAGGCAATAAACAGTCGAGCGGAAAGTGTAAAGCGAGGTGAAGATATATAGGGGTACGAGGCCAATAAAGGTGTGTGTACCGGGGAAAGATAACGAGCCAACGTTGGGCTTCACGTTGCTCCCGACAAAGTAAAATGCGAGGGTGTGAAAAGACAGTGGAGCGGGTATATTTAAACGGGGCATTAGGACTTGGTATTACCCACTGCGAGCTGAGAATAAAGAGGAAAACAGATTTCTGAATCGCCATTTCTTTCGAAATATTTCGAGAGCCGACAGCGTATTATGCGTTTTTCGGCTAGAAATGCGTTTTGCTACACAACGCAATCTATGAAAAAGGAATTGGAATCGGGAGTCATATTTCCCTAGAAATAGAAATACGTACATATAATAAAATGTTCAGCAATAAAGAACCATGTAAATATTATAATATTTCTTGAAAATGAATTCTCAATATAAGAATGTACACTTAAATAAATTCTATCGTATTCGGCCGAACTTCGTGGAAGGACATTCTGAAGTTACAAAATAAAGAATACCGTATACTTCCACAGTAATGGATTTAATTTACCTGATAATGGCCTTCGCGCCGAAACCGGACGTAAATAAAATCCATTAGTGTGGATGTTTACGGTGTTCTTTATTTTGTAACTTCAGAACGTACACTTGTTAAATATATATTTAACTCTCGTTATGATAGAATTAATACCTGTTTGTGGAATTCCAAATAAAATTTAAATAAATAATTTCTACATGTAATGAATATACTAATAATATACGTGGTACTCAATATTTTTGGATGCCGGGACACCCAAGGGCGGAAGCGAAGCGGGCACCCCTTCCCCGCCGAACCTCCACTCTATCCTCGCTAGTGCATTCCAAAGAAATACTGTTGTAGCAAATAAAAAAAGGATTTATACCTAAGCTTGGCGGGCAGTGTGCAAGGTCGCTTCGAGCACCTCGGTGCCCGCGGGCACCAGGTTGAGTATCCCGGGAATAGAGTATTTAACTTTTATAAATGGAGAAATTTCGTCAGATTAGACTTACTACATGCGAAAAATAAGCTGTACTAAAATTTATTACCGAAATGAGGATATATGTCACATATGGTCCTGAACCAGGAGCTATTTGTTTTTGAAATATGACAGCCAAAGTTTGTTGAAATATGACAGCCAAACTTTAACAGTCAAATAAAGTTCCTCACTTCATCTAGGTAATCAGATGTTCTAGACACATTTTTGAATAGCCTATCGAAATTTTAAATTTAACTTTCTAAGGGGCCGACTGAAGACAAGCAATCTCTCTACCTGAATGAGAGTAAGTGGGAGAGGCGAGTGAATGAGGAAGAGGAGGAGAGAAAGAGACATGACGGTTTGAGACAAATATAGGAGGAAACGCACAGAAACTGTTTCCTGTTTGTCAACAGGGGATCAACATGGTGTAATGTGTTTGTCGTAGCCGTGGTCGCCAGGAAAGGAGACGTTGGGAATGGGAAGGAGAATTAGGGAGAGGGATCTTCAGGTGACAGAGAACCGAATGGTTACGACTGGGAGTTGCCGTTGATGAGCAGAAAGTTAAAAATTCGTCTGAAGACGAAAATGGAGAGAAAGTCGCGGATCGGGTTACGAAGGACGGGGAAGGATCTCTGCTGAAATTTCAGCAGTCGTGAAGTAAGCTTTGCTAACTGTACGGTTGAGTTAGAGAGGAATTGGAAATAGATGTGTATCGCATAGATGGTTCACATAAGCCTCAAAACTGAGAAAACTATGAAGAAAAAATGTAGTTTTCAGTAAAAAGGAAAAAATCTGATTGATTTATTGACTCACTTAATTAACGACCGAGCTAACTAAGATATACTGTAAGTTTTGGGTGGTCTTTGTTGACTTTACCCGTAAAAACTCTGTTTAAAAAATATATAGAGATTCATATTTTATTCATTTCGATCTTCTTGCAGTATGACAATTGTCAGGTGGCAGCCTTAACTCTTTAACATCAACTACTAAACATTAGAAAATATTTACATACATCTTATGCTTTACAAAGAGCCGAGATATTCCCAGTTTACACAGAGTGCAAATTTGTAATACTTATCGCCCACTTCAGTCAATCATAACCATTCACTCCAATTCTGCGAATAGTTCCATAGTCAATAGGTAACATTATTTCCCAAGCATAATTTTTAAACTTAATATGAGTCATTATAACAATACATTATCTAAAGAACGATTAAAATTATGATTATGTGCACGTACAGTTTAAATAATTCACATTCAAATTGTAGTAGGAACTTTTTAGATCTTTCTCAAAATGTATTTGTTTTCGGTAAGGGCTTAAAGACTTCTCCAGACAAAAGATTCCCTTCCTTCACCGGAATACTGTTCATTCAACTCAGAAACGAGTATTTAAACACTTCATATATTTTTTTACTTAATATGAACTTATTTTGTGGTCGACATTTGAAAGATAATTTAAATTTTCCAATCTGCAACTAATCTCCTCCCATTCTTCGTCAGCGCTTTCTAATAAAAATTTTCTGCATTTTCTATTGACATTTCTGCATTATTATAACGATTCTTACCCAGAAGTTTCTAACATTTTCGGTCCACTAACTCCTCTATTGCGTTTACCTAAAACATACCTAGTAGCATTTTTTCAACTTTGTTTATATTACTTCTATCGTACGAATCCCATGTATCGGTCGCACAATCTAGTACAGGCATTATTGCATTGCATCATAATTCTTTTGCTTCCCTACCACTTCACTTTAAGATATTCATAACGTAAGATTTTTTTAGTGCCTTAAAGACACTCTTATCATCATGGTTACTCCAGTCTAAATTATTAGTTAAGTTAGTTAGTAGTTACTACTAAGTATCTGTACTCTTTTACCCTGAGAAGTTTTTCTCAGTCTAGATTAACTAATTAATGAAGTAACTAACCTCTGCCTCCTTCCTTCTATTCGTAAGTGAGATATGTTTGCTTTTTATTTATTAATTTAATTCTAATTTCTGGTGTCTACTTTTCAACTGCTTCACTGTCCCTCTTCAGTAACCAAACGTCCTCCTTTTAATAAATTTCCATGTAGATTACGCATACAGTATAACGGAATAATTTTTGCTATCATTACTTCTATGACTTGTAGCTTCCTTCACCAGGTAACAATATCTTACAAGTCTTTCGAATATTTAGCTACATTTAGCTACTAATTACCTACCTTTCATAACTTGCAACCAATACTTGCTAGCCAAATCAACTACACTTCAAAGCACAACGTGCACAACCCGCTCATACTATGATTATGAAGTAGAAAATCTGTCTTACAAAAACGTTCTTTCAGGTTTTTATAGCATCGTGAAACAGGGACGAGAGACCAGAGAGGAATTCGGTTTTGTATGAAGATAAAAGATTTAATCTCGGGGCGCTAATGAAAATATACGAGGCGGGTAATGTTGGAAGTGGGTAATGAGGAAGTTAGGAGAGGATGAGAGTAAGGGAGAGAGAAGGATGAAAGGGAAGGAAATAGAAAAGGGGGGTGGAGATAAGAAGAAAAGGAGCTGAAATTCAAATGTGGATGTAGAGAGGTGCAGAATGGGACCCGGTGGGGGAAGTACTGTCTGAAAGACAAACTTTCGATGAGGAAGGAAAAGATTACGACTAAAAGAATAACCGAATCGAAAATGTTGAAGGCAAGAGGAAGATTCGAAAGTCTTCAATTAAAGTAAATTTAACAAAAAGATCGTTGAATAACTTCAATGAGAACCTACCGACTACTTTTATTCCCATGAATCGAAAAATATTTTCACTGAAAGAGGAATATTCTCTGGGCTTTCGTTTAAATGTCTAGATGTAGTACGCCAAATGAAAAAAAAAATATTCCACACGGCTTTCCCGTTCTAAGTTATTCACCTTTCACTAACTCTTAAATGATAAATATTTCAGAATGAAAGATTATGGGAGATTTTTCTTCTAACATGACTTGGGAACTTCTGAATATTTCAGCCTGATTTTCCCGGTAATATACGAGTCCATACTTTCCACAATCTAAAAGATATCCATGAAATTTTATACCGAAAATATCTTTCCGTCACAATTTTTAACTATGACAGTCGCCTTCAGAATATCTGCAAAGACTTTGTAATTAGGCTCTATTTCGATATCAAGAATACCGATAATTGATATATACTCCGTAATGCGGAGAATGTCTAGTTGACTTACAATGTAAAACAATAAGAAAAAGGATTTTTTTATTTTTNCATACACACACACACACATATACATACATACATATACGTATATATATATAGAGTACAGGAGAATTAATTTTCGTTTCAATTTATGGAATTATTATATACATAAAGAAACACCAAAATCGAGATAAAATTTCATTTCGGCGTGAATCTCTGATGTTCGAAAAATTGTAACTCGTGAATGAGGAATTGTTCCCGGGGTTCCATTAAGCATCACAGAGATATCTACACGTAATTTGCCGATGGATGGAGTTTTTCACAAAACTGTCGTTCTTCTTAATACCAGTCGCTAAAGGCATGTCTGCTGACAATCTGTGTTACTTTTCCTCATTTGTTATCTTTTTCAACGCCCTGCTCTTTCGAGTACAAGTCTGAATCCCTCCATTATTCCTTATCCAGAAAAGCACACGCTGCTAAACCTTGTATTCGGTGCCGGAGAGACGTGGTAAGGGTCACGAGGATCGTGTGGTGAGGAGAGAAAGGGTGACCGTACCCGACCATTGGAAGTCATTAATTAGCGGAACATCGAAAAAGAGACAGAAAAAAGAGGGGAATAGACGGATAAAGAGCGAAGAGGGGAGGAAGCCAGAGGGAGAAGGGAAGTTAGATAGATTGGCAGTGGAAACAACGACCGAGGCTGAAATTGCAGAATTTTTAACGCTTAATGTGACGTTTGTCATCCGTGCTATTGTATCGCCATTATAATTAAAGTTCCATTAAATCATTATTATTCTGAATTTAGTTTCGATGATGAGCTATTGATGAGCGGTTGTATTCGAAAAGAAATGCTACAGCGAATGGCAAAAAGAAGTTGAGAAGTGAAATCTAGCTGACGAGGATGACGGATAAAACAAAAACGCCTACCACCGTTGGTCAAAGGATATTCTACGCAGACAAGCGTCGCACTCCGTAAAAAGCACTGTAACTTGGGTTTAAATTTCAACAGCACATTCTAATGTAGTTTGCCCACCATTTGCATAGCTGTGGCTCTAAATTACTTATCCCGGCGAATTAAAGGAGTAATTTATCACAGGGGTGAGCTTTTTAGCTTAATTATTTGCATATCGTACCATTCTTGCTAGATTTATGTGGATCGTTGCATCCATTAATGACCTATACGTGGAATCATTGAGATCTGCTGCGACAGTAAAAACATTCAAAACCCATCTCTGAGGCAGACTCAAAGAAATCATTCAGAAACATATCTGAAAACGTGCGCTGTGCAGTAGATAAGAAGGCCCAATGAGTTATGTGAAGGCATTGTGTTAGAGTAACAAGAGAAGGGAAGAGAGAGAGGAGAGAGGGAGTGATGGAGGAGAAGAGGCGAAAAATGAGAGGAATTTTTGGAGACAGAGGAATGGGGGAAGGGAGATTTTTTTGCGCGAAAAGGGAAAGGATTCGAAGAAAGAAAATATGTGCGGGAATGAGAGAGATGGATTTAGGAATTGGAAGAAATATAGGGAAAGAATGGAGGGTAGAAAAAAACATGCTTGGTTTCCCTTCGCCCACTTAAAAAGGGTGGCGCTGGAGAAAAGTGGAGAGAGACTTAACTTCGAGGCAAACTACCCCTCAGGCGGCCTCCGGTAACGCATTAAGTCTTCGCTAATTAAGCCTTTTGTTGGGTCACTGGCGTCGAGGCATGCAGGATTTCTTGCGAGGATGAATACCTTAAATAAACGCGAGGCCCGTGAGAATGAGTGGAGACGAGAGTGCAGTTGCTATGGAGGGAATGAGGTCGCACATGCGGTGCTATATCTCGTAAGGATGCAGGCATACTGGTTCTGGGTCCTAGCCTTCTTTGGGTTTCTGCGTATATTTACATCACTTAAAATTTTACATTTTCGTTCTTGCCAATTCTTCAGGTCAGTTAAATATCGTAAGGAGTTTAAAAATATATAAATAAAATGAAAAGTCATCAACAGAAGAAATAGTGCAAGAAGAGGTAGCGCAGAGACTACTACATGTACTAGACTATTACATACTACTAGAGTATATGTTGAATATGTACCATTGGAGCACTGTTTTTCACACCTGTTTACCCTTGGGTTTTAAGACGCAAACCTCTGCGAGTACGTACAATTTTTAACATTTCATCTTTTCCCTTATCAAATATTTCTTTATACTGGTCCATTCCAGTTACAAGCTCAAAAACACATTTCAGATTAATTAGTCGTATTAAACGCAAGACATAATCATAGATTATCGTAAATCTTTATAGTTTTTACAGCAAAAGAAGGGAACGTCAAACAAATTTATATCATAGTTAAGGGTCCCTATATATTACGTCCTTATATATCAGCGATTAGCTCTCTTCAGAGGCAAGGTGAGAATAAATTGGAATCATGATAAATGAGTCTTTTGTGAATCGAGTGGATATTTTTCCAGACTAATGTTCCTAAAATGGTCGGTAACGATGCGCTTTCGAAAAAATGAGGTCGTCTTAGAACTAGAATAGGTGGAAGATACACGATGTCACAAGAAGTTGAACAGTTCGCATCACGCAAGTTTTTATTACTTTCTATCGATTTGACAGTTACAAATGAAAGCCATTTGCAAGATAAAGGTTATTTCGAAAGTGGTTGTTAAATTTTGGCTTAGCGATTGTTAAAATAGGCAACGACAGCTATTGCCAAGAGAATCGACGAGCCACTAAAATTTTCTTTGATGAGCATCAAGGGTCCATTGCAAATAAAAAACAAACAATTAATAAATTGGTACTTAGGTATATATTAGACAGCTGAAAAAATAAATAAAAACAGCAGTGTCTCTTCAGGATGTTCGTCCCAACCAAGTGTATGCAGCACAGTCTTAACTTTTGCCGGAACCTTCTATCTGTGTAAAGGACCATGCGTCCAAAACCGGATCTCAAGGAAGCACGATAACTACTTCTCTTTATCAGAGCATCAGTGAAACTGTCATTATGTTGCAGGGTGGGCCGCAAGTTGACGTGTCCACTCCTATAGAGGACTTAAGCCATTGAAAAGAGACATCCAAGGCCCACGCAAACACTTTCATTACAGAAAAAATCTTAAAATTTTAAGTAAAACCAAATCTAATCTCAAAATTACAATTCCTTTCGAGATCACTCTTTCAGAAAATAAGGTTTAATAATTATTTATATTTGCAAAAGATTGAGGAATTTAATCGCAGATGATTCGATTAAAATTTTCCATTCAGTTTACGAGAGAATGTCATTTTTCACGAACAACCCTTCCATAGCTAAATAAAGGATATCAATTTGGTTCTTCTCAGCTAATGATTATTTTGTGATCATCATCATCATCATCAGCCATTTTCAATCCGACGTCGGATGTAGGCCTCCCCAAGCGCTTTCCAATTCTCTCTATTCTGAGCATTTTGTGATATATATACCCCTAAATACTGAAT